>CABPRJ010000485.1:1305315-1633924 GCA_902439185.1 Cinara cedri | reverse complement strand
AAAATTTAAAAATAAAATTATATTTAAATACTTAAGAAAACTTTTAGTGGCTCTTTAAAATCTGGAAAATTGTGTACATTGTAACTTTTGGCTCTTCCGTCAAAAAAGGTTGCCGACCCCTGGCCTAACCTAACCTAACCTAATCTAACCGACCGGACGCATGTATAATCCCGGACATAATCTCACGGACCGTAGAATTCTGGGGTCGTATATAGGTAGACTGTATTTTCACGGACTGTAGAAATCCGGAAAGTATCTAACCGTATAGTCACGGACCGTATTCTGCCGGAAAAAATATGTAAGCACACAGTAGAGTTTCCGACTGTAGAACTCCAGTAAAAATAAACGTACAAAGCGTGTTGTTGTGGATCGTATATATTTCCGGACTTTCAAAATTTTTTACCGTATTATCACGGACTGTAGAAATCCGGAAAGTAACCAAATGGGAAGCCGTAAAATCTCGGAATGCATTTGCCCGGATTGTATAATTCCGGAATAAAAGTTTCCGACTGTTGAACTCCAGTAAAAATAAACGCACAGACCGTATTGTTGTGGATCGTAAAAACCTGGAATCGAATAACATACAAAACGTATGTTTGTACGGATTGTTTGTTCCCGAATTGTAAACACTCGGGCTGTATTTTACCGGAAACCTTATAAGCCTGGATTGTATGTTTTCGGAAAAAAAAAGTATAGTTATGTACCGTACGTTTCCGGAAAACTGGGTTTTCCGATATGTAATTAAGAACTGGATCTCATGGAAAAAATATAGGTAGTTACGCGTACCGCTGCTAGTCCCGATCGCTTATTAACAAACCCTATACAGACTGTATCTATATTATAGAATCTAAAACACACTCATTATCTCGGAAAATATTAAATTTTCGGATTTTTTTTAACAACTTAAGAAATTAGTAGCTCTGAGGAGTTACATTACCATTATTTTAATTGCGCTTATTCAGTATTTTTGTGGTTGAAATAAATCCTTTTGATTTACAAACGATCTCGTAATTGTTTTTAATAACAAATATTAAGGCCTGTTGGAGCTGGTTTTTTAAACATTCTCATTTTATCACCAATCTACTAGCTGACGCCCGTTTATGGGGGGGGACATAACTAGGAAGAAATAAAAAATAAAAATAAACATCATTGTAAAACCAAAACATTCCTCGCTCCACTACGAATCTAAAAACGTGGTTAAGGTAGAAACATTTACGGGCATTGTAAGGTTTGGTTATACGCGCCCAGTTGTGTATATCCGAGAATGCAAAAATGCTTCAAACGTTTTCCAAGATTCCGAGGTTATAAGGTTCGTGATTAATAATTTATTTTCCGACAGTATGCAGTTCGAGCGTTTACAATCCGGGTACAGACAATCCGTACAAATACGTTTCGCATATTTTTCAATTTTAAAATTTTCCTTGTTTTTACGGTCCGTGACTATAGTTCGCAAATTGTTTGTTTTCAGAAAAATATAGTTCGGGTTTATAAAGTTTCCGGTAAAATACAGTTCAAGTGTACACATTCCGGAAACATGTAATCCAAACAAATATGTTTTGAAAATAAACATTTCGGAAACCAATATTCCGTACAATACATTTAGTGCTTTTACATGCGTCCAACCAACTGTATTGTCACGGACAGTATTCTCCCGGAAAAAATATATACGTCCACCGTATAAAACCGGACTGTAGAAATCCGGAAAAAATAAACACACAAACCGTATTGTTGCGGACCATATATTTCGGGAATCTAAATTTTAAGTAATACTAACGCCAAGTAGTGTAATGTATAGTTACAATTATAAAATATGGTTTAAACATTTTAAGGATTTTTAAATAGGCAACTAAATGTTATCTGTAACTGTAAATGTGTTTATATTTTAAAAGGAGCAAAGCGAGGACAGTTTTTAAGTGGTTATTACTTCTACAATTCTGAGATTCCAGACTTCAGTCCTCCTCTCAAATCTCAAATACTACTTGTGCCTATGTGTAGAAGAGTGCTAAACGACCACTCACGTTGCCTCAGCGAAAGTACTGTTGGCAGGCACGACTGGTATAATACCTATAGATTACTATAGCATTGGCGTCCGTCAAAATAATATATTTTTTAATTAATACATGCACCTATGATTTTAGACTCTAAGCGGAGCGATTTTACACTGATGTATATTTTTATTTGTGTGTATATGGGTACACAATTTACAATTTATATTAGAAAAAATAATTTGATTTACAACTTCAACTACAATTCTAGTAGACAAATAATCTAGTTAGTATTTTTGGGTGATCGATTATTTGTATTATATGATTTATTATTATCTTATTTCATTCATATTTAAAAATGAATAATTGTAACATTTTCTATGCATAGTTTCTTTAGTTTCAATCCGTACAATTTGTTTCAGTCATCTTCCATACTTCTCTATGTTCTGCTTCCCCTTTTCATTTGTAAATATGAGTCACAGTCTCCAGTCGCAGGTCCTTTATTAATTGTTGAATGTATTCCAGTCTTGGCCTTTCTCTATAGTTCTTCTTTTCTACGCTTCCTCCTATAATTAGTTCTAACAATGTAACAATCTCTCTTGTGAATGAATGTCAAAGCCACAGCCAAATGCATAAATTTGGAGCAACAGAAGTTATTTATATAGGTTATGCTGATCCGTAATAATGACAAACTTCAAATAGCTATGACATTTTTAATAATGGTTTCCACCAAAATTTTAATAATTTTTAAATATATTGAAAAATACATCTTTTCAAACACAATTGAAAAATAAGAGGTAAGGATTTTCCTAGTTTTCCTAGGTTTTTTCTTTTTTTTTTTTTTCGTTTTTTTAAATTTGACGAAAAAACTCCTGAGAAAATCGAGAAATGGCCTGTTTAAAGTACCTAATAAATAAAATTTCCTTTCAGAAAAGGTGCCACACTTATACATCAGAGCAAATTTTCTAGGAGATAAGTAGTTTAAAGTAAAAACAGTTTTAAAAAAGAAAGGTAAAATAATGGGGACGGGTGCAGCCACTGATGTGGGTGAGAAGTTAGGAAGGTAGGATATAGATGGACATTTAGTGAGCAAAGATAAACCATTCTGAGCAGAGTTCAGTTGATAGTAATGCTTTGTCAAAAATATATGTCATTTTGTAGTAAAATAATTAAAAAGGCTTTATATATTTTCATTAATAAAATTTCTTTTATATTGTACCAATTTTCTCAGTTTTCCTACCATTTTATTCCCGGTTTTCCCATATTTTATCTCGGTTTTTCACATTTTCTAAAAAAACTCTTAGGAAAATCGAAAAATGATCTTCTGAAGGTACCTGCTGACGCCGATTTTCTTTCAGAAAAGATGTAACACGTAAAAATCTGAGCAAGTCTTTTGATAAAAAAGTTACGCACATATATAAAAAAAAATAAACATCTTTGTAAAACCATACGCTTCTTCGCTCCACTCAGAATCTAATACGATTGTAAAAAAAAGTAAAAAAGTGGTCTGAATGTTTTGAATAATTTATCACATCTAATATAAGTTTTCTTACCAAGTTTCAAGTGTCTCTACGAATATTTATAACCGAATTGAACCGAAAAATACTAACAAAATTAAAATAGCTATAAATAACTTACCATAAGAAATAAAATTCAAAATGAAATAAAACAGATCTCTTGTCATTTTTGGTTTGGAACAAGATTTCGGATAGAAAACTAAAAAAAAGAAAAAATGCTCTCAACACTCTAAAACCAGTATAATCATCATTTCGCTCGAATTTAAACTATATTAAGAATTATTTATTATATAACAGATAAAAGAATCAATAGATTGCGCTTATTGCGATTTTTTTCTTTCCGGGACTATACGGTTTACAACTTTTTGGATTTCTACAGTCCGTGTTAATACGGTGCGTATATTTTTAAACTCCGGAAATTAATTAACCGTAACAATACGGTTTGTGCGTTTATTTTTTCCGGATTAATACGGTCCGTGAGAATACTTTCCTGGATTTTACGGCTTTCCGTTATTAGCGGAGTCGATAAATTGCGTCCCCGAAGAAAGGTCATGGTCATATACTAAGTAAATTGCGACCCGGGTAAACTGCATATATACTTAAATTGCGGCCCGGGTATATTTTATACATACATAAATTACAACCTGGGTATATTTTGTGTAATATCTGCCTAAATATTTTTTAATAATACGTAGATTATGTCTAAGGCAAAATTGTCGATTGCAAAATCAATATTTTCCTTCTTATTTTACAGACTAAGGACTGGCAATACAATTGTATTAATATGTATGTATTTAATTACAATTGTATGGTTAAAAATATTGGTTTTGCTTTTTTCTGTTTATTTTATGTACCCCCTAGCCAGCGTGTAAAATAGTCAGCGAGTAATGACAAAAGTGGGTCAGTCGTTAACTTTATTCGCTGGTGAGCACCGAGTATACCTATATAGGTATCCAACACGCGACGGTTAAGCGACTAGGCCGATTACAATTTGAATTTGGTAACAGCGAATAAATTCGTCCAACGTAATCGAGGCTGTTTATAAGCGATTGCTTCTTCTTAAAATGTAAAATACAAAATCGTTTTAAAAATGTACCCGTCTAGTCGTTTATTTATGTTTTAATGAAGCGAGGAATGTATTGGTTTTACAATGATGTTTATTTTAATTTTTCTTCTGCGGACAACTATTCTCTACTAGCAATTTTGCTCTTATTTACAAGTATAGCGCTTTTTCTGAAAGGAGATCGAACTGAAGAGGTCCTTTAGGAAAATCATTTTTCTATTTTCTTTGGTGTTTTCCCTTAAATTGGAAAAACAGGAAAATAGGTGAAATATTAAGCAAATATTATTAAAGAAAATAATGCATATGGAATTATTTTACCATAATATAATTTAGATATTATTTTATTGACAATTTAACACTATCAACCGAACTCCGCTCAGAATCGTTTTTTCGTTTGTTTATCGTTGCTTACAAATATACATTAAATTACCTATAACAGTGGCTGCACCCGTCTCTATTATCTTAGGACAGTTGTTTTAGTTTAATACCGCTATAGAAAATTAATAGAAAAATGTCTAGATGCTAGTTTTTACACCATTAGAAATTCAGTTTTGTATATTGATTTGAACAATTATTATTAAATACACCGAGAGTATGCATACATAGAACAGAACATGGTAACAGTAATATCGCCCAAACACACTGTTTTTATCATGTGGGGAAAAAGGAAGGTAATTCGCCCGAACTCATGACGCCCGTTTGTGCTTCAGATATTATTATAAAATAGAAGTCACAAATTATAGATAATAATAACATTATTATTGTTAAAATTATAATTTTTATTAATCTCCCAATTGATTTAATAATTAATCATATTATTATATTAAACAGTGGTGTATAATGTTAATCATTTTTAAACAACTGTATTTTATTGTTTTATAAAGAAAAGTTGGGTACTTATGTTCGTATATCAGTTTCGACTTTCTGAGGTCAATTAAAGTCAATTGATTTATATATTACCTATATATTAATATTATTTCATGTATTATAACTATTTTAAACTATTGAAGAATAAAATCATTAAGAAATATTTTGTTGTTTGGCGTGGTTAACAATTGTATGAAAACAATAATTGTTTTTAGTGAAAGTAAGCTTAGTTAAAGTAGTTAAAGTTTGAGTAAGCACCTAAGTGTTTTTAATTACTAGATTTGCACATTGTTGGTATATATATTAGTGTTTCACCATTTAAATTTTAAATTCCAACAGTGGACCATACTATTATAATATCGGTACCGGTTTGAAATTATACGTCATCACTTCGCGATTTAAGTATGCAATATACGAGTAGGTATTACTGCAGTGAGTATTAAAATATATCATTTCCTATATCTATATAATATTTATTATGCAAATATCGATGTAATATGTACAGAGCTGCGGTGATTTACGATTTTACGAACATAATGTGTTAGTAATTTCATTGAGTCAAAAAAAAAAAAAAATAATAAAATAAATAACGTAACTATTCCTTTGATGCATGCACAGCAGACGGATATTGTTTTATACTTTTGAGCGTATGGACTCGCAGGTCAGTTAGACAATTTTTAAACGCACCACGACACGCTTTTATACCACTCGGGCGTACCATCCGTGTAAACATTTGGGCACAGGAGACTGAGTGACGAAAGTGGCTCGTCCAATCTCCGTCCAGGTTTTGGCGTCCAAAACCACTACTCCGGCTCGGTTTGTGCACTCGGTTCCGCCCCAAACAATCGACGACAACACGACGCCGTCATCCTCATCCTGCGCAGTGCACAAGAAAGTTATATAATTTTCATATGGCGTTTGAACATTTTTTTTTTTCTGGGAGGAGTACAGAAGAGGTTTTTCTAGATAATATAATATTTTAGCGTATTTCTATTGATTGTTCGTAAACTATAATCTCTATCTATATACTCGACAGTTGCCAGGTATTTTCAACGAGGATTGAGGGGGGATGTAATTAATAATAATCATTATTCATAAATAAATCGTAGAATCTTTTTCTATTATTATACTTAATCCGACAATGAGAATTTAAATTCCGTACCAAAAAAAGTCAATTTTTACTCGATCAATCAAGTTTTTTTTCCAAAATTTCTTGTAAAATGTATTATAACTTCAAAATTAAATTACTAAATAAGCACTTATAGCTGTTGTATTTTGAAATCAATAAGGCCTCTCCTCTTATATCCCCCCCCCTCCGGATATAACCTCTTACCTTCAACTTGCGCACGCCACTTCTACTTCATATAAATCATTGAAATCAAGAATACAACGGTTTTTTTTTTTACCTTTCTGTATCTATTGGCTATTTTTTATTAAGTCGGTAAGATTACTGTAGGTTTATATAAAGTCTTTATAATTTTTATTACTGATTATATACGACTGACAACTGTATATGGCCAATGTTCATATTATATATTGTATTACGAAATTGGTTGTTCAGCAGATAAATTCCGTTTCAAATCGGACCGATTGCGGAACAAAACGTGTTATTTATGCCTACTTATTTGAGATAATCGTAATGCGTAAACAAAGCGATATTTAAAAAAAAATAATAACAATTTTGGTATTTAGATTGCTTAGCTATTTATTTGACACTGAAAGGGCATACCAGGAGGAGCCAACTTGCGACCTATGTAATAGTTGTATGAGGCTCGAATCGTATTTACAAAAACCAAAGGTTACTTATAATCATTATGATTTAAAAATTTGTTTGTATACATTTATAAAAAAAAGAATGTTTTATTATATAGAATATAGATAGCCAGGTAACTAGGTAAAATAATAATTAATCGATTTCTTAGAGCAGATTTTCTTTAGTACCGCTGTTGAGCAGAATTAAACTCAATAAAATTTTTAAATAAATCTCACACCAATCACAGCGAACTATTTTTTCTATATATGTATCTGCGATATGGTTTAATTTGTATTTTTAAAATTTTATGAATCGATAATATTATTCTGTTCGTACTTTTGCATCCGGCGAAGGGACGAAAATTGGTTCGCTGGGATATACGTTCCGTTCGCTCCATGTCGTGCATGTTTTCTTGTACGTATCCACTTTTATGAGCTATAAGTATATTATTATAAAACATAAATGACCGAAAAGATAATATAAATAGATAGGATGTCGGTACCTATTGTACCCATTTTGGGAGTGTAGTTTCAAACACCAGGACCAACAGTGGAGTAGCTAATGGGAGACTTAGGTCCATAGGGGCAAACAATTGATGTTTACAGATTTTTTATCACTTAGTAAAATATTAAAAAATAAACATAAATGATTTGACAAGGATGAAAGGCTCAAAATATAATTAATTTAACTTAGTGACTCAATTAAATATTAAGTTTATTATAATGTAAACAATCTAAAATTAAAACTACAAAATTAAGGTATACGCACTGCTGCGATAAGTAGTATGATTCCTAACAGTTTCATACAATTAAGGATGCGCGACGTTTTGAACTTCTTAAATTATCAATTACTTCATCAGGTGTTACAGTGACTTCGTAATTGACTAATTATACTATTACTTGAATTCATTGCGTACGTGAAATAAAACAAAATATTTGTAATATAATATAATAAGTGTAAACAACCACGGAAACTACGAAAATCTAGATCTATATCCGCCCCCCCCCCTGATTGCACAACTAACTCTGTGTTATTAGTTTTAATATTAGAATGAATTGATCTATCATCAAACTTAAAGATAAGAATGTTATCTATGTTGTGTCATCGTTCTTTTTTCATAATTTAAATTTTTCAGCGAGATACGAGTATGTAAAATATAACGATTTAAAAACGCTAATATCTCCCCTACACAGTTTTAAATAATGTATAAAAAATTACGTCACGACAAAGATAATGTTTTTATCTTTAAGTTTAACGGTAACTTAATTGCAAAACTATTTTACTCATAGTCTTTTAAAACACTAAATAATTTAACTACAGAAATTCCAATCAGTTAGTATACACAAAAAAAAATACGCGCGAATATGCCTCTGAAAATTGTATTCTACATTTACTTCTATCCCCTCCCCATATAGATTCGACCCTGACACCAAGATATTACATATATTCTTATATAAATATAAGAACATTAGAAGTTATATTATTATTTAATTATTAAGGTTTTTTTTTTGTATAAATGTTCGCTTAAAGTACACCTATCTATTGCATTAAAAATTTATATGCATATTGATGAAAACACTTTCCTAAATTTTACTTGATCAAAAAATCAAAACACCCTTACCCCTTAAGTTTGATCGTGTTTCAAGTAAAATATATTTAGCCTCCCCCTCGATTCAATTCAAAAGTTTGGCTACACCACTGCATGAAACCAATTTATGAAAAAAAAAACGTAAATGTAATTTTAACAAACTCATGTTTAACAAAACTATAATTGGATAGCGTCAACAATCAAACAAAATGATTACCATTCCGGGGTTTTCGGCATCGACATCCGACGATATTGCGTAAAAAAAACGATACTTGTTACCGATGTTACAATCGTTTATTCTGGGCGTTTCGCAACCCAAATTGCATAGTGTCTCGGGGTTGACGTGCGGATAATCAGTTTTGCCATCGTCGTCTACAACACTTGTAGGAATGCTGTCAACCGGTAATACGAATCTCAAAGGTCTGCTCCGGAACATAGATGCGTAATCCGGGTTTTTGTTGAGATTCTGTATTAACATAATACTATAATTTATCCACAAAGCTGGACAAAATTCTTTAAAAATGAAATTCAAAAATTTAAATCCAAAATCAAAAAAAAACAAACTAATAACATGAGGCGAGTGTCAATTTATAATAAATAATTCGTTATAATTTATTGCACCATAGTATGAAATAGTTAAAAATTTAAAAATGTTACCTTTAAATGTAGAATATTTAAATTAAAATAATAGTTGCCAGTTGGTAAAAAAAAAATAAAAAAAAAATTAGTCAACAAAACATAATTTATATTGAAGATTTATTTGCCAAACAGAAATATTAATCGATTGGCCTGGCACAATGTATAGACAGAATCACCACAGAAGATATAAAATATTCCCACATATAATATGATTGATGGTGTTGATTGTTGATCTACAATAACCGTGATCCCAACACAAAACTATTTTCAAAAAGATTTTCAAATGATTTTAAAAATTTAAGTTTGAAATCCTTAACGAATTCCATGAAGATATACAGGCAGGCTCGGATTAAGGGTTGTGCTGGCCCGGGGGCCCATATTTATAAGGTGTTTTATTCTATTAATATAGAACAATTAGGCGAAAGAAATTCCTCAAATATTTAATCTAGACTTGTATACAGGGATGTTCCAAATTTGATGTCAAAGTCAAATTTCTGGCTATCTGGTTTACCGCAGATTGTGGACGACTACGGGACGCTTGTTGCATGCGTTCTACCACGTGATTGCGGTAGCTTCTATTTAAAATTTATAACTTATTGACTTGTCAAAGATTATCACTTTCCCTTTCCATATACTATCAATATAATTTGTGTTTTACATTATTTTAATCTGTGAACTCTATACATTTTTATTTTTATAAATACCTACCTACCTATATAACTTATTTATAATAACTTTAAGTATTATTAATTTTAACACTAAAACCCCTTTTTACATCATTCAAAAATTCATATACTATCATAGCTTATTAAATTTTACATGACATTACAAGATAAAAGCTTTCAATTTACGTTTTATTATACTATTGCTATAATTCATCAGTAATACATTTTTCACTGTGATAAAGTTTTTATTACTAAGGTTTACTTGATTTTACCGCAATTTATATTTAACCACAACTTGGAAACAGTACGCATAATTACACTACATGACGAAATGTATAATTTCTGTCAGTATATCCACTAAATATCTCCCGTACATTAGAGAGCGTCGAACGTCAAAGGTGCGCACAATGCAGAGCGTCACTTTTGAACGTTGTGGTTAATTTAATATCTAGAATATGAACTTTTTTATGTATTCATCATTACAGTATCCATGTTACAGTAGATTGTCTTGCGATTATTTTAGACAGTCCAGTTTTACGAAAAAAATTATTGGAAAATAAAAGGGTTGCAGATCATTATCATCCCATTAATCGTTACAGGAAATCAACTAAATTCGTCATGATAGTACGAGAGCATATGAGTACGAAATCATAATTAATTAGCATATAATTCCTAGAATAATTTCTAGAATAATTGTTCTGTTGTTGAGTCCGCATGGTTATGTTTAATGTTTATAGTGTAAACGATTTCTCTGCTTAAAGTTATTTTTCGCAATTATTTATAAAAATACCGTTCAAGAATCCGTCTAGTAAGTGTATACAACGTACGATATTTTATACAAGATGATCGAAAAGTGAAAATAATTTTGTAGTGATTATATTACTTGTAGTGCTTCGATGTACATACAGTCGATCATCGAAGGGTCACGGTAACAACAAATGTCAATGACAACACAACCGTCTTCTTCAAACTGGTTGATAATGTGCAGGTAAAAAAAGGCGTCCGATTTGAACGTCTTGACCGTTTGGCCATCGGAACGTGAAATCAAGTGTATAAGAGTCTGTAAATCATGCATTGCTTATACAAAGTTATTACTCACGACTCACTAAGAGTTACTAAAACTGAGCGACTTGGCCAGTTTTGGTATGTTTTTTTCATAAGAACACTTTTATATTGACGATTTAAATCTGCTTCTTTTTTTGCTCCGTCTTTATCCCAACTATTTGGGGTTAGCCATTTCGTCCTAAACTTCCAATATTGAACCTATCCCCTATATTGTTCTTCCATATACGACCTACGTCTCATATTATTCGCAGTCACATTCCTATAACCTAAACTCTTTTTCTGTTTTCCTCTTTCCTTTTATCTTCTTACGTTTATTTTCATTATCATTTTTACTTTATTTGATTTCTCTCTCCTCGTGATATATCCAAATCAGCTTAGTTTATTTTATCTCATTAGGTCTACTATCAAAACCACGCCTATCTCTTATATACTCGTTCCTTAACTTATCTTCTCTTGACACTCCACTTAAGCATTCTCATTTACGCTTGTTTTTAGTTCTATTGATTACGTAAATAATTGTTGATTTTTGTTTAGATTCTGAGCGAACGTATACTTTTTTTGTCTATAAACAACTTTCTATCAGAAATTTTGCTCTTATTATTAATATCAGAAATAGTTTTGGATATCAAATTTTGCTTATATATTTGGTACAGTTTTTGATATTCTTTATAATTTTTTTAATAACAAAGAAAAACCAGATAAAACGTCGGAAAAACGGGAATGTTTATGCAATAATGTATTATTTCGTTTTTTTGTTGTAGGTTGTAATTCAGTAAAAAATAATCCGAGAGACCAGCGGCTTTTACTGGAGACTTATATTTGCACTTTTTAGACATGGTACAATTTTTCATATATATTTTGGCGTTATTTATAGTTATTTGAAAGTTTTGAGTTTTATTTTTTGATAAAACAATTTGTAATTTATTATTATCATCGTTTTAAGTTTAATTTTATATTAAAATTTGTTTGAAACATGACAAATTTATTGAAGTTTCATTTGATGTTAAAATCTAATACAATTATTAATTTAAATTTGTTCGAAATATGTTAAAACAAACTTCAAGCAAAACCATTTTTCGTTTGTGGTGATTTATTTAAATTTGTATTACAGATACGTATATTGTATATTATACGACTTACGGGACAGTCTTGGAACCATTTCAACGAGTTGGACAGTGGGTTTCCTTTGAATCGGTTGACAACGGCGGCAGAAAGAGAAACGCTAAGTGGCTGTTCGACAATAATGAAATATCGGTCCGTCACGCCGAACGAATGCATGTAGCCGGGATGCAATGGCCACCGACACTTGATTGACGCCACGACGCGTATCCGGTCGAACATCTCGTCTGTCGTGAATTGGTGTCCGGTATCTTGTGTCGGAACAAACGACAAAAAAAAAAATAATATTAGTGTTACATTTTATAATATAGTCGATAATTTTGTCTATCAGGACCGCCAATTCGATGGCATTACATTTGTACCGATACTAAATTTTTATTTTAAAGCTGTTATTTTTTGTTCAAAGTGTTATTGTTATCAAGGATTCGAGGAGTAGTAATATTTGCTTCAAATTCGTGTGAAAACCTTATATGATAAGTAATCAATAGAAAACGGTTCCCTATAGTTGGCCATTATCTTAATATGCTCTTTATAGCTATATGCTATAACTACTTTCAAAAGAATGGTGACATACGAGCATAAAAATATAATTGGGGCGGACAAGGGTTGAAAGTCGAAACCACCAAAGGCTACATCCTTGACAATAACCTAATGTATATGTACAAAATTAAACTCTTCCTGACTTTGTTCAAAGCCAAAACAATAACCTCCTTCTGTAACAATAACGTAAAATTAAACCAAACTTTTATCAGTTCAATCCGTCAATAAATAAATCTAATGTAGCTCATTTGGTTTTAAGGATGCCGTTAGAAGTGTACAAAGGTAGCGGGAAAAAGTTATATTGGTATATCTGTATTATTATAGTCAGTATTTTTAGGGAAAATTGTACGGAAATTATAAAAAAAAATATTTTTAATTTTTGAAAACGAATTGTGTTTATAGTACTTATAGAATATCAACAATCGGGAAATTTCACATAGGTATTTTATGTAAATTCTGGGGGTGTCCATCTATAAGTGGATTTCTAGGGGCCATCGATTAAAATCCCTTGAATATTATAATTAAATTGTAATCCACGTCGGAATTTTTTATGATTTTGCCGACTGTATACCTGGATCGAATCGCGGAAAATTGACCACGCAATAATGTGGACCGTCAAGTTTTGGTACCGTCGCCAGGTTGAAAACAGCCCCGTCGGCTGCCACGTGAGGGTGAGCCGTATGGTGTACAATACCAGTCTGGTGAGTCAAATCCATCTGATTGGAACGCAAATGTCGTTACTCAAATTAAGTACACATTAACATAATATAATAATTTAAAATATATATATATATATATTTACTTATTATACTTAGACAAATAAATACAAATTATAACAGCAATACCTTATGTATACAATTAAAATTCTGTCCGTTATACAAGTCTATAGCTGGTTTATTCCGATCTTGATAAAACTTTACCCAATTGACATTCCAACAATGATGAAGATCGCTGTTTGCTTTTTATCTCGAAATTCAACCTCTAAAGTGTGGTCAGCCACAGTGTTTTTGGTATGTTTGGAATGAAAATTAAATTTATTTTGTTGATTTATGAATTCTCTTTCATTGACTTCTGTTTTTAAAATGATTGAGCTTGAGAAATACCGGATATTTCAACTAATAGTATATAATGTATAATGTCCCATATGGAAATCAACTTGAAACTACGCTATTATTTTTTATGTGCATAATGTATATAGATAGAGCATGGCAGAGGTAGAGGATAAATAGCCGCTTGGTAAGAAAAGAGACCTAGGGGCATGTGAAGTGTAAATGCAGAACTTATAATGGTGGTGGATTGGAAGATTTAGATGGTGAGACTATGATTGGCTGATGTTACTTGTTTCGGATAAACGAAGAAGAAAAACGATTATATATAATAATACGATTTATATTAAATTAGAAATTATACCTATATTGAAACCTATTGACAAGCATAATAATATTGTGCTGTCATCTATTTATAATTGATACACAATTCCGAATTTAATTAATAAATATTTCACATGCATATTTCTCCCAAATTATCAGGTAGATACCTACCTATACAATTTTACCCCCGTAAATGTGAACATCAAGAAAGTTAAAATAGGTAGGTAGCGATAATTTTAAGTGTAAAGTGATATAGTAATAATACATCGTAGATTCAAGATTTATAATTAAGTTATAATATAAATTCTAAATCTACAACTAATTCTATAGTTTGTGGCACTGTGGCAGCTGTGGGAATGGGTCGGACGTCGTGTCTTACAGTTGTGAATTTATATAATTTAAAACCATAATATAATATTATCATATCACGGATCGATTATCTACCAAATAATAATATTTATATTCACTGTTTGAAGCGTCTCCAGAGTTACGGGATCAATTCTGGTCATTATTGGATACTCGGTTAACGTATAATATTCATCGCCGATCGGGTAAATGGATATCATCGCGTTGTCCGATTGATCTTCTCCCCAATTGAATACATTAGAAATTCTGAAAAATCAAACTGTTTAGCTGGGTAATTTATTTATGATTGGGCAAATTTTTGAATTTGAGTTCTATATAGACTTTGTATTCAATTCAAAATTTGTATATATTTCTTAATTTCAACTGCGATATTTGAATTTACCTATAAATTATAATTATAGTCAGTTAAACGACTATGATTTAATCTAATAATGAAAAGAAAAAAAATCAGTAGTTAAACAACCAATTGGATAACCAGATGAGATTTTGAAAGAAGCCCCAGTATAGGTATTGTACTATAGAATATCCGAGTCCATTTAGAAACATTCAGGAGTCAAACACACTCCGTAACACATTATTATATTATTATATGATATTAAATACCATGCAGTTAATTTATCAATCAATTAATGTAATGATAAAATTTTATCACGAAAATATTCGTTATACTTTCAAACCAAAGTTTTTTTTTTCGTGCTAATGACGTGACTTATTAATAACTATTGAATGATTATTATAATAGGTCAATTATACATTGGGAAATTATATTTTGTAACACGTGTAAACATAGTCAATAAAACCACGTACTTGCATAAGTGTATATAATATACATACATAATTACCGGGTTAGACTACCTTATGAAAAGCTGTCCCATTTCAGTTTATCACTGTCTATCCACAATACTTTCTATTTAAAGCGTGCTCATTTACGACTTATTACGGTCAATTAATAGCCTATAACAGGTACCTACCATAACTTATAATCCCTGACGGCTTATTAAAGGCACCTTGAACGATATATATTATAGATTAACAGAATAATTTAACCATATCTCGGTGTATTAGTAATTTGCTTCAGTTATTCACTTTCCACCTGACCTTAACAGATTTAACTAACTTGTTTTTATCGTGGTTTATCGGGAGGTTTTTCAGTATACCGGTAATCTAGTCCAACCCAGTACATAAAGAATAAAGATAAACAATTATTTTATAATATGTAGTGCTCGAATTGAAAGAATTGAAAAGAACTCTAAAATAAAATATATATAAATATATTCGTAGCTCTACGTACCTATGGAAAATCGTTTTACAAGGATCTGGACAGGCCCGAGTCCCAAATTCACTGATGACAATTCTCTGAGCAGCTTTATTTTGTTTGTACGTGTTAGATTCCAAAAATCTACACTGATATGATACCGTTCCATTGTTAAACGCAAACCTTAATAAATAAATATTGTTACACACTTATATTTATTGTAATATTTACAAATTAAAATTTGTATACCTATGCAGTAAAGCGGAACTGTCGAATATGTGTTTAAATTCGTGGTTTCCCACTTTCGTGCTCCCCGGACCGTTTCTCAATAACGAACCCGTTAACCATCCGGGTATTCCCCCTGTTCCAAGAATAAGATTGTTATACATAAACTAAAAAGTATATTTAAAAAATGATGAGTATAAAAATTGATGAGCATAATATTAGGGACCATAAATCACTGCTGTGACACTATATACTCGAGTCTAACTGGTGGCCCGTAGCCGTTTCGTGCTGTAATGGGGAGAAACGATGAGTTTTCGTCCGCCGCGCAGTACCATCTCTCGTAAAACAAACTATACTCCCATCATCATCAGTTTTCATCAGGATCTATTGGTTTTACCATGATGAGTGTTTTTTCTTTCTTATTTCTGTGAGCATCTTTTCTAACAGTAATCTCGCTCTGATGTACTAAGTGTAGCACTTTTTCTGAAATTAAATTTTATTTAATTGGTACACTGGGAAGATCAAATTTTGATTTATTATGGAATTTTTTAATAATAATTGGGAAAAACCAGAAAAAATTTATCATAAAAATGGCAAATACATAATAAGAATTTTAATATTTAATTTTAACAAAAATCGTAAATATTACAGTATTTCAAAATACGTTTAACCGAAATTCGTTCCGAAACGTTTCTCATTAGCAATGGTTTATTGTTGTTTACAGATATAAATTATGTAAGTAAATTTATGTATCTTAACTTTTCCAACTTCCCACCAACAACAGTGGCACGCCCGACCCCAGTATCAGCTCATTTTTTTTTATACTTTATCACGTGACTGGACGTTTATCGTTACCTTGTACCACGCCTTGAATGGGACTAGGGATCTCCTGCGTACAGCACCTCAGCCATATCGAAGTGTCACAATTGGGGTATAGCTCTTGTCCGGAATTCAACTTTTCCACTAACGAGTCCCTGTCCCTGTCCAATTCACCGAATATGTCGTCGATCTTTGTTATCCGGCCACCGCCTCCACCGACGTCATCCGCGGTCTTATCCCGGCGTTTCGCGATTCTCCGCAGGCCCTGTGACAACCAATATCGGCACTTCTTATACCGTCCGACGGCCGCTTTCACCTTAGAGGCGAACCGCGTTTTCAATGAAGATAATTTTTTCTTCGACAAATACGCTTTCATAGTATTGTTACAAACGCACCGTAAACGCGTGGCACATACATTGATACTACGGGGAATACTTGGGCTCATAATATGGTGAGGCAAAAAAAAAGGCATAATTGGATGTAATAATAATTGTTATACTTATTGTGGCTTCGCACGCACGTATAAAGCGCGTTAGGTACACTCCTAATGCAACGTAGTTAAACTTGCTTTAAGTCGGCATTATTAGTTTTGAACGTTATTGTAGAGATTAAGAATATTATAATAAATCATTCAAGCGTCGAAAAAACAAGTTTTTTCTTAATTTATAAGTCGAAGATTTCGAAATATTAACTTTTGCATTTACATACATCGATTTGACGCCACGACTTGTATACGAGTATATAGATACAAATTAGCAAGAAATTATTATTTTATAAACATATATTGTATTGTATACAAATGTATTTCAAATCCTGTTAAAAAAAAATTAAAAGAAACAAAAAAAAAAATAGAGTAGGTAGCATATTATGTAAAGTCGTTAAGAGACCGATCAAATGCCATTTTTCCTGTCTGTCTTTCTAAATATCTAAACAATGTATCAATGTAAAATAAACGCAAAAGTCTTTAAAATTGGTTTTAGAATTTTAGAGGTAAAAACACGCATGTGTAGGAGTAGGACTCCTCACCACTGCCAAATTGTGCTTGACAAATTATAAACTATTAGTTCTTAAATGTAAATAAATGTAAGTTTATTCCCGAAATTTGTAAGTTAACCTATCACCGTGAGAAACTTTTTTATGTTTCGATGGCAGCCCCCCTTCTTAAATCTTCTTAAACCTTTAGAAAAATAATTTTTGAATATTCTATTTACAAAGGGTTTTAATTTACTATTTGCTTGAAACGATTTAACTGAAGGAGGGTAATTTCATAGACGTGATAAAAACACCGATATTAATATAATACGTAATTTATGTCCTATGATTTAAAGTTGATATCAATTACTACAGTCGATTATGTGTGGATATTTTTTGTGGTTTTGTGTTGTGATATTTTCTGTGTGTGTTAGATGACTTACGGTCATCTAATGTGTGAGAATCGTTTATTTGGATTATGTACATAAATAGAAAAAAAGTCGAAGGACCTAATTTAGCAAAAAAAAGTTGTTGAAGAATAAAATAAAATTGCAATTTGTGTTCAATTAGATACTATAGGTGTAAAATTTAATATTATATTATAATACCTTTAAATTTTTTTGAAAATATACATTAATGAAAGTGTTTGATTATTAATACAAATTAATACTGTTCCTCTGAATTTTCACCTCCTGGTGCCCTTGAATATATATTCTTAAATCCCTATCAGAACTTGGAAGTTAAAAAATACAATTTCTGATGGGAAAAAAAACGTATAAATTTAAAATAATAAAACCGTGAATACCGTAAATATTTGTCTGTTTTTCCTATAATTTTGTCTCTTGAGTTTTCCAGTAATTATTATCAAAACCATTGCATATAAAACAAAAAAAATCATCTAATTCCAGCCAACCATTCAACCATACGATTATTATATTCTTTGTTCATTTTATATTTGGAATATATTGGTTTTACTTTGTGATTTTTTTTCTGTTTGTGTACAACTTTTATAGGTACTAGAAAGCTCTAATCAAAAAACGAAAAGTTATCTTTTTTATTTCTATTTTAATTTATTTGGTGAATGAGAAAGTTGTATTTTAATTTTCCAACCAATTTTAATTTTAAAAACCTGCAAAAAAAGAAAAACGAAGCAAATACGAGAAAGTTTATGTCATTTATGGTTTCATCATTGTTTTGGATTTTGTTTATTTTTCATAAATTTGTTTGAAATAATCTTAGAGATTTGAAATTTTAACAGAATACTTAGGTATATATTTATTTTACTATCCTGATTAATTTGTATTATTATCGGGTCGGATGAAATTGTAACTTTTTCGAGTTGGGCCGAAATATTAAGTTTTCGTGTCGCATTGAATTGGATCGGACAAACTTCGAATTCCTATAGGTCGGATCGGATCCACTTTTGTCGACCCATGCAAGGCTCTATAATGTACCCAATACAACCTCAATTTTATCATTACTTCTTCATTAATAAGCTAACATGCCCTATCCATTATGTTGTAATCTATATGGCTACAATATTTACAAATCAGGAATCACTGATTTGTGTTACGCGTAATAATATGGTTTATCACCCATACATACATCCATACATACAACCAAATATAAACAAATACCATACAAATATTAGTTTGGGTTTAAGATTCTGAGCGTAGTGAGGAATGCATTGTTTTAATTTTTTCTCTGTTTAGTTCGAAAGAAATAGTACCTATAATTTTGATAGTAATTTTTTATTTTTCCAAATTATTAATATTAAATTTTAAATATAAATTAAATTGAACGACCTACATAAAGTTCAAAGTTCGTCAAAGATACATACTCAATTTTTATAAAGTTTATTTGAATAAAAGGTGATTCACGGTTTACACGCTGAACTTTGAACTTTGAAGTCTGGGAGGTACACACCTGCATATAATATGATAGGACGATTACGCACTGACTCACTGTATAAAATATAAATCAATTAAACCGATGGAACAAACATAGAGACGATAAAAAATTATACGCTTTGCGATATTATTGTTATAAACTCACTGTTTTTTCCAACCACCGTCGTCGGCGACTGCGGTATCCGTAAGTGGGACTTTGGGTAAACGGGCTTGCACTCCGTGTAGTAAAGAATGACGTAATGTAAAAATCGATTTTGTTTATTACGTAACCGCGTAATATAATAGCTTAATGTAATATACAGGATACATAATAATAATAAAATAATGTATACAATATGACAGTATATACAAAGACAATGACGGGTCGTGGGTGGTTCCAACCCTGTTATCCGATCGATAACATCGATGGCCATTTAGGCGGCTGTTTTATATTTACATACATGCGCACCTCGTATTATTATTACCTCGAATTTTATTTCGAACAGGAATTGTACACAAATCGTAGAGCAATCAATTCTAAAGGGCGAGCTTTCGTGGCAATCCTCTTTTCTCTATATACACTTAACCGAAATCAATAAATAAAGGACGATTTTAAAGATTAAGTTTTCCTCTTCCGACTAATTGCCAATTTAGAACTGTACAATTTATTAGCTATACAAAAATATCACAGCTTAAACTCGCCGAATGCCAATTTTTCAATCAATTTTAGTAATATTAAAATGGACAATTATAATTTTATTATAGGATAATTTGAACAAAAACAATTACAAGTTTAATAATATTATATAATAGTACTTAGTCTTACTTTTAAGAGTCGATCGCATTACCATTTCATTTTATAAGTACACTAACCCCTTAAACCCCTTGGGAACATGACTTACGTACGTACGTATTAAGCGGTTTTAACGACATTTTTGATAGAAAAAAAAATCACAATTTACCTATTGATTTAAAAATGTTCACATAAATTTAAATTTGAAAAATTGTTCCGGGTCATCAAGTATTAATATTGGGTAAATATTAAAATGTATGTTGGCACACAAACCATTTATCATTCGGGTTTTTCTTTATCCCGAAAAACTGTACAAAATTATGATGATAGAATATTTCCTGGTTTTAAGCCGGAAAAATCTGTGTAATTCTGATAACTACCCACATTTTTTTACCCATGTTATTGTCAACTATTACAATGTATTATTATTATTATTTTGGATTCCGAGCGTAGCGAGTGAGTTATTGATTTTACTAAGATGTTTATTTTTTCTTTCTATGTTCTTTGTTCTATGTGTCTGTGGACACGATTTTCCTAGTAAACTTGCTCCGATTTTTACGTGTTGCAATTTTTCTGAAAGCTCAAGTTGTTTAAATGGTACTTTAAACAGGTAATTTTTTGGTTTTCAACGTCATTTTTTAAATAAAAGCATTTAAATGTTAAAAACTTAGGAAAATGTACAATATCACAATTTCATTATTTTATAAAAACACGGATGACGTTTTCTACCAGATAAAATGGTTTAATCGAAAAATTACTAGACACCTTTTTTGTTGTCTTTTTGATTTAATTTTTAACGGTATCATCGCCAAAACTTTTGAGCCACTTTTGAACTTTTAAGGAATTTTAATTTTTAGGAGTTTTTTTTGCTGTAATTCGGTTATAGGTACACGTGGAGACTTGAAACTTGTATTAATACTTATATTGGACTTACCTAGACGTGATCAAATATCCAAAATCATCGAACGAATTTTTTTTTTTTCTTTTAGCGTTTTGAAATCAAATTTAAACGAAAATCGCAAGAATTATGAATTACCGAACTGCGCTCGGAATCGTCTTTCATCAAGCAACGATTTATCGTTACTTACAGATATAAATGAAATAACCTTATGTATCCTACCTTCCAACTTCTCACCTATAACAGTGGCCGCTTCCATCTCCATATCTTCATACCAGCTCTTTTTTTTGTTATTATATAATAAATTTTAGGCGTTAATAAATGACACCGACTATAATATAATATCGAATAAGTATTAAAGTACCTATATAATTTACAAAAAATATATACGTATGCTTATGCTGCATACTTAGTATTGCTATTAGTGGTGTTGTAATATGTATAGGTACTTTGTTTCCATTATTTAATAATGTTATTTACGTAGTTTCGTAAAAATTATCAATGAACGCTCACAATGTAATATGCTTATTAAGTTCTTAAATACAATAGTACGTCGATTTATGGTGTTTACATAATATTAAATTATTCGACTTTGTGCCGTTGAAGCGATAAAATCGACTGTCGATTCAGATGTAAGTACACCGAAAATATACAGTAAGAACGAATAATATTTAAGTAATATAGAAAAAATTAATAAATTAAACTAATACCTACATATCCGGTCCGCTTGGAAACATAGGAATGTATAAACCAAATGCAACTTTTTCAGGAGCAAAAAACAAAGGTTATCGATATATTTAGTTTTATAATAATATGACAACATTTTAAAATTCAATATCGCCTTGGTGAAATCTTAAATACGTCGTTGGGCATGTAGAATCATGTTTTTAATTAGCTCAACAATAAATTATTATTACGATAAGAAGCCATATCTGTTTTATGTTTCCTTGAATCTTACTTGAATAATAAAAAACAAATGGTAAAAATAAAAATTACCATTTCTGAAAAACAAATAATAAAACGTGTTGTACCACAAGGTACAACGCATTCTATAATTATATTCAATATACTATTAAACGATACACAATTATTTTATTTTATTGGTCATATAATATGTCACGCGGATGATACTGATTTACTGATGATCTGTATTGGTTGTACTTGGAACGAAGTTTTTAGAAATATTGACGCTAATTTAAAATTGATTGAAAACTAATTGAGCGAAAATACTTTATTTCTAAATGTCGACAAGTCGGCCATTTTATTTCACTCTTTGTCCAAGCATACATCATTACCTGTTATACATAACATGAAAATCAATGGAAATAATAATATTGCAAACGATTAGGGCTATGTCACTATAAATCGGTTCTTGTTGTTAAGAACTATAACTATCTTGGTATCGAAACATGTTTCAATATGAAATGGGAAAACAGATAACATAGATTTCAAGCAAGTAGAGAAAGTTGATATACATAATAAAACAACTAGGTGCGTGAGATTTTACCATTCAAAGATATAAGAACATTATATTTAGTTACAACCTTTAGTTACATATGGTTTAGTATATTATATGTAAATATCTAATCATATGGTCAGAGCCGCTTGTTTCTTAAATTTTCTGTAAAACAGATTGTGAAAAAATGTAATAACAAATAAGGAATTTTTACCAATAAAAGAATCACCCGGTATACCATGTTTAAATATCAGTAGTTGTAATGCGATTTTGTCATCATCTGTCTATATTTATGCCTATGTATATTAAAATATAAGAATATTTGTTATCATTGATAAAACACAACCCTGGACTTCCAAATAATTCCTCTCATTAACATCCGATAACCGTTTGGTATTACAATAAAAATAATAAATAAATATCGAAGTTTGACTAGCAAATATACCAACGTCTCGGTTCATCTTGACCCATTTTCTTTTGCTCTATTTACAATATTTCTGTATTTGTATTTTTTTTTTTTTTTTTATCTATTTTACTCTCGGTATAGATACCCTCAAAATATCCTTTATTCGAAATATTCCGCAATATAGAGCTGTACACTTATAGCTAGCAGCTACTGTTACATTCAACAGCCAGTAACGCGAATTGTGAATCTTGACCATAATTTGTCTTTTTTTAATTTATTTTATTTTATTTTCCTCTAAACGCGCATTGCGTAAAATAAAAAACACTCGAAAACTTTTGTTGCGTTTACAAACATCTTTAGGAGTTTATATGTCGCTTAAGTGGGGAAATTTTGAACGTGGGATATTTCGACCATGGGAATTTTGATTTACGGTATATTTTGAGAGGGAACCTTTACTCTGTCCATTTTTCTTCAGCATCACTTCTCTGTAAGTCTAAACCATCTCTAGCACATTTTCGTCATTATTTGTATAGTGAGTTTAACGAATATAAATGTAATACTTTATGTGTTATTATATTTTATATATACTGTGTAGTGCGTATAATGTATAATAGCTTAATGCAATTATACTTTTAAAAAATAATACATAATATTAATTATTAGGAATTTAAACCAGATTGTAATATTATTTATTTAGACAATTTTTTTTTACCGTATTTAGAATGATATGAATACAGGATATTTTTTGGCTTCATAAAATCTCCGTGAATATCTATCATATACTTTTTGCCGGAATATAAATTAATGTAGATTTATAAAGAATATACTTATATAACAATTATTCTGACCTCAGTAGAAATGAATATCCGCCACCACCTACTTATTATATTTTATATGAAATTACGTATGTATCCGTGTGAGTAAGGTGGGAATAATAATATATTTGGTGTACACACGTGTAATTTTAAATACATTTTTTTAAGCAACGTCATTACTGGGTAAAGATAAAAAAAAAAATATGTGTAATATTTCTTTATCGCTTCAAACGGCGTCCGTTTATATATAGCCGATTCGATATTGTTTTTTACAGTTCGTTCCACGAAGAATCAAAAGTATCTGCAACTGCACACCAGTCGCCGATTATTAAATTTTCTTTTTCTTTTACAAAAATCAACATAAACCATGAAATATTCGGTAAGTAATAATATTTAAATTGTACATTCGTACTGCGCCCGACCCTTTTTTAATATTTATTTATTTGAAATAAAAATGTTAATGAAAACGAGTGAATATTATTTTAATTTAGTAATTTATTTGAGTATTTTTTTTTTTTTTTTTAATAAGCCGACATAACAAAACAAATTGGAAATCGTTTTACCGCGACTTTATCGTTTTAAATAGGTACCGTCAAATCGCAGTCAGATTGCAATGCAAATAATAAATGTCTGCGTGAGTTATGTGTTGTGAAAAATCTAAACTTTAAACTTTTTCGAATCAAAAGTTTATATTAATCATATATACTATAACTTAATTCTAATAAAAATAATTTAAAAAATTAAACTCGTAAATTATTGATGATAAACAAACCACGAAAATAAATCTTGGAAGAAGAGCAAGCATAAGTACCTTGAAGTACCATGAAGTACCTTCATTTTTGGTGTTTATTTTAATTTTGTTTTATATAATATATATATATACAGGTGTCCTACAGTGTTTTCAACCGACTATATAATAACTCTGTCAATATTCTTTTTTTTTTGTCAATCAGGTTTTGTAAGAGGGGAACATAAAGACAAACAAAATTTTTATTTTCATTCCTTAATCACTGAAAAAAAACAACTCATTTTTTTTATTGTATCACTTTTTAAAATTTCCAAAATAGCAGTTATGTGAAAGATATTATTCTAAAAAAATTAATGTAATATACATTCGTATACGATCAATAGTTTCTTAGTTATATGGACATGAATGTAAACAAAATAGACATGCACAATTAATATTCTACAGAAGATAAAGAATTACCGTGTTGATTGTGATTCCTTATCGCGTAACGTGTTATTCTATTGAAAATAAATTGTTTTCATATCGATTTTCTAGAAATTAAAAATTAAAAATGGATATCATTAAAAAACTGTTGACTGAATATTTAAGTTAACATTTTTAAAATAATATATTTTACAAACTGGGGTTTTTTTTTATTGAAAATGTTTAAAAGTAAACAAACAAAAATGTATTTTTCGTCAGTGTTAAGGGATGAAAATAAAAATTATATTTTTCTGTACATATGTGTCCCCCTCTCATAAGACCCGATTAAAACAAAACATTGAATATTGATGGTGTTGGCCAACGGATAACACTGCTGTATACACATATATATTATAAGTATAACAAATAAATAATTAATTAACTTAGTTAATTTAGTTAATAATTAATAATTAGTTAATTTATTATTTTGATTTAAAACATCACATAGACGAACACTTCTTAACTTGGGACATTTTTTTCTTATCGAATTAACCATTTGACCGTGTTCTGTTTGCCAATAACAACAAAAAATGCCGTTTTAAAATTTGCCGCTGTAGGCACGTGCCTGTATATTAAAATTGCGTCTCTGATCAAATACACAATTCTTGTCACACTCGCTTTTTGAAATATTACCTTACTATAAAATATTAACAAAATAATAATTCTAAAGTCATCGCACTTCACTTAAATACGATATTATTATTAAAAAAATATAATAATTTGTCTACTTTTTTTTTTATCGCGACGTTGTAGATGTTTTTGCTTTTCGTTACCATGATCGTGGTACAACAATGCATGATGGCCGTCAATTCGTTCCCGCACCACGAAGGTGAAGGCGAACACAGTGTTGAAGAAAACCATCATCATCATCACGACGATCAACACGGTGGCCATACCAGCCACGAGAACCATCCGGGCCACAGCCAAGAATCACACTCGGGTCACAACCATACGCACCACGACGATCACTCGGGTCACAACCATACGCACCACGACGATCACTCGGGTCACTACCATCCGGCTAGCAACCATTCCAATATATAACGCTCTTATTATATTTACCTATACGTCGATTTTCCCATCACTTCTGTGGACTTTAAACCTGATTAAAATAAATAATACACTATATTATATTAAAATGTATTTATTGATACATTTTATTTCCGCTTAGCTAATTAGCAATAACGTTTGAATAATTATTTTTTTATATGTATATTTTTTTAAATTATTTAATTGAAAATAAAACAATTATTGTATTATAATTCCGTTGAATTTGTTGAATTCGATCTCCCTAAATGTATAGTTGTAAGCAAAGGTAAAAAATTGTTAACGAAAAACGATACTGAGCACAGTATTATTAGTCGTACTTCCCGTTCTTGCCAAGGTAACCCAACTGAGATAATACAAACTATTTAAAAAAAACATCTTCTCAATGCACCTACTAATTTGAAAATGTTACAAGAAAGTTCCTATAAAGTGTTGGGGCAAGATACAGAAAATCAAAAACGAAAACTCATCACACATCAATTAATAGCATACTAAAATAAACACATACCTAGCTTCGCTCAGAATTTAAAACGTAGTTTTAAATTATATTATTACGAGTAAGTCCTACAAAATATTATTTACACAGTGTAAGATTGGACAATATTTTTGACAGGTCGAGATATAATAGCGCTAATATTGCTTATCCATCGTTAATCACGTACTGACGAACCTATAGATATTAATACTATACAGAGATAAACCCGCCGTTAAACGAGACTATAATATTAGATAAGTAATGTAATATTATGTTTGTATTTGAAACTAAGTGTATGAGAAATATTTTAAAACGTAATCTGATATTAAAACGAATGTGTGTTTGATATCAATAACTGTACATAATTTTTCCGTCGGCTTTTTATCATAATTTTTTTTTTAATAAACTGTATGGAATTTGTTAAAAAAAAAATTAAACGCGTAGACGAATATAAGTATTATGTTTAGGTAATCAGTATTCGTATATAATATAGGTACGTCTGCTGCAATGTTGAAGAATGAATATTTTCAATTGTCAAGTACATTTTTTAGATTTTGAATTTTAGAGTTTTTTTAATTTCTTCTGTCTGTTAACAACTTTACTACCAGAAATCTTATTCCGATCATTGAAACTATTAAAAGTTGTTTTTGGTAGCAAATTTTGTTCAATTTAATACATTGTGAATGTGCTTCCTTGTAGTTGAAATAAACCGGGAAAAACGTAGGAAACGGGAATATTTATAGCACAATCTTTTGTTATTTTCAATTTTATTTTTTTTGAAATTTGGTTAAAAATTATCGCAAACTTGAAATTTTCAAATAAAATTTAAGCTATTTACAGACATTTAACATTTTAGAGCTTTTTAGTTTTTATTTAAGTTTATGTGACTCCATTCTTTTAGCTTAAATGACCCAAAACGTTTGAAAATTTAAAACGAGGTTGATCATAAGTTGTGTTCGATGATAAGAAAAAAATATTAAGCATTGTAGTTGTAGTAATATGTATTAAATATTAATGTTAATGTTAAATGTTAAATGTTGTGGTTCTTTTTAATTAGCTTTTTTATATTCAAAATTTTAATGATTTAATTGTGTTCAATTCTGTATGTTTTTTGTTTTATTTTATTTTATTTTGAAGTCTGAATAATAATATTAGTTTAACTAATGAAATGTGGTTTTATTCTAGATAAATACTTTTTCGGTTAGTAACATGTTCCGAATTGTTTACATCGTATACTTCAAAAGATACGAGTAATTATGTTGTTAGTAATTACAGTGTTTCTGTGTTACTTTGGCTTTTTTTATATAAGTGAAAACCACAACTAATTCCAAATAATCTTACCGAGATTATCGAGTTACACTAAGAATCGTTTTTTAATTGCACGGTTTATTGTTACTTTTATAGTATTATACAATATATTTTCCCTACAAGTTTTTGTCCTATTACAACATAATGGGCTACCCGTGGTGCGATTAGTATGTCCGTCTTTTTTAACAATATAATGAAGACTAATCGGATTTAAATACAAAACGCATTATTATTATTTTTTTAATTCTTGGGTAAAATTTTGAAGAGGGATTCAATTTTCAAACTATACTATCTGCTATTAAGTACAATAAAATTATGTATCTCATCTCGAATTGTTACTATTGGGCAAGCTCATATGCAGGGGGGGCTTAAAGGTTCAACTCCCCCCTCCCCTTGAAAATTGATCCTAAATACGCGCTTGCTATTGGTTAGTTATAAGCAACAATGCTTTTTTTATAAAGAGGTCTGTGTCCAAATGAACACACATTAAAGCCCATTGAATACAAATTTGGTTACTGCACACAAGAAACAAATGGTAAATTATTGAATTTGTAGATTTTGTTAAAAAATATTTTATTTTATATAGGAATTAACACTCTGACTGTTAGGGACAGGAGTTATTGAGAAAAGTCCAAAAGAGAACGTTTGGTCTGTCCGTTCGTGGAGCTTTTTTAAAAGGGTAGGAGAGTGAATACGCGGCAGATATTCATTGAAAACCGCATTATTAAGCGATATAAATTGTAATACATTATTATGAAACGGTACATACGAACAACCGCTCATTAAATTTGAAAAATAATAATACGTATACCTATTTACTATGTGTCGGCTATTATTTTTTACCCATCGTCGATAAAAATAATGCAATTACCGATAGATACATTTATTATTTTAATTAATTAAATATTTTCGATTGCAGCTATCTTTGTGCATAAATGTTTTACATTCGGCTTCTATAATAATGTAATCAATTTTATTAATTTATGATATTATGTTCTCAAATGCTTAATTAGATAAAAAATTAGAACAATATTTAACAGACCGTGCTGGTTTAAGCGTCATTAATTATTAGTAATGATCAATGAATCTATTATTTATAATAAAGTCTTTTGTTATCTAGTGTTGGTGAAAGATTACAATAAAAGGGTACTAAGTACATATACATTTATTTCTTTATCTCAAATTATCAATTAATATAGTCTGAATAAAAATATTATTGCACGATATAACAATTATAGGTGTAATAGGTTTTTTTTATTATTTATAAACTGAGAGTAGCTTGATTGCACTATCGTTTTCAAAAACACACGCGGGTATTGTATTAATAAAGTGTAATATGGTTGTTTAATAATTGAGGGGTTGGGTGCAAGAAAGTCATTTTCACTTTAATTTTTTAAATTAAAGGCACTTTCATTTTAATTATTTAAACTAAAATAGAATAGATAATTACTGTTTAATGCAAGAAGGGCATTTTCATGTCCAAATATCTCATTTATTTAAAACTTAGTGGACATAAAGAAAAATAATTATTTTCTTAAGGATTCGATTTTTCATGTGAGACAAATTTTATAACCATGTGAGCAGATCTAAAAGAGTACCACACATTTGAAACTTAAACTTCGTTTACCTCAAAATACGTATTTCTAGAAAATACCCTTTTTGCACCCAGCCTCTCAATTATAATTTCAATTTTGTTTTCGTGAAAAAAAATATCGATTTTTTCACACAGAATTTAGTATACAAGTTACATGTTTGAATATCTCCTAAAATAATTTATTTAGTCAACATAAAATGCATAAATGGTTGTTAGTCAGTAGATTGCTCTCAGCCATGACAAATCTTTTGATTTTTTTCTTGAAATAACACTCGAATATTTTATAGTGTTTACACGTAGTTTCCTAGGAAATCATCAGACCGATAATATTCGGGTTGATATATACATTATTATAAAGTCGTATACGCACCGTATAATAATATTTTTAATAGTATCCAAATCATATGTTTTGTTTTCCATTTCTAAAACTGAATTGAATTATTAAGTAGTAAAAAATAATTATATTTTTTAAAATAAATTATTATAGGTTTATTATTATTATTATTTCTTTCTGGTTATTATAAACATTAATATTATCAATTATTTTTTCGTGACCACAGATATTATATAAACAAAACTAGACTTACGACTCTATATGAGAGTAAATAGGGACCTATTTATACTTGCAAGAGGACAAATTGATTAACCAGTGAAATATTTATTAACGACGCGAATTATGTGTTACGTGCGATAATATGAACGAATATTTGAAATTGTTTACTTATATGGGTATCATAATCTAGTATTTTAGTATAAAGAGTGTATTGGATTTTTTTTTTTTAACGATTCAAGAAATAAGTATCTCTAAAATATTGCATTGCCATTTTTTATTTTACCCTTATTTTTGGGTGTCAAACGAAAATCTACTATCGATTCCCTAATGGCAAGCTATATCAAAAATTCCATAAGTAGACAGTTTTTTTAGGCATAATAGCGGCAGTTTTGCTTGTTCACAAAACCGTTGAGGTGAACCTGTGCTGAATCACTAATATCAACAGCATATCGTTATTCGCCTCGAATAAAGAGAGTATCTCCAGTGTCTCCAGTGAAAAATCATTTAATATTCAAATTCATTGTTTTTTGAAAATACATCGTACGCGTAGAAAAAAACACGTCTATTTTGACGCTGTTATATCCATGACCAACTATGTAATCTGTATGTATATTATATTTAACTATAATCATAAATAGAACCTTACATTTATAGGGGAGGGAGTTTGAACGTCCAAACGTCCCAATTTGTATTTCACGGTTTGGGTTCGATTCACGGTGTTTGTATAGCGCTGCACGAGGTATATTCGTTAATCTGGTTTATTCTCAATTTACTACATCAAAACACCGCGGGAATAATCAATGCACCTCGAGAATTGCACAATTTCACCAATATATCGTAAAAAAAAAAAATATGTATACATATATTTAGCGATTGCATTATCGTATACGGAATAATAATCATTTTGTAGAAACTAGTCCCCCCCCCGCCGATTCGGCGTGAATGATTTTCGAGGAGGGCATACCTTCGTCGGATGCCCGAGGCGACTTCGGACGGTCCGAAATGAATAAACAAAAAAAAAAAATAATAATAATATACTCGCTACCGGATACAATTACTATAGGACTTCTATAATAAGTAATAACAACAGCATAAACACCTTCGGGCCAAAAATTATTATTCGATATCCCGTCGGAGTTTACAATACAGTTTATATTATGCGAATATTAATAAATAATTATTTTGTACCCATCTATTTACTCGAAGTGCAAATCGAAAAATATAATAATATTTGTCAGCTAAACGAAATACTACAACGGTTATTAGTCGTTAATTCAATATGTAATTATTAATTAATAATAATGCATTAATATAATTATATAGGTATTATATTCGATTCTGAGCGGAGCGAGGAACATGGTGATTTAACTATGACGTGTGCTTTCTTTAGAATATTTTTTAATCATTTTTTCTGTTTTTTAACAACTGTTTTACTGGAAATGTTACTCTGATTTAAACAAATAAAAGAAGATTTATTTCTTTGTAGAATTTTGAATATAATTGGCGCACTGAGGAAGACATTATTTGATTTCCTGGGTTGTTGTCATTATACAATTGGAAAATACCCGGAAAAAAACAATGATGATTTCCATGCGATTTTACGGTCTTAAACTGAATTAATACCAATACTTACTGTATACCTACAGATTTTAGACCGCTTTAGGCTTCTGCTCTAGGCACCTTATATATTATAGTTTATAGATCTTCTGCACTATATGTAGATTTGGACAATTTTCGGTCTCCTTAAGTTCTTCATAATAAAATATAATTAGGAAAAATCAAAAAACGAAATATACGATTTTTTCAAAATACGCCACAACGATTTCATTATTTAAAATTGTTAAGATTTCTGTTTTCTACCAGAAATATTGCTCCAATAGAAAAACAACAGGAAATCCTTTTTGTTGAATATTTAATCTAGTTGATGATCAAACTAGGCCTTTTTTGTAATTTTCCGGGTAGTTTTTGTAATAATTGAATAAAACCAAAAAATACATAAAACGTAAAAACAAAGATAACATTTACAAAAATAATTCTTTTATTATTTTAAATTTTGTTTTTTTTTATGCGATTCAGTTGAAAAAATTTGTAGACTTGAAATTGTAACAGAAAACTTATATTTGCTTCAAATATATATCTTATATCTTCAAATTTTTCAAAAATAATAAAATAAAAAGTTATTTTCTCTAAGTTTTTTTATCAAAACATAAAAAATGAATTGAAATATAAATATTTGTAGTCCTTATCTCTACGAGTAATATAAAAAAAAAAACATAATCTAATTATCTTTATTATCTTAGGAGATATTTAAATGAGCATATCTTCGTGGAAAACTCTATGGGTTATACATAATTACTATTTCTGTAACACTATAATACTCCTTATAATATTCCTATATTACTTATAAATTATATCAACCGTAAAAATATTGACACGTACGAATAGATTCGGATGGTTGTATTTTGAATGCCGCGGCGCCGGCCGAATATCCCCACAAAAAAAAAAAAAAATTAAAAACCACAAGATAAGTGTGTATACAAACCCATCGGATCGTGACAATATTTTTTTGGAAACCTGTAATTTAAATTAGTTTTAACCGTGGGGTCCCTGCACACATACAATATATATTACTAACACATACACAATACAATATTATATTATAGGTACTACGCCTATATTATACGTATCTGTGTCGTCATTTTCGTTATTAATTCGTTGTCACGTCGATTTTCACACGAGTAAACTCCACCATAATAAATAAAATATGTTTTTTACATAATTATACAGCATACAGGTACTGGGTGTATAGTATTGAAGGGTTTACGCGAACCACGCCGTTTCGCAGCGATTAATTGAACTACCTTATAGTAGTCTAACTTAACCTACACCGACATATACGATATACTTACATATTCCTACCAGATCCATGTTTACTAAATTGTACGTATAACACGAAAAAAATGTACCTATAAATGTAATAAAATCCCACGGTTATAAATTATATTTACATATACCTGCGGGTAGCTTACCAAGACGTTTAATGTTTCAGTTATGTCGTTTAGGTATAGTACCATTGATTATAAATAATATAGTATTTATAAGTAATACCTACGATCTTTATAGTAATATAGTATGTATGCCGGTAACGGATCGTGTTTAGATGCTTAGGTGCAACCATTGCCATTTCCCACAAATAAAACTAAATTTTTATTATTTTTTTTTTTTTGTATCTAATCGTTATAATAAATTGTTCAATAAGAATTTCTGGGTGCTGTTTAAAAAAAAAAACAATTTAAAAATATTTTTATCCTTCGGCGTACATAGAATCAATGATGTTCTTAGCAATTTTTATCAAGGAGGATACACAAATTAATTGTATGCCCCCACAATAACAATATAATAAGTACACATTGAATTTTAATACACATTACATATTCCAATATCTTCATCTACGTTTTTTTACGTTTGTGCCATGGTATCAAGGACTTTATCAGGATGAACATCTATTTTTTTATGAAGTGCTATATAGTAATGTTAATTCATTGAGATAATTTTATGCATTTCATAATATTAAGAAAAATAATGCACATAATATCTATAATTTTATTCTCTAAAATAAGCATAATTAAGTGTTTTTTATTTTTCAATTAACCAGTTTCAATTAGTTCTTTTTTTTTAAATATAAGTTGTTACTGGATATCAAATATCAGTTCGCCTAACATTCGGAAAAAAAATGATAACAATTAATAATGATTAGTGACGATTTGTGAAATAACAATATAAAAAAGACGGATATACTTCGCACGTGGGTGCAGTCACTGTTGTAGGTGGAAAGTAGGGAAGGTAGGATACTATAGATAGGAGTTTAACGTATATCTGTATGCAACGATAAATTATTGGTAACGAAAAAACGCTTATGAGCGGAGTTCAGTTGATAATGGTGCTTTGACAACAATATATTTGTCATATGATGGTAAACTAATGAAATAGGCATTATAGATGTTTTTTTAGTAATATTTGTTTAATATTGTACCGATTTTCCCGGTTTTCCTACGGTTTTACTCAGTTTATTCAGAAACTAAAATACTTCAATGCCCGTTATTTGTCGTTGGTGGAAAAAAAAAAAAAAATCCATGGGATATCTATCCCCCCCGTGTCCCTCCTCCGCCCCCGTGAATGCCTAAAACTATGTCACGGACGTATTATTGCGCCTCACGTAAAACAGTTATGCAATATGCACAAACCGATCGGTGCGCAAAACTGTGGCAGCACCGTACGCCAGTACGAACTACGTATGGTTGACGAGTGGATGGATCGTGAAGTACGATGCGACTCGGAACCGAGTTTTAAAATAAACGTTATCTGCGAGGTTTTTCCATTTTTATGCTGGTTTCTGTATCCAATGGTCATTATAATTACGTAATAAAATTGTAGATGTATATTATATACTACACCGGCTATTTAAAATTCTTTCCTCATAGAATTAACATGTATTTTTTTTTCTTTAAAAATAAATTCGGCTGAAAATCGTTTGAAAAGGAAATCCTCCCGTTGTATAAACGGGGAAAACATTAAAATTAAAACACAACATAACAAAAATCGCGGCAATACACTCGTCGTTTTATCAATGGCCATTATTCCAAATATAAATACACTGACGCGTGCATATTATAAGATAATAAGTATAATAACCATTCTGTATTCGAAACGAAACCCGGTTACTTGATATTTACCACTCTGTGTGCAAGTGACATAACATTGAATATAATCTTACGGATAAAATCTCTAAACTTTGGTGACGGTGTCTTAGTGTGGATTACCGCTGTTTTTATTTGATCGATGAAATTAGGCTCGATTCCGCCTATCACAAAAGGTACACATTTTTAGAGAGATTTTACATTAATTTTTTAAATGTATTTTTCCTCCTTGACCTACCCAACGTGTTTTTTCATTTTCCGTTCTGCTTTATATAAGCCCGCAATCGGAGTAATTGCGAATAATTGATAATGCACGTATTATCGATACATGCATATCGGGTGTAGCCTATAACGAACGAACGATTTTATTTTGTGCAATGCGGAATGTTTATATGCAGCCCGTATAAATAGTGGCATATCCAGGGGGACTAAGAGGGCTTCAGGACGCCTTCCCCAATTGAAGTGTTCAATAAAAAAAAAAATGAAATATAAACTATTAGACATTGAAAACAATTAAAATAAATTAATAAACATTGCATATTTTCATTACTTATTCAAATAAGTACAAATGATTGTATTTTACAAAACAATTTTTTTTCCAGTAAAATTTGTTTAGTTTAGTTCACCTTGAAAAATCCCAGGTACGCTTCTGTGTATAGGTCCCAGTAATATAAATCCAGTACAGGAAGGTAGGTATCTAATTTATTTCCAGGGCTCATTTATCATTTATGTGTTCTTCAAAAGTCAAAGGTTGCAAAGCTATATTTTACTTGTTTCATTCTTTAAGCTTTAACTACATCGTAAATATGGCCTTTTAGATTCCAAGCGTAGCGAGAGAGCTATTGGTTTTACAATGCCATTTTTTTTTTTTTTTTTTTTCTGTTCTTTTTGTCCGATTTTTTTGTAAATTAACTTTTCTGAAAGCTAAGATTGTACTAGAATTAATACTAAAATTTACGAAAATAATTATTTTAAATTTGGTTTTTGCTAATGTAATTCAGTTAAAAATAATCGTAAAAACTTGAAATTTGGACCGATGAAAATATATATTTGATTTTTCTTGACGCGGTAAAATTTTCAAAATATTTGCGTCATTTTTGAGCTATTTATAAACATTTTAATTTTGCGAGTTCAGTTTTTACGTCATTTGTATTTGGTATGTACTTCAGTACACCAAAAGTAACGGGAAAAAAAAATCTGTATAATAATAGATATAATATACAATATGCTGCAGCCAGTCCAGACTAATAATTTCCATCTATTCTATTCGTAATTTTAGGAATAAACGAAAATTATTCAAAAGCTACACGACCACAATATTATCATTTATTCCGGGACAAATGAGGCGAGACACGGTACCCTTATATTGTGTATAATAATAATAATAATAATATCATAATAGTATATAGGTTAGGTATACTACCTGCAGCGTGATGCAAAGCGGCGAAAAACATAATATAACATTATCCGCCGCGATGATCTAACGATAATGACGGAAAACTCGTGTTTTTTTCGGGGGTACAATTTTTTATTTACTTTTTTTTTTTTCCATCCACCTCCGAATATCGTATAATAACGTGCAATTATACCTGCGCCCGTACGAGGGCATGTATGTGTGCGACAAAAGGAATTTTTTCGGGAGTATTGTAAATTATATATATTATTCCGTACGATATATATCGGAACGCACTGCGTATACCCAATACCCATACAGCACACACACACACACACACACACACACACACACACACAAAATAAACATAATAATATATAAGTACGAAAGGTCCCATAATTGTCGGTGTATCCGGTTCACATGGTCCTCCGTACTCGGGCTCCTCGGTCTTGGGCGCAACACGTCGCCCAATATTTATTATATACGAGTGTACCAATGCCGTGACCCCTATAATTATCGACACACAGCTACCTCGATATTATAATATCCCTAATCTTTTCGGACTTCCCGTCCGATCGTCCCTTCCGTGTACACGAAATAATAATCGAAAAATTCCATAAATCGAACTACAAAACGGTTGCTGGGGTGCCCTCGGCGGGCGCGGATCTGGGAAGAATCTGAAACGGGACGTGGGAAGGGCATTTACGAATTCAGAAAAATACACGCGATAAATGTATTGGTTATTGACTTTGATATGCTTTTTTTATTTTATTTCAGTTAACAACTTTACTATACCTACCAAAAATTTCGCTTCGATCATCATCTTCACGGGAGAATCCTGGCAGAAAATCGTGTACAGTTTGTGCGTCAAGTTCATTTTTCATTTTCTTTACAGTTTTTTTTTTAATAATGAGGAAAAATCGGGAAAACAAAATGATTCGTCGTAATTGTGATTTTGTTTTTTTTTTTTTTTTATTGTTATTGAGTGAAAAATAATCGTAGAGAGCTGAAAAAACGGAAACTACCACCGTTAATTAACACTTTTTAGACGTGGCGTTATTTTCAAAACACTAGCAATTTTCACGTAGTTACCTATTCCTACATACTTGATTCAATTCCGTGCCTCGTATTCATCGCAGTTTCATTTCAATAAATACACCGATGATGCTCGTTACCCAGAGATGATAAGCTCTGGGTAACGAGACGGTAATCGTAGACGACGTCCGATTTCCATAATGACATTGGTTCGTTGTATATAGGAAGTGGTCGCATTGATTAAATACAATTTCGTACACTGCAGTAGTAGTGAAATTGCCAGTCTCCGACTTATTATAAACAACCGTGGTACAATAATATTCTTAACTGACATTCCGGTGTAGTGTAGTAGTTTTATTTCAGTTCCCCGGTGGCCCGGTCTCATAATTAGTTTATGACGGGACCGTGTAACGCATATGTGTTATGGATGTGTGCGTACAGAAATATGACGAGAATTTCATACAATTCGGTACCATATACAGGCGTTATCTTATCTATACCACATTTTATACATATATATATATATATAAAAAAAAAAAAAAAATGATATTGTGACAGAGTCGGTTCTTTCGTCGGTTTACTTATCTGCAGCGTATAAAGATAATGTAATATAATTATAATATATAATGTAATATTATCATAATAATATTATTTTTAAATATAGTACGCGAAATTTGACCGAAAAGAGCTTTCGAAATAATTATAATTTTCGATCGAATGGCGCACAGCAGATAGACAGGATTAGAATTCTATCGCGATAAAAAATAAATCTGAGAATGGTTGATAGCGTCAACTGGGACGATTGAAAACGAAATTTGGAAGTTGTATAAATTATTAGTTATAGTGTAATAATAATAAATAATAATATTAATAACTATAATAATAAATAATTATTATAGTGTTTTGTGCATTTTTTGAGCATGTGGAACATAGGATTCAACTCCCGAAACCATATTTCACGAACCCTCTGGCCCGACTTGTGTATTTTCCGACTAGTTTATTTTCCGAATAATATATTTCCGAATATGGCAGAAAAACAAATGAAAATTTAGTTTGTTTTACATTGAACTGCTGCTGCTATTTTATTTTTTTTTTTCGACAGACTTTTATGTAAATAGTTTTCGTATTTTTATTATTTTTTCTTCCAACATTTAACTTTATATTTATACTTCAATTTTAAAACTTTAATTATATCTAATTAACTATTATTAAGTAAAAACAGAATTATTATTATTCGGGAAAGGAAATGCACCATTTGGGAAAAACGATATTCGGGCGAAAACAATTAATAAAAAAAACGGGAATATAATATTCGAAAAAAACGACCTTCGGGAAAAAGGACATTCGGGAAATTCGATTCGGGAAAAACGACGGGAACCAAAATGTTCAAAACATTCGTACAATTTCCGAGTTATTTATAGACATTTTTCTATTTGAGTTTCATGAGATAACATTTTTGCGGACTTGCTTGAAAATTTAACACGAAATTTATAATAAAGCGTAATTAATGATCAAAAAGAAAGTTGACCGAAATGTTGAAAATTGTATGAGCTTTTTAAGTTCAAAATTGAATTGGAATTGTAAATAGGTTCGTTATAAGTTTTATATTTAACAAAAATGAGCGTAATATAGTATTGATGTGTAAGTAGGATAATTTTATCGTAAGTAGTAATAACCACGGTATTCCATGACATGTATTTAACCGAATTTAGCTCAGAACCGTATTTCGTCGGCAACAGTTTTTATTTTTTTTACAAATATGTTTTTAATATTTCCTAGTTGGATCGTTGGATAATTTTAATTTTAAGAATTTTACCTTTACGAAATGTTTAGTTTATAGAATACGCTTGGTATTTCTTTATTATGCCTTTTAACACACCTCTGCTATACCACGCAGCTTTTGTTATAATAATGTTAACGACGGTTTAGACATGTACGCGTGTAATAATATGTATGTATATTTAAACACGTGTTTGGCAACTGGAGATTTGTCCTCTTTTGGGGTTTTTAATGTTCGCCAAGTGTTCTTTAAAGCCACACAGGTAGGATATATTATAATATTATTATGTATCAGTTCGACCTGTGTAAAACTCGTTAAGCATAATATAATAATTGTATGATTTACACTCGATTCTGTTTAAAATAATTAAAATAATAACCTATTGCTTTGTGTAAAGTACTTGAATAATTTGCATACCATTACTATAGAGCGCTCGGCCAATAAGATCCGATGACGGCGAATGTCGTATATTTTCATTAAAAAAAAAATAATAATAATAGTATTTCAAAAAAGTAAAAAGTTTCGAGGCGCTATCGTCACTACATTTATTATTATATCGACGCGGGAATGTCGCTCGGATTACTCGCATTAATCACTGTTTAAGTGGATTAGATGTTCGAAAATTTATTTTTTAGTCAAACACATACCCGGCGGCATAGTAATTTATACAAAACTTGCACGGCAATCAATATACGATCGATTTTGCGAAAAAAAACAGATTTGAACGTAGTGTGAAGTGTGCGTGAGATCGGTCAAACCGCTTTTTTCTAGTTAATTATTTAAAGTTTATAAAAACAAAAAAAATAATACGCTTTTTATATAAATTCTAGTCATCGAATCAATTTCGGCGGTACGAACGATCTCGCAGTGTACGTTTTACGATAAATTCAAATCCGTTTTCACAATATTCTTATCGTTTGGACCGATTGTCGGAAAATTGGTTTAAATCGCTTTGCCTTCGTACGCGTTCGACAAGGCATGAAAATAACGGTATCCAATCCCTTTAACCAGTATACCGTCGTTATTCATAAAATCACCATAAGGTTCTAATTTTCGTGTGTTGTATACTATATTAACACTAGTATGATGCAGCTAAAAATGTATTATTATATTTTAGTGTTAAGTAATATTACGTAACAATTAAAGATGTTATATATGCATATTCAGAAATGCTTGTGATATATTATCAGTATAAGTGTAAGTGTTTACAGGATGATTCTATTTTCATGATCTGAGTGCCTCGGATCATCGATTCTCGGCTGAACCGTCTAGCGATAGGCCGAAACAGGTCTAAGTTGACGGGGAAAGAACAACACATGTATTAGGATGTTATATGATTTTTTTAAAATTTATTTCTTGGATTCTATTAAAAATATACATAGTATTTTATTTATTTTTTGAAAGAAATTGTTAAACAGCAAAAAAAAAATAATAATAATAACATAGGTAGATAGTATAATACAAATACACGAAGTGAACAAATCAATTATACTTTTATGATAAAGTATGCAAATGTGGGAGTATATTTGGGGATAATATATTGGGACGTTTCGATTTGGTTTGTAGCTGTACCGAGTGCTGTACCGTCAAACGGATCGCTTACTCGCAAGAATATTACAAATTAAACTAATTTTAATAATAATAATGATAATAATAATAAATAAAATCAGGCAAGCGCCGTTCATTAATAAAGAACCTTAGTAGAATTAATAAAAATAAACAAAAAAAAAAAAATCGAACGCGTAGAGGATTAAAAATAATAAAAAAATACACAAAATCATCAGAACATAATATGCGACTGGTATTATATACTGATATTATTATGATTAATATATAAATGTTGGTGATGGGACATGTGTTTTGATAATATAGTTATGACAGTAAAAATTAATCAAAAAAAAAAAAATAATAATAATAGACTTAAGTGACGGAGGATGGATGCGTTGAAAACCGAGGCAATTCGAACGATTATAATATATTGACCCGTTATCCCTTTATAAGTTGGCTACAAGTAAAAAAAAAAAAAAAACCAGAATCATCGATTATCGCGCACTAATACCTATACAACTACAGCGAACATAAGAAAAAGAAATACAAAAATCATATTTTCATAACCTCCGAAATTATAGTAGCCCAGAGTGACTGCTATATGTTGTAACCTTTCAAAAACAAAAAAACGCTCATACCTATTTCCATTGACGTTTTCTATAATGAAATCAAAAAACAAAGATTTTTACGCGTAATCATAATAATATAATTATATTTAAATATATTTTTTTTAAATTTCCATAATATATAATATTTGTCTATATATATATATATATATATATATATATATATATATATATATATACACGTTTATTATTGGAGATCAAGAATACATTTATGACGCGTAAATTATTATATTATTTTACTATACTATTTTTTGACTCGAATAATTATATTTAATTTTTTTATTATTATTATTTTTTAATTGTGAACGAGCGAAAATCAAAAAAAAGTAATACTAATACTAAAACGAAAAAAAAAAAAAAAAACAAATAATTTCTACGCGATTATTATAATATGATCATCGATCAACAATAAATTGTAGCCCACGTGCGTATTCGAGAGATCTATACGATATCCGACTATATATCAGACTAATATAATAATTATCGTGCATAACAACACGTAAACGTAATTTGTACAATATTATTAAAACAAAGTTTGCGAATTGAATCCGTGCACACGGGTAGAATGAAATATTATATGTATTATGTAACCGAGTGGGAGAATAAACGAACAATTTTTTTTTTTTTTTTTTATGAAATTTGACGTTGTTTTGGTGGGTTTTTACTTTTCCGCAGCGTATTACATAATAATAATAATAATATAAACAGGAGATCATACAAAAAATAATGTCAAATAGAATAAACAATATTATTTAAGAATCTTAAAACGCTAAGGAAATAATAATAAAAAAAAATAATATTATTATTGTTTACCGAAATATAATTATAACATAATTGCTTATTTACTATAAAAAAAAAAAAAAAACGGGAAAGCGACACCCCGGTGACGTCGTATCCGTTTTACAAACGCACGGCGACGCGACATTATTATCAATTATTCCCGTTCAACCGCAATATTATCTGGAAACTCAAGAGGCGTGGGAATTGTCCGCTTGACGTTCTGCAACTGTCGATGTTTCGACGGTTTTTGAACGACGTGATACGCAAATAGCGTTTTTTTTTTTTTTTTAAATATAATCCGTGATCTTGTTTCGCGTACGCCGGAAAACACGGAAGTGTCGAATAAAACCCGCGCACCCGCAACACACAAACCTTACACCAATCACGTTCTCGCGCCTTTGAGACCGATTACAATATCACGGCCGATTTAAAATCAAAAAAGCGAAAAGCGAAAAATCGGGACCGGCGAACGCGAATTAACTGCTACGTCGCCGTCGTGCGTTCGTGGTAACGGCACGCCCCTGTTGACCGTTTATGCAAACCCGTAGACAACATTTTCTAAAACTATTTATCACATATTTATTGTTATTATTATTTTATTGTATTTTTTTTCCGTGCTATTTGCAGTAACAAAATAATATTCGTCGTCATACAAAATATAATAAATTTGGTCGGAGTGGCGAAGAAAACATTTGACCGCGCGACTATACTCTCGTTCGCTGGCCGTCGCCACTTAGTGGACTAAACCAAAGAAAAAAAAAACCGTAATAATTAATAATAATAAATAAAACCGGAAAAAAAAAAATAATAATGAGTATACACATTACGCTTATCAACTAAAATGAATAATAAAAGAAAAACAAGTAAAATAATCGTATTGATATAATAATATTATAAAGTGAGAAAAAAAAAAAAAAAAACTAAAAATCGTTTTCTATACAATAACGTTTGGACGTGGCGGGGGGAGTGGTGGTGTTGGGTGGATAATGGTGGGCAAAACACATGATACAAATAAATGAAAACAAAAAATTGTATAAGTACGTATGTAACACACACACACACACACTCCCGCGAAAAAATAATCCCAAAAACGTTTCGTAACATTTTTCGGGGTTTTACACGGGAGGGGGGGAGGGGTGCGCCTGTACGGTACCTAATCGGAGGGGAGTTTTGTTCAGATTACTGTACACACATATAAATAAAACATAATAATATAGTATGACAATAGATATAAATATGTATATATTTATATAAAGGTATATATTTAAAAAAAAAAAAAAAACAACAACACATCGCCACATCGTCGTGGGCCGGTCCGCATCACAGACCGCCGTGCACGCAGTCCATCTGATACGGTTTCTTGACCGGCGGCTCAACCGTCGTCGCCGTCGCCGTCGTCCTTGGATTATTGTTTTCCGATTTTTCCGGGGTGGCCTCCGGAGTGTTGGCGGCCGCCGCGGCCGTCGTGCTGGCCACCAGCGCGTCGATGAGCGTCACGTGTTCGTCCACCTCGGCGGCCGAGCACGCCAGCAGGTTGCACAGCTCCGCGGACACCTCGGCCGCGGCTGCCGGGTCGATGCCGCGGATGGCGGACAGCATGCACGACGCAGCCATCACCGACGGTTTTTTCGAAATGAATTCCGGTTCTGTGTTAAACATAAAAAAAAAAAAAAAAAAAAAAAACCCGTTAGCTACTGTGCAGTGTACAACGACATAATAGTACTAAAATCCTACTAATGTTATAAATGCGAACGTTCGGCAAGACGCACGGACGCATGCATGTTTGGTGACGTAATTATAAGAATAACATAATATGCGTTACACCCCTCCCCCCTTCTATCTCCACCGAATTCAACCCGTAAATAGTGGCTGACACGGGGTGATTAGCTCCTTCGGTTCGAAAATCTAATCATTTTTGGGTGGGAAAAAAAAAAGTAGAAACAAACCAAACAAAAGAGTCAACATTAAAATTAATTATTATTTATTTTGTCACCGGTAACGCCGCAGCAGAAATTTACAATAATACATAAATATTTTATAGAGCGCGCGGGCGTCGAGATTCCGTGTACAACTAGGAGAGGGCCTTGAAAAATAAAAAAACAAAATAATTTTGTATTTCGGGGCGATTTCCGGAACGACCGTTGCGAGGGTGCACGAATGACAAAACACGACGTCGTATTGAAATCGTAAAACAGCGTAAAAACGGCCCGACGGACAAACGCGCGGTCGGCCGGATTCAGCGTGGCGGGCGGGCGGGCGGGCGGGGGGCGGAAGGAGGGTAGGGGAGGCTGTATCGTAGGACTCTATCGGCCCCGTCACTGGTCGCGGCCGCGGAACGGAGCGCCAATGTGCCGCGCCGCAGTGACCGCTGCGCAAACACACCTGCGTGCCCCGTACGTGCGCGCGACCGGTGCCGGGTGGACGCGTGAAATCCGTAAAAGACCACATAATAATACGATTATTATCGTTTTGTATATTATAATAAAATTATACGAAATTATACATTGGTAAGATAATTTTGTACGGCGGTCGGCAAAGGTTTTGAAAAGAGAAGAATTCTGTACATGACAGAACACGTGTTTTTCTCTCTCTCTCTCTCTCTTTTTTTTTTTTATCGTTTAAATTTCCGCAATCGTGTATTGTATCATGTTTTGAAATTGAAAACACGTGTCGTCAAACGAAAATAAAATGTATTGACGGAACGCTAACTCAAAAGTCAGAGCATATTATTATTATTATCTTTCTACAATAATAAAAAAAAAAAAAAAAAAAAAAAATCAAAATCGAACTACCGATATCAATATGTTTGTCTATAATACTGTACAAGCAGTCTGTAACATTATTGTATCAGCGATCGACCGTGAATGAGTTCGTCTGCCACATAGATGCGGGTCGAAAAGTTCAAGTATTATGTTATTATTCGGTGCGATACGAGATATCAGAGGAATTATCGTATAATGATATTGACGATGTATGGACCCAAGAGTATAGATAATAACATACGATATAAAGATATAATCTATTAACGATAATTCTGAGATCGGATCGTGGACCATTTTTCTTTTTTTTTTTCTTTTTTTACTACTAATAGAGAGGAAAGTAGAAGTCGCCGTAGTGGATATTCGTTGGGAAAAAAAGTCCTGGAAAATTTTCACCGTACGAACCTTGGTTTTCGAGAAATTTTTTTTTTCTTTTTTTTTTTTTTGGATTTCGGAATTATGGAAGTATATAATAAGCCACACGGTGATGACATCGAGTTCGTCAGCTACCCACGGCGGATATCCGCGTCCGACAGCCTCGAACACGCCTTTTGTACAACGTCTCGAAACGGTACAATATATGATAATAATATTAGGTACACGAACAATTATTGTATATGCCGCTGGTTAAATTTCACCGTACGAACCTTGGTTTTCGAGAAATTTTTTTTTTCTTTTTTTTTTTTTACTCGACGAACTCGACACCGCGGCCGTGTCTGTTGTAGTAGAAAAATGAGACCCCGCTGCATATTATTATATCGGAGAATCGGTTTGAAAATCGAACGTCATTTTCGTTATGCATACATTATTTTACGATGAGCACGTCGTATCGTCTCCCTCGACGGAAAATGGGGTTACTACATTGTTTTCGTGCAGTACGTTTCCCAGACGCGATATTTTATATATTATACATTAAATCGAATGACGCGTACCTATGTGAATACCAATGGACCGTAAAGGGTACGCAATCGTATAAAATACGAACACGATAACATAGCAGTAACAACATCACGCTCGATCGAAGTACAGAAAGAAAAAAAACAAACGTCGTAAATCTCCGTGCGTACATCGAACCGGAAAACCCGACGAAACATATTACAACGGTTCTCAACCTTTGCGTGTTTATATACGACGACCCGGGATGTTTTAACCGATTTTACACGCGACTTTTTCGTCGAATTTTCCCAGAAATCCGTCATTGGTCATCGGAGTATTCTCGGGGACGAGTTCACCTATACGGACGACGACCTATAAATACGAAATAAAATACACGCTCGCTTATATTACGTTCTCGACGAAAGATAATCGCGACGGGGCTGGGACGGTAACGGGTGTACGTCCATCACGAAGACCCCGGTATCAAAGATAGAGAGAGAGAGAGAGAGAGACAGAGAAAGGAACGCAAGTATGTGAATACACTGCAGCACGGTCTAGCGCTTTGGCAAAAGAAAGAGAAGAGAAGAATAGTCGCTAAAGGTCTCGGGAGTGCGTTTCGCATAATAATATAATATCACGGAAGTCTGCGGACGATAATACTGAACGCCAAAGCAAGTTCTCGGTGTAGACGGAAGCGACGACAACAGCGCACGTTATGTTTTGCTCGATTGCGCGATAAATGATAACTAATAATAATAATAACAACAACAACAACAACAACAACAACATTAATGCAATTCTCAATTATAATTCCTCGTTAACGCGTTTATAATAAGGAAGTATTATTATTGCACGGTCTCGGTCACCGCACGCACGTCCACATCAAAACGTTCGTTTACCTCTGTGGGAATATGCGGGCTACGCCTTCGTCTTATAATATTATTACTGTCGCAGTTCGTCCGAGGAAGCGCCGGAATGAAATTTACATAGAAAGTTCGTACGTCTCGTACACGCGCACACGACCAATTCCCCGTAATATACGATCGGTACGTTAGGTACGTTTTCAACGGCGACGCGCAAAGCGAGGGGGAGGGGGTCATTGGTGTTATCCCCCCCTCACCAACCACAACAACTATGAATATTATTTTTGTAATTTAATCTCGTAAATGTATATATATAAATATATACACATGTTTCAAACAAGTTACCGAGAAAAGTTTGATTTATAGATTGAAAAATAGCTGCATTCCAATGTAATCGAGTAGGTTATTATTAGAAAAGAAGATTCTACATACGGTGTACCCGTGATTGTTATTTATCACGCTCCCCCCTCCCCCAAAGGACATTCCCGGACACGCACCGTGTTACGAACGACGACGCGTAGAATTTCGTCTATTATAAAATAATTATAAATTAAACTACTCGATACATTATCCTTTATGCCTTTTGTCGTCTACCGTGTTTACCGTTAACAGCAGTTAACTCTTTGTTTAATAGGGATGGGCCGATAACAATTTTCACTGATGTCCGATATTTTCCGATATAAAGCCTGTATTTGAAATCGACAACTATGAGTTAACATTGAAATTAACCCATATATTTGTTGAAAACCCGATTCATTATCAATACATTTTTCATAATCCCAAGACATGGTAGACAGTTTTCTCCGAAAAAATTGGTTCAGTGAAATGTACACAGGCTAAAAATTATGACATTTGGATTTGGATTTTTTTTTACTTTTTTAAACGCAAGACTGTAAAATAAAAAAAAAAAAACACGGGCGTGGGGTCCCCTAGGTCTCTGCAGATGATAAACTCTAGTCACGCCCATAAACGGACTGTAATGACCTCTTCCGAAATGCAGTATTAATTATTATGTAAAAATACGGAAAGTGTATTTCGTGGTTTTTTAAACGTACAATATATTTCACTTTCAAAAAGTAAAAAAAAAAAATCCCGGGTACGCCGCGTGTATTATTATAGCAGTACTACGGCGTAGTACTAAGTGTCGACGACCCCCCCCCCGGGGGGGGGAGGGACACGCGCTGCCGTGGTCATTGGCCCAACGCCGCCGCCGGCCGCGTCAAGACGATCGCGGGGGACAGGTGCAGCGCCGCAGAGTCCGTCCGCCGCCGGAGCAGCCGCGGATCAATGGACTGCCCGCCCGCCTGTCCGTCCACGTGCGTACGTGCGCGCGCGTATATTACACGCCGTAGTTCGCGTTGGCTGGCGGCCGTCCAGGTGGTACGGCCGGACAGGGTGTCGTCGTCGTGCCGTCTGCTGCTGATGCAAAAGACGACAATAATAATAATGACGCAAAAAGACATCAATGGCGTATTGTTATTTTTTTACGATGACGGGCCGTATAGTATATACCTGCCAGCTGATAAAATATTGTCATCCGCGGCCGCGGTAGACGGACCAAGGTTACGCAAGGAGTCTGACACGTCTCCGTCACTTATCCCAGGTCCGAGGGTCCGAAGTTCGTACACAATCGCAACACCGTGTACAATAAAACAAAGTCGCGACGACGGATACGCCCCGATCGAAAATCCCCTAGCACTCTCCGCCATCGGCGTTCTCTTGGCGAAAAATGTATTCGCTGTATCGGATAGCTCGTGTATAATATATACAAATTGTCGACGTTTTTAAGTTTCGCGCACTCGATGTTATCGGTTTTGCGGCTACATATGAACGGGTAATAACGATTATTATAAAAAACCCCGATTAAACTTGTAGCAGATAGAGAATGAGCGAGAGTAGAAAAAGATAACATACACTGCAGTCCCAATCATATATTATGTCCCCGTGGTTATTGCTATATTGTCTTATTCCGAACAGTTATCGACACTACATTATGCAACAGGAATACGTGCAACTTAAAGGTAGGCCACAAGCAACACGGATTAATTGTGATTTGCAATGGTTTTTTCGATCCCCCCCCGTTTAAACCGCAATAAAACACAACCGCTAACGACTTCGGTGAAAATAAAAAAAAATTAGACACACAGCGCCGTAATATACATAATAATAATATACACTCCGGAGTACCCTCCGACGCATTTCAACCGTACGGATTATGCACGCGGTGTTTTTATAGCCGTCGTCGATGTAAAAAAAAAAAAAAAAAAACGAAACGCTAATAATCGCGCAAGATTCACTGGCCCCGCGATATTAAAATATACATAATAAATATGTCGTTTTTAGATACGGCCGCCGGTCTCCCTTCGCACGCATCCGCACACGGTAAATTATAATAAAAGGCAATGTCTCCCGGTTTAGTTGTCTGATGTTCCGTCTCATTTCGACGGTCGTCGATTCGTTCACCGGAAGACTCGGATGTCTACACAGCGTGTATTGATAACAGTGCGCGCGTTTACGACAAACAACTGGTGTGCAAAAATGTGAAAATGTCGACGAGAAACCAACCGTCTAGAATTAATAACGTCCGGACACCATGACAATATTTTTGATGCAGAGTCAAAGTGAATGGTGGACCGCGCTCTGAGCGATAATCGAAAAAAAAAACAAAACAAAAAAAAAACGGGGAATCCGGGGAGAAAAAAAAAAAGAATTGTTTCCGCCGCGATACTGTTTATGATACTAATGTAGCCCGCGTCCGTGGCGGTGACGAATCGACGATTTCGTTCCCGAGTATGTTTGCTTCCCGGGTACCCGTTTTTCGCTTAATGTCTCTGCATTTCGAGCAGTACGAGACGCGCGCGAGGCGCCGATTTACGGGTCGTTTGGTCGGCGAACCGACAAATCCGGGCCGAATTTCGACGGCACCGTTGCGTAGCTGTCGCGGCGGCGTTTGCAAACGGTCGCGGCGGTTTCGATTCGCGGCTACGCCAACGGTACCGGGTAAAAACCACTGGGCACCCGTACGACCGTCGGAATTTCCGTTTTGCTCGTCGCACATTGAATCGTCATCTCGTAAAATGTCCGACGGACCGCACCGCGCAACGAGTGTGAATTTCATGCGCTGCACGTTTGAACCGTGTGAACGCGTCCAATTTGGACCGCGCGCCGGCCCGTCGACGCGTTTTCACGTGGATATTACACGCCTACAACGGCCAGTCCCGCGAGGTATTTTTCGTGCCCAGTCATCGTACGCGTTATGCAAGGTGGATGGGTCGTACGGTGGGTACGGTCCCTTTTGACACGACGACTTTATGATTTTCCCACACACCGTCGTCTTTGGAAATCGGAACCGGCAACAATACAATAGTATAACGGCAATATTGTTGTTGCTGTTGTTGTTGTATGACGCGCGCACATGTACGCGAACCGAAGAATCCCTTATTCTACACAAGCGTACGGCCTACGCGTTTCGACACGTATGTTGTAATAATAACAATAATACAGTCGACCCGTTGCGTTCTCCGCATATACGTGCGTACACGAATATTGATATTTTAATTTATCCTAAAAACACACGCTAACCACCGGCGGCGTCGTTACCGCGTTACCGGTCCAAAACCGATTTTATATTCGCGATAAAAACGCGCGGCCCACCTGTGGTAGGCACCGGCCAGATGCTATAAAGTTACCGTGTTTCGTGCATAGGTACGTTACGCGCGAGAAGCACAAGCTCCCAACGGATTTTCGGCGGCCCCCCGGATCTTTATCCTCGTTTTCACCCGGAACCAGGAAGTACACGCGTATGTAAACGTGCTATACTACAGTGTGTAATAACTGTATAATAACAAAATATCCGTGTATCGGTGTTGCGCGACCGGCCGACACCTGGCAAAAACTACAGTTTATTATTGTTGTTATTTTGTCGCGGGGAGACGGCCAGACCGCTGCAATACGCGCCGCTAGCGAAACCGAACGAAAATCGTGATTTCTTTTTGTATGAAAATGTATATTGTACGACAAAAAAAAAAAAAAGAAAAGAAAAGAAGAGAAAACAGAAAATAGCAGATGTTCCTTTTTATTTTATCCCCTCTTCCCCCCCCTGCCCGCCAAAAGGACAAAATCTTCGGGGGTATTGTGCTCGCCCGCCGAGGAGGACGCGTGAGGGTCGAAGACGGCTGCAGTGACGTGCCACGAGCCATGGCGTCTTTGCGCAACGACGGCGGTACCGAGTGAAAAGCGTTGCGTGTACGCGAGGAGGTTAGCTGTGCGCCCACCACAGTCAACGATGACGGCAATGTATTACAATGGACGCGAAGAATCGATACGCGAGCCGTCGTCGTAATACCTCTCTATTATATGTGCGTGCCGATTGCGTTTCGTATAGATAATAATATATACGGAGAAACGAAAAAAAAAAAAACCTTCGGAAACGTGTATAACCGATTTCGATCGCGCCCCCGGGTCCGTTTATAGGGTCATCCCCTCGCGGAAAGGATTAACCTCTGAATTCGTTTATAGAGACCTACTCCCTCTCGCCGCCGTCCTCCTTCTCCTCCTCCTACCGTCTATAGACATACCGCATACACTTATCTACAATATAATAGACCGTTTTCGGAGCGCAAGTACTCGCCGACTTAATTCAATATACGAAACGAGTTTTTGATTTATACGTAAATTCGATCGCAATAACAGGCTGCCCCGAGTACAGAGTTTTCGGCCGGCGCGAGACGTTTATTCGCCGCTTATATTATAATAACGGATACGGCCGGTCTTTCGAAACGTACGTCAAAAATTTAGCACGGGGGAGGGGGGGAGGGAGGGAAAACGCAAATTCGATACTGCTCGCGGGTAGGTCGCCGCAGTTGTAGGCGGACGCAAACGGACAGGCAGGACGTACAAGGCAATCTCGGTTTGCGCAACGATAAACCATTGCGAAAAAAAACCGATTCTGAACGGAATGATATAATAGCAGTGTTAGCCGTGAAGTTTATGCGCCGCACAAACAAATCGAAAAAATATTATTGTAATATCGATATTTGTCGTTAGTTTTATTATTATTATTAATTTTATAGAAAAAAAAAAAAAAATAACATACGGGAATAATCCATACAGACATCGTTTATTAAGGCGTGAGCATTTTTACTAGTCGAAAAATAGTGTTTACCAAAGGGACAAAAAACGCAAACGCACGTAGCGCAGTAACACTAATGCACAGCTTCTCTACTGCATACACGGACAGAGTGCAACGTGATTTTCAAAGGATTTTCATTTCGGGTTCATTTTTCGTATTAAATTTTCGGAATGGCGTCGCACGAGCGCGGGTTATTCGACGACGGACGGCAACGCGCGTCGTTTTTTTTTTTTTTTCCCTACGATATTTTACGACGCGTAACGGAACTGTTGAATTCCGCGCCATCGCGCTACACGCACCGCGAATTCATAATAACGTATTATGCAATTTGTGCATTAAGCACCATGATAATATAACGCATATCACAGCGACCGACGGTTCGTAATCGTAAATACCCCATATTATTACACGCATACGTTTAACGAGACGTCGCGGTACCTATGTTATTATTATTGTCGTCGGCGAGTAACATAGGCGATGCGCGGTTCCGAACGAAAATCCGGTCATAAAAAAAAAATCTATCGATAGGAAATAAACGGGAGGGTGGCGGGGGGGAGGGAGGGGAAATAACGTTAAAACGCGCGGCGGGTAAGCAATAAAAATCGGTTTGTTCCGATTGGCCGGACCGCCGCCGTCGATTCGATACAATATTATTCATATTTATCGTTTTTTTTTATTAATAATATACACCGTTTTGTATTATAAAAACTATACGCGAGCACAGTCACAAGGCGCATCATGAGTACGATTTTGTAGACTGTCGGCAATATAATAAGGAGATACATTCGTCACGAAAACCACACGCGCGAGTGACCCACTCGGAAAGATCCGGAACGAGTGCGACCAAAACTCACACGTGTAGGAAACGACCCCCGTTAAATTTATTGGGAGTCGGTTATACAATACGCGTCCTCCAATGGGGTGTCTTCGATTTTCGCGGCGTACGCGAATTACGTATTATTGCCGGCGAACGCGATGCGTTCGGGCCGTTTATCACGCAGCCGCCGAAAAGAATCGGTAAACGTACACCTATAATAGGTATTACTCGCGAAATATAGAACAAAAAGGAACGAGAGAAAAAAAAAAAACATTGAAAACCCACACGGGAGATCGATTCTATACATTATATAAAAGGACCGTTAAACTCGATAAAGGCATTCGGCGGCGAGGAGTGGAATACGGTTGTTTCTGCTACTCGTGCGTGAGCATTATAGAGAGGACGAAAGAAAAAAATCGTTATATTTTTTTCCGAAACCCGAAAATGTAGTATGTTTTCGTGATTTCAACGGCGATACGCCTCGAGTACAATATCCACGAGTCTATGTTGCAAAACGATTTCTGTCTTTGACATATTCGCAGCCCTTTGTATACTCGTAATATTGTATTATATTATTGCAATTGTAATTTTTTTTTTCCGTTTTTGTTACAGATTACCTACCTGTTTTTTTTTTTTTTTTTTTTGACTAAAACCAGCGGTGTTTCCATAAATTTTGTTTAAGGTATCTATACCACAAATAGCGTCCGACAAACCGGATATTGTACGTATAGAAACGGTCCAAAACCGTTACACTATGAACTCGAATTCCTTTGGATGTACACAAAAAAAAAAAAAAAAAAAAAACATCTACGAGTACGAAAAACCGATCAAATGAATTTCGAGTTTATTTTCACGATCAACGGAAATAGTAGGGTATTTGTGATAAACGATAATGTATTGCGTGTGTTTTAATCGGACTTGTCGAATGTCAAACCCAATTCCGACGTGACCGTTCGAGTAATATGATTATTAATTTCTTTTTTGAAATCGTCTGGTTGCACGTTTCGTACACGACTGCAGCCCCTGGTTATGATGACGGACTGCTGCAGTCTTAGACTTACAGTACACCTATACTGAAGTTTCGAATATAAAACACTTGGTAATTTTTTTTTTTCTCATACATTATATATTTAAGTGCTACCTATAAATAAATTAAAGAATAAATTAATATTATATACGTCATATTATTACGTACACCGTAGCGCAGTGCGGACCACCAACCTGTCGTCGCGAGCCGCAAAACCGATTGCGCCGAGTGTCCGTCAGCTGCACAACGCTCGCGTGGTGTAGGTATATAATGTTAAATACATCAGCGTTATCAGTAGAAATCGACTGTTGGGCATTGTTGTTTTTTTTTTCAACCTTCTCAACGTTATTATTATTATTATATATTCTCCGTAAAAACCGTAATAATAATTGCCTCCGCGCGCGCCATGGCTCAACATCCTATATCCGAATGTAAACGGGAATCGTCCGACAACCGGGTTAACGGCACAACTGTTATCCCGTAAAAAACGCATTAAAAAAAAAAAAATAATAATAATAAATAAAAACCGATCGACCGACCAGCCGGCCTTCGCGATAAGCACGCGCGCGAGCGTTTTTTTTCTAGACATCCTCTTGTATGGAAAAAATAAAGAAACTTGTAGGGCATAGGTATCCAATGACACAAACACACATACACCGCAACAACACTGTCGCTGTTCCGTTTATTACGTATGTACACGTAATTTCGAATAGACTTAAAAAAAAAAATCGCGGCGTATGCGACACTGTTATAATATTACATGGACATCCGAGTTCGAGTCTGGCGAAAAAATCTCTTACGGTTCTTCACGTTTTCGCCGACAGTTTTCATAAATGCCCGCACATATTTATTATAATATAGTACGCGTCTCCAATTATATCCGATGTGATTGCGAGGACTTCGAAAATAGGCCTTTTTCGAAACCACCGTTTCTAGCGACTCAAATACTAGGGGATGGGGTGGAAGAGAGGAAGCTCAGGAGTTGTATTTACTATATTTTGTCACGCGTAGAAAATAGAATAACAATTTTTTTTGTCGCTAAATTTCTGAAAACGCAATGGTTATGATCGAGTATTTTTACGAAGAGGACGTCACGGCACACTGCGCAGCACGCACAGCTGTCTCCGTCTTAGAAACGTGACGACATATACGGAGAATTTCAGCTACTCGTTCAGCAACTTTGTTCTGTTAGTTTAATAACTTATATTTGGTTAGCAATTTATTAATACTATTGAACGCGATTTGGGCCATTATAGGACTTATATAGACGAGCACACACATTATCTCCAGCGCGTACGTCGGTGGTTTTTCACGGTATTTTAAATTTGAAACGAGATACGAGGGTTTTTTAAATTGTGATATTTCACGTGTATTATCATAAATCATCAAGCTTAAAAATTAAAACGTCGAAGAAAAAACGTACACGGCAGTTGCCTTAATAGTTTTAACAACAGACCGATTCGCACTACTATATTATTAAAAAGAACAGTTACACAGAGTTGTGGCCGCAAATCCACCACGTCCCGCATACGTTTTTTTAAAACGGAGTCGTCATTTGTCGGGTACCCGTGTCCTTTAACAAGTGCAATATATTATAGATTGGGTTTGAACGCGGTTGACCTCTACGGCGTTTTGTTTAAAAAAAAAAAAAAAATACAAATCCGATCCTATTGTCGTCGTCGCTTAACGCTTAAAATTATACGTTATATTTGTATACGGATACATTATAATAATAATATGCGGTCGTAAAAAACGTTTCCTAGACGAGTCGTCGGCCAGGGGAAAGTTTACGACGATTGATGTTGCCGGGGCAGTACCGGCGTAGTAATAGTGTGACGGGTGTAACGTGAACACATAATATTGTTTAAAAATACGAAAAAACCGTAATTTATGAACATCGGAATTCCGGAGTGTATAAGTATACAGCGTACATACGAGGCGATTCTTTTAACCGGCAGTTTTCGGTTATTGTTCGTCCGGTCAATACGAATCAACCGTCACTGAAAAAAAAAAAAATCACGTCGAAAAATATTTCCGGCATGTTCGCCCTACGCCCGCAGGGCACTCCTTGCGTTGAAAAAACTGTCCCCGCTCCCGAATAATATCCCCGTCGGTCGAAACCGTGGAAAAAACGGCCCCGCCGAGGGTTCAACCCGTTTTTCTGGGCGAGGGGACATAGAAACGAACCGGCGGCGGGGGATAAAAACGTTTTAGCCAAGAGCACACGGACCACGGACACGCTGTTGGAATCCGTACGGAAACACGTATACCGTCGCGATGGCACGGGCGAAAAGTCTCGGTGCGCGCGTATTTCGTTGCGTTCCGCAAACGCGTCCGACGGTTTTCGCACGATTTTCCCCCTGTGACGGGGAGGAGGGGTGGGGGGGGGCGATGACCCGCGGACGTAATTCCGAATTTCGTACGGTTCCGCGTCTCGTCCGGCTCGGACCCCGGAGCGCGTATTATTGTGCGAGTGCGCGGACGGTCCGCGCAACGACAGCACGGTTTCGAATAAGTTTCGCCGCCGCGACGACGGAACGGAGGAAATTAGAAAAAAAAAAAACAAAACCCGTCGCCACCGTCGGACACGACATATGGCCGCCGATAATTGTTTTTTCTTTTTCCGCCGCGGCATCGTCCGCCCTGCAGTGTGCATACAACACACAATTTAATAATAACGATAATTGTTTCTTCCGTGGCACGCGCTTTATCGCTAGTTTCTTCACGGTTCGGCGACACGAACACCCACCGGGTAGGGTTGATTGTATCAAAAGACGTACGAAAAAAAAAAACCTCCTGCACGCCGGCCGCCGTCGTACTACTAGAAGGAAACTCGTCGTTGTCCTACCGCGTACGCGTAATGATATTCGACAAATATTGTAATTTCAGTTTATTTTATTTTTTTTTTTTCGTCCCGGCGAAAAGCGACTCTAACGAATTCACCAAATGTCGTTTCACACTATACACCACTGTCGTTATTTCGTTGTTTTTTTTAATTTTTTTCTCCACCGTTTTCTTTTGTCCGTCTCCCGGTCCGTTGGACATTGTAACATTGTTCGACACTGCGCCCGTGCCCGAAGACCAGACCGTCCGCGACCCGGCAAGTTTAACGGCGTTTCTCCAAACGGACGGGGCGGCCGGGCTTTTCCCCCCGCGCGCATTTACGTGCGGCCCGCACGGCCCGAACTCGCGCGTACAGAGGCGCGCGTAAAAACAAACGGTTAAAATGCCCGACCCGTAATCATAACGAACTCTTTGGTATTTCCGAGACCGTATGAATGGAACGGGAATATAATAATAATGTTCGCTATAATGTGCGCGTGCGTGTACGTTAGGTGTACGGCCAAAAACTCGTTTCGACATTATAAATTATTATTATATTGTTGTGTGTTACGCGAACTCACGGCGGCGCGTTCGCGATAACGGAAATCCGAAAATTATCGCACCCTTTGCGCGGGTAAAGTAAAAAAAACGAAAAAAAAAAATATAAAAGAAAAAAAAATTCGTCTTTTTTTCCGTCCATTGGGTTATATGGCTATTTTTTTTATTTTTTTTTCGTCGTCTTCTAATTAGAATTAAAACTCTCGGGAGTTTTTTTTTTTCGTTTTTTTTTTTCGTTTTTTTGCTCTCACACAAAGGCGCGCTGCCAGAGACCACCCCGCGATCGCGCGATTGAAAATTACCAGTACATTGTTTATACAATACACGGGTACTGGCGTGTCCCCCACCCTTTTTTCTTTCTGCTGCATCATGAGAATATTATTGGATATACACGGGCGAAAAAAAGGCACACCTCTGACAAACATAAAAAAAAAAAAAGGTTAGAAAAACTACGGTTCTTCTTATATACTCACTCACTTACACGTATAGCCCCTTTTGCCCCCCCTGTCAATGGGTATAAATAATTAGGTAGGTTTGTGTAGCCCATAGGTGTACCGTACAGCATATACATTACAATGAACCGTCGCGGAAACGTATAAAATATAATATTCAAAACGGGGGAATCCTCCTGTTTAGGGTCCCGGGGGCCAATTGTGTAAAATAATACAAATTCCAGTGTAGTAATCGAATATGAATGTATATATATATATATATAGTATTTCAGACGGCCGTAGAGGAAAACAATATTATTTGATTATTACCCGGGCAATTATTGCGCATAAACCGTTTATAAACATGCAAACGAAATAATACTTTTATATACGTATAAAAAATTAACGGTTTTATATGTTTGAACGATTTTCCTCGCGTGCGAAACGCGTGATTAACAATTAATCTTAACCAACTGTAAACATTTTTTGTCGAAATACAATATATACCTACTCATATATAGTTTATGATTTCTACTAGCCGGGGGTTCAATTATGACAATGATGATAAAAAAAAAAAAAACGTCGTAAAATACAGTATACATTGGTTGTAAAGTATAATAATATACGGTGTTTATGATGTTTGTCGAATCGACGATAATTATTAGGCGATTAGGTATTTTTTTTTTTTTTTTTAGATTTGGACCGATGCGACGGATATATATATATATATATAGATTTTACTGTGATGCGGTTTTGTATAATTTTATTTTTTTATTACTTTAAACGACTTTTCTACATAGGAACTTTCTTATAGCGTTATTTTTATCTACCGACTGATGCATCGGAATTATAGTTTTTCGATTTGCCTCTTGACTTTCTTAACAAAGTGAAAAACTAGCAATTTTTTGTATCGTTTTTATTGATTTTTGGGTTACGAAGGAAAAAATACGACTTTAATAATACTATGCTCAGAATCGTTTTTCGTAAACGATAGTTTATCGTTGTGTACAAATATAAATTAAATTACCCCATACATCCTTACTTTTCTCCTTCATCATAATAAAACGTTTTTGAGCGAAAATTGCGATGCGTTTATAATTTGTTTCTATAGGACTCAGTGTAGCCATTCGGTAAGAGGGGAAGGCAAACATGACCATACCTTATCCCAGTTTGGTTTTTAACATCGTTTATATAAGTCAACATTTTAATAGTCTATTTATGCGCAGGATTTTGGGGTCCAAGAAAATCGTTTCATATACACCTCTCATCGATATTATCTTTATAATCTTTGGTTAAATTTTTATTTGAAATTTTTTCACCGACTGTTTTTACTTTAAAAATAAAATATCTAATTTGAATAACAACTATTTCTTTTCCAAAGTACGAAAATCTAAAATACTTACTAATATATATTATTCGAAAGGCCACATTAATAGTATTATTTTTTTTTCGGTAATCATTTCCTTTCCTTATATCAGTCGGTAAATTTGGTCTATACCTATATAATTTCTTATATTACGTTTTAGTTTCTGTTAGCAAAACTGGGTTTAGCTGTCTCAATCTGTACACGCAATAATAAGTTTTGCTCTTTTAGTGCTCGTGCGTTCGTTCATTCGTGCATCGAAAAACAAAAATCAAGAAAAGAGCTCCCCTCGAAGTCTGCACTCGACGGGAAGGCTGTCGGATCGCAAAATTTCGGTTATCGGCGAAAACCGCAAGACGTTACCGGTTACCACACCACACTCGGATAGGCACAGCGGCGGCGGTAACATTAGCATAGGCATTAGCATAGACATTAGCATTTATTATCGCCTGTGGTTATGATTTTTTTCAACGTTGAACGGGGTAGTAAAGTAGTAAAGTCCTTCTCTCGGGGTGGAAGGAGGGAAAGAATCGCGACGAGTGCGCCAATAATAATATATAGGCAATAGCTATAGTATAATAATAATCCCGTTCGTCTGGAGTGGCCCCCTCCCGGCGGAATGAGGTTAGGGTTATGAAACCAATACATTATACACGAACAGTCGGGAATCCTAACCTATAACCGATTATAGGTGTAGTACCGGGCAGGGTCGAAAAACGATACGGTACAGGCACACCTATAAAACCTATACTTATAAATATGCGATTTTTCACGGTCCAACTGTTCGGCGAGAGGAAAACTAGTTAATACAATTATTGCACTCATTGGCCGAGCACTCGAATCGCGGCTCGAAAAATCTTTATAATATAAAAAATACGAGTATATTTTTTGTTTTTCGCGAAACAAAAAAAAAAAAACAAAAGGAACGGTTATTTTTCTATTTGTTCTTTTGCAGGCCTATTATGATGGCCGTGATAATTCCCACCCTATAGAAAATAAAAAAATCGACATATTCTGCAATGGAATCCACAAGTAAAGTTTCCGGGAGAGGGGATAACCCCCGTTTCTATTGGAAATTCATTTATAATGTCCAATTCATATATAGCGAAATTATTATATATATATATATCTGACATGAAAATCGCGTGAAATCTTAAATAATCATAATGTACATCGAAATATTAACATTAAATAGTTCCCAAGTAACACCAATAATATGTATCCCGACATCCCGTAAGTTTTTTAAGTGGTTTAAGTATAGTGAAAGTGGCGAGGAATGTTCTTTTTTTCTCTCTGTTAACAACTTTTTTACAAGAAAACCTTGTTCCGGTTTATTTTATACACTTGAACATTTTCTGAAAACAAATTCGGCTAGTTGGCAGTTTTCTTAATAATTCGGGAAACCGGAAAAGTTCACACCAATAATAGTTTCGTTATTTTCGATACAGTATTTTTTGTTATTACCAGGTCAAAAATAATCGTAGAACCCTATAATTTTCACAGAATACTTGTACTTGCTTTTGAAACGTCTGGCGAAATCTCATATATTTATAGATATTTGAGGTTTTTTTTTTTTTGTTTTTTCATAATCTTATGCGTGGACAAAATTGTTCTGGCCGAACAAAAATGCTTGAAAACGATTTTCATCAAAAGTTACGCTTAGTGTTCAAACAAGTAGTCGAGCGTGATGTATAGAAATAATGAATCTTTTTATTTTTATCAGATCATTTTTTTAAATTGAATGCAAGCATATAGATAACTAAGTGATACTGATTTCTTCTGATTTTTTTTTTATAAATAATATTAAAATTAAAATACAAAACAAAAATAACCGTAAAGTTCGTCAATATTGTAAACACGTTTGAAATCTAGATTTTGCAAGAAACACAACACAGTTATTCGAAATTTAAACCAACCGATTGAGTATATATTATATTAAAGTTATTGACGATAGTAAACTTTTGACCTAATTCCACGGGTAATGCGTATAATTTTCTAATTATTAGTCGCAGTGGTCAGTTTCAATAATCGGTAAACCGCGAAGACCTATAGCTGCTATCTTTTAAAACTACCTCAAAATATAATATAATTTCATCCGATTCTATATACGTGCGCTCACAATTCCTCCGTTATCACAATCGTCGAACCAAATTATTATATTATTCAACACAGACGCGACTTCTCGACTCGGATAGAATTTCGAAATTGTTTTTATTTTCGCGTATTTTACACGCTGTGTTCCAGGCTGACGGGGGATCAATGAAATTCTCCCGGCGATTTTTATTCGGCCGCTGGATACAATACAGGCGGCGACGACGGCGTTCTCCTCTCGTCTGGTTTATACCGCGCGAGGGACACGCAGCCGTAACAGTACCGGTAGTAGTAGTAGTAGTAGTAGTAGTAGTAGTAGTAGTAGTAGTAGTACGAATCGTAGTAGTACGAGTCGTAGTAGTATAGTACCGCGAGCACGCGGCCAGGTGATGGGAAAGGGATCGTCTAGAATAGCGATGGCGCGCGAACCCGCGGAGAACAATAGACGGGCGCGCAGCTGCCGCCGTCACGTCTGACGCGTCGACGGTGACGGCGACGGCGGCGCGGCGGTGGCGGTGGTGACGGTACAGCCGCCGCGCGCCGTGATGCGAATCCCGCGGTATAATAGCGTAATCGTAATCATCGTCCCAGACGTCTGGCCGCCACCGCCGCCGCCGCCGGAGACCCGGGAGAGGACCGCGCTCGCGCGCGCGCGCGCGCGCCCGCGAGGGGGTCTGGGTACACGACACGGCGAGGAGTAGCAGAAAACGACGAGGGTCCTTCGCGTCTCGTCGCCTCCGGACCGGTTATTACCGTATACTATTTCTTCTTCCCGTCTTCCCGGTCTTCTCCTATGCATGTATATATATACACACACACACACACGAGTATAATATATATAACAAATATTATAATATCCGCTATATTGTTATACATAGCGATATTATTCGTATTGTATAGCGTTTCGCGTTGCCACCGAGATATGACCTCCGGTCAATAAAATACGTCGACCATAGACGCGAAGGGTGGTCGGTCGCGTCGCGGAGGATGAATATAGTCTGAGACTTTTTTTTTTTTCTCAGCCGCCGCCGCCGAGGGGGTGGTATTTTGCATAACACTATTATACTGTACAGACTATACGGAGTACACACTTTATATTTGTAGACGACTGTACCAAATACCGTCTGGACCACTCAGCCCCCTATTCTCTCGCCGTTCGTGTTCAATAATTATTATTGTTATACTATTTCTTTTTTTTTTTTTTATTATTATTATTCTTTTTACGCTCGTATATTGTTACAACGGTTATTTTTTTTCCCCGATTCCCGCCGCCGCCTCATTTATACTACATACTCGTATATGCGTACAGTACGCATCGTGTTTTTCTCTCTCTCTCTCTCTCTCTCTCTTCACAACAATCCAATTGTTGCGCGAATTTTTTAACCGATTTATTTTTACGACGTCCGCGGTCTTTTTGTCTTCAGGGTCCATACTAATAGGCGTTTTTTTTTTTCGTTATCATCATTATAATATTGTACACACCGGCGAGATACACGTTATTACGTCCCCCGAAAGACACATGTACGTACATCTGTATACGAGCAGCAGCAGCAGCAGCAGCAATCGTACACAAGTTGCGGAAAATTACAATAATATATACGTTTACAAACCGACGGGAATCGTAGGTATGACGAGTCTCGTTATATTGTCGACAGCGAGTTCGCATTGTCCGCGAGAAACCGCCGATTAACATAAAATATGTGTAACGTACAAGTATAATGTATACCACACATCGAACACGCGTTTTGACCGCGGGGGCGAAGGCGTTTAACGTATTTATTTCGAACTCGTTTGTGTAATACTCAACGAAAGATTTGTCTCGCGTACTTAATACATCGCCGAGGGTACAAAAACTCGACCGTTTATTAATTATTTTGTTATGGTAATCCTGCGAATGTAGACCGAATGTTGCGGATGATATTCCGCCAAGAAGCGACTCGAGTGGACGGAACATGTATGCGGCGTATATTGAAGGATCGGTGTAGAGACCGGTGCTATAGTATGCACCGCACGGGAAAAGAGCCGAGGCTAAGATGGGAAGATACGGGGAAGGAAGACGTACGGAAAAGAAATTAGTCTGGGCAGCTGATGTTGGAACCCGCAGGTTTTATGATCATCATCGGCCTCGCAACTATGTTGGAGTTTTATCAGCCGCTACTGTCTCCGGTCCTCCAACTGGCCAGGATTTTTTCCTACGGTATTCTGCAGTCACTTCCGACCCTTTTCTAAATGTTGCTGTATTCCGTCCGTATACCGCTTTTCCTGCCTTTTCTTCGCTGACTTCCATTCGATAGCAGCTTTAATTTTGCTCGTTACTTTCTCGTTTATTAGCTTTCTTCCAATACATACTGTTAACGGCCGTACTTCGCACCCGTATAACTTAATGTAGGTCTTACTATAATGATATTATATAGACGTACATTTATTCCTTGAAAATTTTGATTAAAATATTTAATTAGTACAAACTATGTTTTTTTGTTGTTTTATGGATGCGATTGCGAATGACTAGGTATATAATATTTCGATGTTCCAATAGTTATTCCCGGCGATTGTTATTGGCCCTAGGTATTCGAAATGTTGGATTTTCTCAAACGCGTATAGTCCTCTAATACGAAGTTTTCATCCTCAATAGTCTGTGTTTGAATATGATATAATGTTGGATACAGAAATGTATAGGTACAATGACCATTACGAAATTGGTCTCAGTGTAGTCCAATGAATCCACGTCAGAATATGACGTGTTCAAAATGATCAGGGATAATTTACATAATATAGTATGTATTTACTTCGTGTAAACAGAATATGGTGATTCGGGAGAGATTACATATGCACGTCGGCTAAATCTGGGAAAGTTTACATATTAAATGTGACCTTTTTTAAACCAAAAATCGACCCGAGAGAGTTTACTGTACTGTCCCTTTATTACGTATAACCGCCACTCCGCCGTGGCCTCCAGAAATCCCGTTTCGCGCCAGATCACAAACGTATATTTCGACCTCTTCTGCATTATAATGGTCATTACCGTAATTTTCCATGGGAATCCCGAGGCACTAGAGCGTCCAACGGCCGTAAACAAATCGACGACAATCAATCATCATATTAATATTTTAATCTGCGTGTAACATCACGAGGCGAGATCAGTGTCCCGCACGGATAACCGATCAAGACCGGCCCGACCCGTTTGCAGCCCGTCCCAGCAAGTCATGTTTGGGACGCAGGAAACAGTGCGTGTCAAGACTGATTTGACAAACGATTGGCCCCTCCAAAGGTCGCGGACCTTTCCGCCTTGAACGGATTTCTGTTGTCGCCGCTGCCGTTGACGAATAGGGTTTAACGGACTTAATTTGCATGCGGTGCTCTGCTACTAAAGAAAATGGGATTTTCAGTTTTTGTTGTCTTCGCAGCTGGAGAAGAGGTGTACGAGTAGGGGCGAGAGGAGCTCTTTTGCAGCCGACGGTGACGGCAAGGGGTTCTCGTTCCAGGACACACAATGCTCGGGGAGGGCTCAGGTGTAGGACGCGCTAAGGAACATTATGCTAATCCCGAGCAGGACAATAATAACACAACAGAGCCGCCCGGTCTCTATATTATAAATTCTTGGGTCGCGGTTATTATGACGAATTGCGGGGAAGACCCCGGAGACCGTTATTGGCCATTCGTTACAATTAAAAAACGGTAAGAGATCTTTTTTTTTTTTTTTTTTGATATTGTAATTCACCGGCATATTATATGCATGCCTACAGAGTTTATTTGCCCCGAGAACAGCAGGACATCGGTGAAAATGATAATGTCGAGGGTTTTTATAGGCCTATTGTTTACCCGCAAAAGAAAACTGTATATATACCCATCAACCCTTCCGGGTAGGTAGGAAAGTAACCAGCTAACCGCTAACTACGTATATACGGTATTCGAAAAGATTACGCGGGACAACAGCTGCTCTTGCCGTATGAAAACATTTTTTTTAAATTTATTTTTATGTATAAGCAACACGGTTTTTAGTTTATTTTTTTCGTTCTTTACCCCGAAATACTTAAATTAATCATTTCGAGACCGTTCGTATATGAAACGACATTCGTTTCACAGCACGGGAAATTTATTATATACTCGTCGTTTGTTTTATACGACGGCAAAATACTTAGGTGCCTACGTAAAAAAAAAATCAACAATAGGGGTGTAAACATACATAATATATAAAAACAAAACTTGTCTTAGATATTCGTTTATATATGATAATTATAATACAGTTTGTTTTTTCTATAGCATTGAAAATAATTTTAGTTATATTCTTCTAATTATATTTTATGAACATGTCCAACTCTTTTACGTTTTCTACGCGATTCTACCTAGGAAATATAAACTGTATTCCAATATTGTATAAAAAAAAAAAAAAAAACTAAGCAAATTAAAAAGATCGTATAATACTTTCGGTAGGTATTGTATTATAATAATTAGTATCGACGTAAAGATTAATCTAAATTATTTGAAAACGAATATATCGTTAACGAGAATTAAATCTGTTTGATACTTGTCGATGATCATATTAAAATAACGCATTATGTAACGATAACGAGATAATACAACTACAAAAAAAAAAAAAAATTTGTCCACGTACTACTTCATATAATGCCGACAACAAACGTTATACAATTATTCAAAGCTTATTAGCTCGTACGTCTATTTATTAAGAGTTTAGTTTATTTTAGTTTTTGTTTTTATTCAGTCATTTAAATCCAAAATTACTATAAAAAAAAAGTATAATATTTATAAAACATAATAATTGTAGAAACGTATATTTTTAATTTCTCATTTATTTGTTCAGATTTTTTATTAACTTATGTATAATAATGGTTTATTTTTTTGAATCTTATCGACCGGACGTGCACTTAAAGTCCACATCGCATTGACTCAGTCAATTCATTACTAATATATAACAACTAAACTTGCCATCGTCGTCGTGGTCCATATAATAACTTTATCATTTTATACTATCGTGAAATTTGTTATCACACTTTACCTATTAGTAACTGTCCCGGGATATTGTCGTTCTAAATTGTATTGACGTGTCGTGGAGGGACACATTCACAAACATGTTCAAACATCTTAAATTCACAAACATTCTATTGGCATTATTTACTCACTCTATTTATGGATACTATCATGTTTTCTACAATAATAGACAATTATCATAATCTTGGACACTGTCTTTTGTGACGGTTATAACTTTCATCGTGTTTATCAGGCTTAAGTAACAATCTCACGATGACAAGTAAACTTGATAGTTGCTGTAATTACAACCGTTATATTGTGCGAGTATAGTACACTATGCTGTGTTTAATGAAACTGTAATTAATAAGGTACTTTGTATTGTGTTAAATGTTTTTTGGATTATAACTGAACAAGTTTGAACCAGTATCTAAAAACCCTAATCAAATAAAAAAAAAAAACTATTGCATTTGAATTTCCTTATAGTGTCATAGTGAGAGATTTTTGTATTATGTCTCCCCTAGAAAATTATCCCGAATATGCCGCTATAGATACTATCATACATGCGCGGCAACTTTAGCTATATTACCACGATTCGCGATAATTATATCACACAAGTACTATCGTGATGTGGACAGTGCCGTTTATACTTTTCAGTATCGCCATAACGGAAATTGAGCGCCAAACCGTTTGATTACCTTTCAAGTGTTCAATTTAAATTGTGTTCGCACTATTTGACATCATTTACGGGAAAAATGGCCAAATCAACGTAATTAATTTGATGATAACATTTTTAATAATAATGTTGTTATACCGTATCACGCGTGCTATTTCCGTTTAGAATCGTAATGCGAACACTATTATGATTGTGACGACAGCGATAGTAAATTATTGCGATAACAGTCTTCCTACTATCGCGGCAGCAAATTTCACAGTATTATAGTAACTATCGTCGTGTTGACCCCTACAGACTTGACCCATGACCTATGGAACCCGTCACAATCGCCGTGATACTGCGTGTCACAATTTAGCGGTATAGCGGTCGTGTCTGCGCCGGGGTTACCGCGGTAACAGCAACCGCGTTATAAGCTGCAATAAACATGTAGTAATAATATACGAACCACCCTTAAACGCCACCGTCGTAGGATTAAATGAGACGTATTAAATATTTTAACGGCGAGCCCGTAATAATATAACGAGGTGTTGAAAATAACGTGTGATAATTTTACCGCCTTTCCGCGCTTGTTATTTGCGTCCAATAAAAACGCCATAATAATAATTTTATATATTTTTTTTTGTCTTCTTCCTTCGTCTATACGTAGGTAAGTTACTTATATACCGGTGATTGCAGCGCGACCCTAATAATCACGCCAGAAAAGGGTATGATATAATATTGTATCATTATTTGTTTTATTTGGTTTTTTTTTTTTATAGTTTTATCGTCTAACGCGGCTCGGGAGTTGTTAACAACAATAAATATAATATTTAAACACTCGGAACGTAATTTAACGATCGATAAAAAAAAAAAAAAACAAGGCGTCGCGGTCGGGGAAGAGTTATAAAAAAAATCCGGGGTACGCCCCGCGTAAACACCCGGATAAAGTAATCAGTTTAAAAAACACTTCTCAAACAAAAAAAAAAATATAAAACTGGTGTATAATTTAACGCATATTATAAAAGGAAGGGCTGAGGGTAAAATAAACAATTTTTTTTCTTCAAAAATTATTCAATACCGGAATTTTACAAGATTCCCAAACTCGATAAAAGATTAAGACGCGGGGGGATAAGAAGTACGAATATGATAATCATGTTTAAATCGGAAACATGGGAACGCGATATTTTAGCATTTTCCCGAAAAATGTATTATACTTATTTCAGGTACTAATAGTTTTTCATTGGTACCCATTTAAGATTGAAAAAAATGTTTGTTTTTGGTTAATTACAGTGTACATACTTTTTGTTTTTTTTTTCACGGGGAGGGGGCTAAATCAAATCTAGAATTTTTGTTATGAGAGGGGGGAGGGCAAAGTCTTCAAAATAATATTAAATAAATACGTTTATAAAAAAAACCATTCTATTATATTATATAATTGTCAGCACCGAACAATAAATGAATCATCAATTTTATTATACGAGTACTTATAAATTGCACGTCATTAATTTATTAACCTAGGCGCTAGGCCAAAGGGGGGTTACTCTCGTCCCCCCTCTAAATCCGTCACTGTTCGAAACTTAAATAGTTAAATTTTCATACACACCCGGAAGTGCAGTAGGAGCGGTGGAATGATAAGTATTAGCGGGACACGAGACTTTTAACTCGGAAACGGACACACGTATCGTATATACATAGGAAACACGTAATAATTTTATTACTACCCATACATAAAACCCATACAACGCAAATGTAATATTGCAGTACAGGTACAATATTACTATATGTATACATATTATAATATGTTTAAGTATTGTAAGTACGTATTATACTATTTATAATACGCAATTATAATAAGTACACACACTCGGACGCTCAATGTTACGAGGTCGTTGCCTCCGATCGATGTCGATAAAATATTCCGTAATGTTGTCGTCATTTCGATGTACCTTAGGTACCTTATATACGCGTATATATATTGACATTAACATATCTCTTATACTTACACCGATAATGTGTAGGAGCATCTCTGGGAGGCCTTCAAAAAGGCGCGCACCGAGACCGAGATGTGTGTGTGTAAGTGTGTATTGACGTAGATGGTGACGTTACATTTTAGTAGGTACCTATGTCAAAGTATATACTCGTATATATCATTATACATTTTTTTTACCGAATTCCCCATGTTTGGATACTTGCGAAAGCAAGTTCGGACGGACCTCCATTTTTGCCGCCAAATTAAAGAGGTAATTATATCGATCAAAGTTCTAAGTTTGGCTAGAATACAATATTCTCTGACAGGCTGCGCCTCGCGTTTTAAATCTGTTACGACGACGATAATATCAAGGGCACTATTTCAATTTCATGTAAAGGGTTGCAGATATTTTACAAGGCCAATTATTTACTCCCCAGGAAATTTAAAACAAAAGACAAAAATTAATGTTCAAGCGTGAATGCCACGGCCAAAGATCGATTAACACCTAGGCCAATTATGGATGCAAATTGCAAGGGTGTGCGAGTGCACACCCTGCTTTACTCCCTAAATGACGTCCCTAGGGCATATTTTATAGTGGTCGGTTTGTCAACATCGTTGTGATCATAATATGATATATTGTTATTTACAGCAGTATTTATTTATAAACGCGTCCGTTATAAATACAAAAAAAATAGCTTTAATCAAGAAAAACTATTAAACAAAAGTGAACCAGTTTTGTTATTGACCAAGTTAACTAAGTTTAATAATAAAAATATTATACCTGCTTTGCATCCACCGCATATACACTATACAGTTCACCTGGCCGTTTTCACTTTTCAAACGAGTTATTTAAATAATAGTCCTCACCATTTTCAATACGAACTACGTTATTATCCGCGGGTTTTCGAATATAGTTATTATAAACACCAATATTTTCATGGAATAACCAGTAAAAATTGAATGCCAGTGTTTTATTTCTAGTACTCATATTATAATATTTTTACAGTAGGTACATAAAAGAAGTACCTTATATATTAGGACGATTGCCATTAAAGCCGGATTTGATGAGGGAGCCGAGAGCTGTACCTCAATGAAAAAAAAACCTCGGGAAAACTTGTTAAAAACTTAATAATATGAAAACCTTCAACATTAAAAAAAAATATATGTGTATAAACATTAAGAAATTTGCCAACGCATGTACGAGATATCATTTAAAATAATATTGTCTAGTACTTATAAATACTATAAATATAAATAAGACGCAAGTTAGTTGCGCGAATCATTTAAAAATGTTAATATTCATGACGCGCGACGTTTAAAATCAAAATAATTTAGCATAATACTTTATTAAAACTACGATTTGCACGATTTTTCCAAAAATCGAATACGTAATGAAAATCAAGATTTTGAGACAGTATAACTAATCAATTATTATCGTTAGTCTGCCCGTGAACCCCAAAACTTTCATATCAATTTAATTATATTATTAACTTTAGTTTAAATGTTGATAAAAATTTCAAAAAAAAAAAATGAAGGATTTGCAAGCATTTTTGAAATCGATTACAAAATATAATATGCGTTTATAGGTACTCGATTCGTATACACAAAGGCCCGAAGGTGATTTGTTTTAAATCCTGAGTAAACCTATGTACATAGGTTTTATCACAATGTGTTTTTAGTGTGTCTGTTAATAACATTTTTACCAGAAATCTTGCTCCAACCAATAACTTTCAAAAAAATTGTCTTGTAGCATTTTTTTTTTTATCTCGTTATTGCATTGAGTTCAAATTTTTTATTTTCCTTGAAGTTTTCTTGACAAATGGGAAAAAATTGAAATTTATTACACAATTTTTGTGGATTTCTATGTTAACTTAGCAACAAGGGAAAAAATATAACAAAACAATACTCTGCTCAGAATGGTTTTTTGTTAGCAGTGATTTACGTTGTGTACAGATATAAACTAAATTACTTTTTATATCCTCTCTTCTAACTACCATGCGATAATAAAGCAATGGCACGCCCATCAGCAGTATCAACCTTTTTTGTACGACCTTTTTCATTTTTGTACATTATTATTGTTATATGTCTTATGTGTTTAACGACATATTTTTTACACTATTGTCGCTGCTGCAGCTTGGTCCGTCTGACGGTTCGTCGGCTGTTTTAAACACGCGAGTTTCGTAGTGTATAACTGTAGTATTTCATTATTATTATTATATTTTCCAAAAACGCCCTTCACCCATTGTGCTCCCAGCCCGACCGAGTCGTTAAGCCCATTTTTAGCCGACACAATACGAGTACGAAATAGTTTTTTTTTTTCTAGTCCGAAAGGCAAACGGTCGCGTGCCACGCGGATATTTAACACAGATTTCCTCCCTCGAGACAGATGTAGAGGCGTATTATGGCGCATAAACCCATTGTGTTCTTTGAGACGTTTTTTCTCTTTTCTTTGCTACCAGCCTGACATATTATTATTACGTACACGTAAGAGATTTTTTTTTTTTGTCACGCCTAAAATACTGCATACACCCGGTATACCACACCATCATCACCTTGACGATATCCACGCGTGTAATATAGACGCGAAATATTAAAAAGATATGGACTGCGTTTACACCACCCACAAACAAAAAAACAAATCAATTAATACGCCGAATCTTTTTCCAAGCACCTTTGCTGCAGTTATTTTTTTCAATTTAATAATTTATTATCTAATAGAATCAAAGTAAACCTATCTTTCTCCCTGTTTAACAATGACGCGACAAGAAATCTCTCGATACCTCTCTCTTTCTAAGCAACGCAGTTTACATGACACACGGATATAATATCGATGATGCATGCGAAAACGATATTTTTATTTTTGGCCAAAAAAACAAAAATCATCCGGAATAATTTGACGCTCCGTACACGTGCATATTAAGGGCATAATTATATCCTGTTTGCCGATGCGAATCGTTAATTATTATTTATTATCGTCATTTAATGAAGCGTTATCGATTTCGGCTAGGAAAACTTATTATTTGGGTGGCTACCTACACATATAACTATGCAACGCGAGTTTTAATCCTGATGAAATAATGGTTGGAAACACATTTACGACAATGTATACATATATATATATATATATAAATATATATAAAATAAATATATTGTATTTATTTGTACGAGTAATATTAAAAAAAAAAAAAAAAGAAAGAAAAAGTCAGGCGCATTATTACAGCTGCCCCTGGTCGGAGGGCAGCTGCAACGTTTGGATTTGTTCCCTCAGCAGCGTCAGCAGCGCTATTGGAGGTACACCTATACGACGACGCTGCGCGGTAATTTCTCTCTGTCATACACCTGGTACGGGAACACGTGGTGACTATCCGATACAGATCGTCGATTTATTAAACGATAAAACTCGACTATTATCATATTATATACTAATATATAATAATCGCATATTGAGGGTAAATAGATAAAAAAAAAAAAATTGAAATATCCGCCACCGCGTATAGAGATTTTTTACGGTTACGCGATCGGTTTAATCGTTTCCTTGTCCTTTTCACAGACGCGAACTATATAATGATGAATAGAATCCCGTTACAGCGATCGGACTGCAACAACTGTCGACGATGAGACAGGGATTTTTTTTATATCAGACTGACGACAATTATTGTGTATAGATCTGTTTAATAGTAAAAACATATATCGACATGCGTTACAAATCACGTCCAAATTGAAAAGCATAGCTAAAAATATATACATATATTTTACCCCAATTTCTAAAATAAATAATTTTTGTTCGTAGAAAATATCTAGAGTCAATTCGATACATTATTTATTTTATTTTATATTTTCGATCAAATCGCGAATTTCTGGGCTAACATACAGGATATATATTGAGACATGGGATAAGTACTTAAAAACTTTTTTTTTTATTTTGGAAATTTAAAATACGAACAACACTGAGTTTGACTCGATTTCATTATTTTCGTAATTGCACAATATTAATATCATAGAGAACTTTATCGTATATTCGTATACAACATATAGGAAGCGGCGACAATGGGTTATTGTCGCGCGATAAATTTCGTACAAAACACGCGTTTTTTTTTAACTGCGCGTATACGTCAACCGAAAGGTGTTTGAACTCTATATACCTAGGTACAAAAATGGGTTAAGTTTATTTAGGAAGTTTTTTGTATCCAGTCAAGGGGTTCCCGTAGTCGCTGCACACAACAATCGAATCAGACGAAATTCTGTAGAGAATAAATAATAATAATAATCATACCACCGTCGCACAGTTAGGCTTTCCATCTCGATCAAAACGCACCTTGTCCTTTTGTTTTGTTTTGTTTTTTTTTTTTCATAAATACATCCTCTATAGTTTATACGACGGAATTAAAAAAAAAAAAATCAACAAGACATTAAAACATCCCGCATTCTCCTCCGCACAGTCCTCGCGCCGTCTGCCGTAGTACAGCTGCTACCGTTAGTGTCTATTATAGTAGAAGTAGTGAGTATAGTAAGTGTAGTAAGTAGTAATAGTAGTTGTAGTAGTTGTAGTAGTAGTAGTAGTAATAGTAGTAGTAGTAGTAGTAGTAATAGTAGTAGTAGCAGTAGTAGTAGTAGTAATTGAGTGTTGGCTTTTTAAAATGGAGGTCATCGCCGCCAACACATCTGTACGATACTATATAGACAACAAATTTCTTTTTGAGTTCGACCACGTGCATTCGCTATAGTAAAATAGGAGGTGTGTACGTATATGCGCAATAACAGTACCAAGGCTATGTTTAACCTATACTGCAAGGTTCAACAACCAGCACGTGTCTTATCAAACGCGTATTATCTGTCCAAGGCCGAGGAAATTACCCTTGGCAACAATATAACCGCACCGTCTATATTATATATATATAAAAAAGTCATCATTTGTCTGTTCGACGGCGACGGCCCTAATGAATAATAAACCTATTTGTACACGATGTGTTACAAATTATTACAGGTGGATCGTTCGGTTTTTTTTCTCTTCCTCTCTCTTCTTTATTTTATTACGGTTTTAATAGTGCATATATATATATATATACGTATAATTGGCGACAGATGCAGAAAGTATTCCACAATATGCTAGATTTTTACATTGGTAATTATTATTATATAAATTACAATATCATTATACTATATATTAGACGAGAGAGCAACAGAGAGATTAACGTGCGTTAAGTCATAGTTAAAACAACTTGGAACATGCAGATGGGCTCAAAATCAATATACGAAAAATGTGCATTACGCATTTGCAATAAAAAAAAACCCAGCAAAGTATGCGGTATGTATATGCAGTAAAAATATACTTGCCAATCGACATAATCGACAATCGACTTAATTGATAAGTCAATATTAATAATACGTCAATTTTAGTACTTTTTGTTTAATATATTAAATATACTATACTTGAACATTTTTCAAAACAAATTAACTACTTACTCGAAATAAGACAAAAATACATTCGTATAATTCCTAACCTTGTTGCGTAAAAAACTACACAGAGAACCGTCCGCACCACGTAATGAGATCGTTTTTGAAATATTATCGTTTGTCTCCTTTATATTGTCGTTTTTGCCCGTATACAAGCGGCCAAAAATAATTTCGATATATTTTGATGGATGGAAACGTTATATTTACCATGAAACGTACAACGCTGCAGCGCACATTTAATCGTTTAACAATAGACAAGTAGTACCTACTGCACTGCACGTGACCATCAGCCAGTTAAGTATAAAAACAAAATCGTACAATTCTACCAATTTAATTCTATACTATCGTTGCCAAATATTTAATTGCTCGGGTATTTTCTGTTTTCAGTGATTTCCATCAGATTGGCCCGCATGAAAATATTAAACAGTTTTGTTATATAAACTATATACGAATAATTGAAATATAATAATGCCTAGTTGTCAATAACAACTGTTGAAAGATTGAACTATATATGTAAGTAGATACTCGTACAATAATATTAGAACATTCATACAACCATAATCGAATTTCTCGTCTTCAAACTAGTGGGCATAAATATATATATATATTTTTTTTTTTCATGAAAATGGAACAGTTATCAAAAAACTTGTCAGGGGGCTGAAAAAGGGATTGATGAGCACATTAAATCGGAAGTAAGGTAACTAGAATGAGTTCTTTACAAAATTAAAATTATAAAATCACGGGACAAACGTGGATAAAGTACAAAATCGATTTATTTAACCGTCCCGGCTAGACTATTATAATAAGTATAAAGCCAAAGATTCATTTAGAGGCGAGGGGAAAATGGCTATCGTGACAAAATTTAAATGATTTTAAGTGGTAATTTTTAGTGGAAACAGAAATTATAGGGCGGAGAAAATAAAGAAAAATATTTTTTGGTATAGATATATCCATGTAAGTAGGAAGGGGGATATTTTTTTACCATAGGAAGTAAGAGTACAATATGCGTCATTTTAGTCATATAGCAGGTCAGTCACTAAAATATCATAACATTACAAATGCGAAAGTTTGTTTGATTATTAAGATCTAATTATTTTTTTTTTTTTTGATTTGTGAATTACTTTAGCAATATGAATGAAAAAGAAAGGTTAAGAGAAACAAAACAAAAAAGTCAATATTAAAATTAATATTGTTTCTTTTGACACTGGCAACTCCGATTGAGAGTACATTATACCTATATATCTGACAATCAATAATTTACTCGTACAAATCGAATGCCAAATTTGTTTGGGTTTGAACACAACGCAATTCACGCAAGGGGTGGAGGGTGGGGTGACGAACCGTATTCTAATTGAATTGTTCGACTTATTGTAAGTCGTAATGAAATGCATAGGTTACCTATATATGTTATATGTTCATTATAATATTTTGGTATAATAAATAGAAATCCGCGGTGTATAGTTAATAGAAACCAGGCTCTCGAGGCAGATGTATATGATGCCCACCCCCTCCAGTGCGATTTTTTTTTATGCGTAAATCCAGAAGCTATTTACTAAATCAAAACACACCGCCACCACCAGTAGTTATAGTGAAAAGTACCGCAGTATGGCGGGTGATTGCAGGGGGAGCGCGCACACACATTGCTGTATAATAGCGCGCGTGCTATACCACGGGGGGGAAACCTTACCTATCTGCTTTTTTTTTAAAAAAGGTCTCTCGCTCTCTTACTATATTTATTTATATTGTTCAAAAAGCCCTACAGTACCATACATATAGAAGTATGTACGAATAGTACCTGTGTGCGGACAATGGCTTCGTATAATATTATTTATATGTATACAATGTGCAGCGCGCAGAGCAGCTGCGAAATAACGCTGCACTCTCTTCCGCCGCCGGCCGTTCATGTGTGTGTGTAAGGGGAGGGAGGGGCAAAAATATAAATTCAAAATATAGGTGCCTATTATTATTATATTGAATGGCATTAAATAAAAGAAAAACATTTTCCGCGATATGCCATACTGCGTGTAACATCACCAAACTTTTCGAATTTTTTTTTTTTTGAAAGCTGAGCTTTTAAAAAAAATATTTTTAAATTCCGATGAAAGCAAAGAATATATTGGTTTACTATGATGTGTTTTGTTTTCGTGTCAATATTAACAATTTATCTATCAGAAATCTCGATCCTATCAAAAACTTTATAGGAACTTTCATGTAGAGTTTTTAATCTAGTCGGTGCATTAATGATGAAATTTTTTTATGTTCTATCGAGTTTTTTTAATAAATTAGAAATACTAGCACTTGTTTGTACAACTTTTATTGATTTCTGAGTTACCTAGCAAGCATACGACTAAAAATACTCTGCTCAGAAATAGTTTTTATTAGCAATGGTTTATCGTTGCGTTCAGATATAAATTAAACAACTCACTATATATCCTCTCTGCCTGTAATGTCCTTCTTAAAAAGTGGCACACTCATCAGTAGTACCAGCTTTATTTTAAAAATATACCTACAATATTACTAAAAATATATGTTTAAAAATGTATAGACACGGTGATAATATTTTTTTTTTTTTTGAAACGCGGATTTTCTTAAACATTTATGTTTTAAAACATAATAATATAATATAACTTTTCTAAAATCAACATTCAAAAACATGGTTTTCTAAAATAAAATGTTCCGATTTGTTTCAGAAATAAAACAATTAAAATATTAAATTTGACGTATTGACTGCTTTCTAAAATGATATTATCCGTATATATGCTCGATTATTAAAACCCAATCAATACGGTGACTTAGCATTTGGAAAATTACATCACAGAGGTATAATTGTTCGTTATAATCAAGAATATAATAATAATAATATGTCTTCGTTGAAATAATCAATATTAAAATATGCGAATTATTATTATCAGTGGTTTTAATATGCGAACGGTTGTTAGTAGACATTATGACAACGATGAGTAACGACGTTCACCACTATTAAAGTCTCTCATTTTACAAGAGGTCGATCGTTCGATTATGAAAATCGCGTTATATTTAAATTGAACACCTTTACCTTTTGCATACTGAACACAAAATTGAATTTGAAAAAATTCCAACACGGGAACTTTATATTTAAATGCAAATCATTTGCTACAGCAATGAAGAATAAATACAAATTTGGACAGGGCATTAAAATATTATGTATAGTAATACGTTGACCGAAAATTGCAGAAAAAAGCTAATTATTTACAGTACGTAAACATCTCGAATTTTATCACCTTTATTTGAGACATTTGATAACTTCGATAATTTAGGCGAAAAAAACACCTAATCCTAACTTCGAAATATTGTATTATAGTTAATAATTATCTATAACGTATATTATAGTTATTATAATATAAACGAGTAAACGACCCGCAAAAGTGAACACAAGGTTTTGTGCGCGATAAAAGAGTAAAGACTTTTAAATTATGTACATACGATAAGTATACTTTATATTATAATGTATAATCAGTCAAGGCTATAGGCTATAAAAAGTCCGTGAATTTAAACCCTCATTTTTTTTCGGTTTTCGCACTACAAGAATTGAAACAATAAAACTCACTCTAGAAACTAAGTAGATACCCACTAAACCTATGTATGTTTGTATATATATTTTAATGTTGTAGGAAATGGTATACAAAATATATAGATAACAAACGATGCATTTAACATACAAATTATTATTTTACCAGAGAATTGTTAGCCTACAGTAGCGAATATTTTGCGCGATTACATTCACAACCATGGTTTTCCAAACGGTTAAATTTTAGATTTAGAACGAAGCTAGGAATGCATCAATTTTAATATAATGTGTTTCCTACCTGAAATCTTGCTCCAATCGAAAACTTTATAAAACCTTTTTTGTAACATTTTTGATCTAGTTGACCATTGCAGTTTTCCTAATAAATAGGTAAACTTAGACATTTTTTGTTTAAAATACATCTAATCGTTTTTCGTCAGTAATGATTTATCGTTGTGCATATAGATATAAATTAAGTTTTTCTACGTATCCTACCTCTAAACTTCCTTTTTAAAACAGTGGTATATCCGTCAGCAATATCAGTCTTTTTTTTTCGTCCACTCTCGCATTTCGATTTAAAGCCCGAAGCCTACGATTCACTTATAGCTGCATATGTAACCTTGGATCGTTATACTATATATATTTATATATATATATTATATTATGCAGTTAGTTTAACGCCGCTGCTGCTAGCGACAAACACGCGCATATGAATATAATTGTTTATAATGTTTTCGAGAGTTTAGTCGTTTGTTGTAACCCGAAAACGCATGTAAATTAACGCGTTGACATTATACAATGTGACCGAGAGGTGAATAGCCGTGGAAAAGCGAAACGACAACGACGACGTAGTTCGTCAAGTGGTATTATCATAGAACACCAAATTTAATTTTTGGGTTTTTTGTTCATCACTAGCAGTATTCGTTGTGTTTACGTTTTATATTATAATATTTCGGTGGATATATACTTAAACTTATACGTATAGGTACTATAGCTAGGCAGGTATATCTGAATATTATTTTCTGAAGGGTAATTCGTCATTGCCGAAATAAATGAGAAAAAAACACAGACGGAAAAAAGCCTCAAACAATATAAATCCTGCACCTGTATACATTTTGACACCTCCACGAATTACTATAGGTATATTTTAATATTTACTATATATTATATATTTTTATTGACGGCTTTTTTTTCTTGTGGTCTCGAACGGAAAGAGAGAAAAAAACCTATTCACTATATCCATATTATATTGTTATATAATATCAAGTCCGCGCGCACTTTGGGAACAACTGTTATAACAAAACAATAATATTATATAGTGACTTATCATCACGGTTTTTTTTTTAAATTTATGTGTTAACGTGTGATAATTACTAATAAAACAAATGTGGGCTAAATATTTATTTAGTCGTGGCGCGAACAGTCGTGCCTATATAATAATACGTGAAAAAAAATCGGTCGTTGATCTTTGACAAAACGCGTAATTTCGAAAAATAAAATCATTATTATACCTGCATACGTATATTATGTGAGAATATTATTGATTTTTGGCATTTACGCATTATTTTTTACGTACTCATATGTATGTAATAAGTCCGATGTCCAACAGTGCTTATTTTTAAACAATTTTGAAATATCTATTGTATAAAAATATATATACTTAAAGACGACGTGATATTTCATCATTAAGGCAGGGATTTCAATGCGTTTTACATTTTTTTTTTTTTCTAAGACTTGCTGTGCGATGCTCGCATTTGTTAAAAATTCGTTTCAGATATTTTTGAAAGAGATTAGAATATTCTTATTTTTTTTTTCCTTTTTCCTTTTTAGTGCATTTTATAATAGGGGGTTATTAATTTTTTGGGGTTTTAAGAGGGTATTACATTCACATTTGAAACGATATACAAATTAAATATAATAATAGTTACGACGCCGGTGGTATTTTTTACTTACCAATATAGCAGAAAGAGATGAGCGTCAGCATGTGTCTCCGGAGCATCGAATCGTTTCGTCTTTTCCATTTGATCTGTTCCATAATGTGATCCACGTAATCGAAACTGGTGACCGCCACGATTCTCCATTCCAGTTTAGAAATGACCAACAATTCCCATTCCTGCGGTATAGAAAATGTGAAAAACGCATCGAATTAATTAATTATATCGGTATATACACATACATAGAAAATAATATAATGTTCTATACATTATTAAAACAAAAATTATTCAATAATAATGACGTAAGACTATACGTTGAACGCATTCGCATAGCTGTGTGTTTGAAAAGGTTTTTGACAAAAACCACATGTCAATACGCGTAATAAATCTAAATATTTCAAGTAGTGCCTATATATTTAGCGTAATAGAGGCACGGAAATTTGAACGTGTATTTCGATAATAATGTGCAATACGTAAACGTCTAGACGGCGCAATCAACACGTTTCAATGGATTTAAGAGGGCGAATAGAAGGGATATATTGCGAAACCGAATTTTTCGCCCTATAGTCTGTCTCGTATATATTTTTATAGTCGTCGCGGTCGGTCTCACGATTGTTTACGAATACAAAAGACCGTTAAAACAATATAAGAAAAACAATTACTAAAAACATTGTATCGACGCAAACACGTTTTTTAAGCGGCTCGCTATAGGGTTCTCGCGGTACGCACTTTTGTGGTTTTACATAAATGCGTTATGTATACAAAGGGGGGAAGTTATTTCTCGATGTATATAATATCTATAGTTTAAACTGTTAAACTGTAAAAGTATACCATACGATTCCACTATAGCTATACGTATAATATTCATATTAAACGAAAATAACCCTATAATAAATTTTACAAATTAAAATTGTGATGAAATTATAACGTACAACAAATCGCACGATAAATTGTATAATATGTTATAAATCTAATTATAAACATTGGAGATCGAAAAAGATTGTGAGAGGTTAGACATGCATGCTACAGGAGAATGCAAAACTCACTTTATGTATACTGTACAAACTGTTCTGGAACAGAATCCTGTAATAGAGAAAAAAATCTTTGGATATAGGTCGGGGTGAAAAGGCGTATAGTAAAAACTAAAGTGCATGGGAGTTTTATAAGAAGATGTTAACCGAATTGGCGACAGATAGAGATATAGCTGGAGGATTGATTGCAAGACGGGATACATTGCAAGAAAAATCCTAGAGGTCGAATAAACCCAAATAATAATATACCATACAAATATTGATAAAATTTTTAATTTAGTGAAAAACGATAATTACCCGAAAGGGAATTCGCTCAGAATCGTATACATTTTATTTGTGACAGTTTTTTAAATTAAATTAATTTCTGAACCGAACAAAAATAAAAAACGGTGAGGTAGATACCATATTGAACTAAACAATACCGAAAAATAAAACGCACAAAATACTCGCTTAGGTACACGCATGATCGTTTTCTATTACAATTAATTTGCGTTTTTTTGAACTCAATAATTATTTAAATAACACACCGGTCGTATACCGTGTAATTACTATTAAATTTATGGATGATTTTGTAATTATTAGGTATATAATGTACGTATAGGTCTATAATCGGTTTCCGTATTATTATATCATTATCGTGCGTGATGGGCTGCAATAAAATGCTAAAATCGAATAAAAAGGCGCCTCGGTTAACTCATATTTATACCTAACGTACGAGTATATACTTTTATTCTACGGTGGTGCACAGCAATGTGTGCAGTGTGCGCTTTTGCGAAGGGGAGGATTTCTTAATCGTCATCGTACAATATTATAACATAATGCCGTATAGTCGCAAATACACAAATACAAATATAATGAAATCGTCGGGGTTTTTTTTTTATCGTCTCCCGCCACCGTCAGTTTCGTCACTTCTCTACATACATACAATAATGTATATATATATATATATACATGTACGTAAACTGCCAACAATAAACAAGCAGTCAGGTTATATTATTGCATATAGATATATGTACGAAATTTGATTTTTTTTTTTAAGGTAGGTCAATAAAACGAGTCTAGCTATACACTCTTCGTCGTCGGTATGTGTATGTATGTATGTATGTATGTGTATGTATGTATGTGTATGTATGTATGTGTGTGTGTGTGTGTGTGTTTGTCTTTTTTTTTCCTCGTGCCTTTGCGAAATTCCACCAGACCTACATAGACCCCAACGCACGGGTATTGTTCCGGACGGTGTGCGTGTGCTGATGCCGACGGCAGTGGCGGCAGCATCAGCCCGTCATATTATACTCGCATAAAAATGGTTTCGAAACGATTTCGTCTGCGCGGCGGATGCGGAACCTGTTCTGAACCGTCGCCGCGGCCGGGTTAGTGTCGTCTCACGGATAGCTATGCGAAAAATAATTAAATAAAAATCCAATAAAACCAATGGAACGTAGGCATGCACAAACATACTGTAAAGGTATCGAGAAACGGACAATATAATAATTATCTCCACGGGCAACCATTGGCGTATACAGGGGATGCGGATCAATGTGGCCGCATCGCATCGGCATCCTAATATCCGGGGTGAAAGGAGGGGACCGTTCTATCGATTTGGAAACTTGTAAAATGTAAACATTAAAAACGGTAAAAATTACTAGAGGAATTCAATTTTGGGGGCCGAGAACAGCCGTCAGACATCGCGTTGTTGAACACAATATGCGAAACTGAAGAACCAGCCGATAAATGTTTCGCAGATTATTATTCACAACTTTGCCAATTCAAAAGGTCGGAGAATCAAACTTAAAATAGTTTTTTTTTTATAAGTGATATACTATGGTACATTATAATATGGTACTACTATTAAATACAATAAAAAAAAATTGAAAATATACTATTAAAGACATATACTCGTACCTAAATCATACATACGTATAATTTAATTCTTCTACATTTAAACTAAATATAAAAGAGGGGAGACATTTAAATTTTTCTCGTCAGAGCCGAATTTATCAATTCACGCCATTGTCTGCAAGACAAAAGCAGACCTAAGAATATATGACAGCGAAACACGGTAATCTAAACTTGTATCCATACACCAATATAACTTCTTCTAATTATTCTCTCAAACTGGATACTAATCGAACCTGTCTTATTATTATAGCTCATTTGTCTAATACCTCATTTCTAGGTTCCAGAATTGTACTCGTGCGTATATATCTTTAGTCCCAGGGAAGAAGAGTTCAATTCAATTTTGTAAATTTTTTAATACAAGCAAATTACATTTTGAAAATTGCTAAAAAAAAAAATAGCCTAATCTAAATATTGCATTCTAAACGGCACTAGTCATATAATCACATGATTTATGCCTGTTTGTTAAACAATAAGTATACATGATAGTGACTTAATATATTTAAATGTTCAGTTTAACATGTGTTAAAATATACATAAGTATATGGTACTTATGTTATTTAGACCGAAAAAAAAAAAAGGAAAAATATCGCATGAGAAAATTTTTTAAAAAAGCCCTTCTCTTCTAGGACTAAATATATAAAATGATTTATTAATATTCCGGTTTAAAAGTTTGGACCCCGTTCCAGAACCCGAAGTGCCGTCTGACTCACGTCGAAATGTACGAATTAATATCATTTTGTATCGAGCTGAAATATCGCACGTTTTTACTAATCAATAGTACGTATATATTTAAACAGTTTACAACTTAAAAAACCAACCACATAATTAATTAATAAAATCAAAAAAATCGCATAAATTTTATATTATACAATCGATAATTTTTTATTTGATAGTATTTTTCGAAATAGCAAAAAAAAAAAAATTAATTAAAACCATCTAACCGTAAAATTATCGCGTAATATTATACTAGTGGAGTATTATTATTTTTGCTCATTCAAATATAATCTTAATTAGAGGAATACGCTAAATAAATCAAATTTATCATTTTTATAATGTTTTAAAAAATGAAATTAAAATCTGTCGCTGAAAAATTGTGTAAATACCTAATTTTACATTATGTTATAACATTATAACAATGTTGTTGCATTATTATTTTAATTAAGATGATTATTACTATTAATATTGTTGCAGCTAATGTTTGATTATGGTTAATGTTCGACGGTTCGAAGATCAAGGGGAAAAAACAAATTCGAGTAGTTAAATACCATCATCCGAATCATCAAGATTAATTAATATAATCATTGCTATACATGAATTTCGAGAGGACTAATACATTGAAAGTCATTTTTGTTATGACGAAGTCGTCTAATAAATAATCGGTTTTACTATATTATGATTTCGACCTGCACAATATAGTTACCCCGTTCAAAAATTTTAAAGGATCTTTCTGTGTCAAGGAGGTATAATTTATTTTAATTTCCTTATATTACTCCTAATGATTGGGGTGAAAAAACGGTCGGAATAACGGGAATATTAAACTCATTTTCCGATACACGCGTATAACGACTTTACTGGCTGCGTATAAAATGGATCGTCATAAAAGTCGAACGTACACCTTTACTAACCCTAAACACCTATAATATATTGTTTTTGAAGTTGACATTTTGACGAAATTCGTAATAATCATAAATTTCAACCGTCGTCAGCAACGTTATTGTACAACAATATTATTGTTTACGATGACTTTGTACAAACGGTTTACGCACATTCGTACACGAACATTTGCATATTGTATACATAACTTCTTGTGTATAAACAATTGTTTACGGTGCGCGGTAAACGCGAACAAATTACAAGCTCGTTTACGACAAGACACGACTGCAACGGTTTCCTCGCGCGCGTGACTGATAACCGTACCTAACCACACGTATGTAAGGGTTGGACATTTTTTGCCCCGCACGCAATATAATAATAATAATAATACATACACTAATATAAGTCTACAATTACTTACATATCGCTTTCGAAGTTACAGGTCCGTGAAAAATTGTACATTGTTTTGTTATAATATTATTATTATTATTATTATTATACACGTGGAAAGAAACCGTCTTTCCTGCCTTTTGTGTTTTTCCTGTCGAGGAGCACAAAAGCTTCGGGGTAGCGTAAAGATGAACGAACGTTTTTTTCTTTTTTTTATATAGACAAGACCGCGACTGCAACGGAGGGGAAGTGAAAAAAAATAAAAAGAATAAGATGACAAACATAATATTATATTGATTGAATTAGGAAGTAGACGAGCATATATTATTACTAGTATTATTATAATATAACCAAATGGCCACCGAAGGACATCTAGATTTCTTTTAATTCGCGTCAATTGCATATTGTAACGTTCAATTACTAACTGCAATGAACCTATATACAGTTTATTTCTTTATTCTTTTATTACACTAAAACCTGTCCAAGACGGAAACTATACAGTATATTATAAAACTAACGCTTATTTTCTTCAGTCCCTCGACGGAGTTCCATTTCAGATGATTTTCACCGTCAGTATAATATTATAAATGGAGTTATATTTATAATAGTTAATATACTTAGAACGATGACGTCAGGGAGTGTTGAAAGGATACGAAAATCTGACAGCAAATCAACCAATGATGGTAATGGTTTTAACCAGAGTTTTTACCCCTTTTCAGGATAGAGTTTTTAAAACGTCAAAGCGTGTACTCAACGGGCCGAGAGCTAGCTAATATTTTGCAACTACGAGAGTGATCACTGGGCAAGTATGATGGGTCCCGTAGAGGACTATAATACATAGGAAAATAATATTCGGGAATGTTATTTGCATGGAACGATAAAAATCAACGGTTTCTATCATTATCTAACATACGGTTCGTTTTGCTCGCCAAAACTCAATTGCGAATTCACGTCCGACTTTCAATCGAAAATTGACCCCGCAATTTGTTGCGCAAACCCTCGTTGGATAGGTAACGGGGAGCAAAATGCAATGTGAAAACGATTACTTTACAAAGTATAACAAAAATATTTCTAAACCGGTAATTATTATTATTATTTTCCCGATAGTGACATTCCTATATTATTCCCCTTTATTTTATGCGCCCCCGGCGAATATTACGAGCTCCACAACCCTAAATCCGCGGTCCTGTCCGGGACAATATCGTTAACAATTCGTATATAATAATATAACCGACTTTACGGCAATAATAATTACTGAATATTGTATAGTCAATAATTATTATTAATAATTATTGCAGCGTATGTCGGATTATGCGGAAAGTATACACACGGGGAATTTTAATTTATACGGCATTACGTAATTCATTAACCTATACATATATATTAATACTTTACGAAACATTAAAACACTAATTAAAACAATTATATTATAATATTTTTACGGGGAGGGGGGGAGTAGATACCTATATGCGTATAAGTTTGCGTGCGACGACGACGGCCGAGGGCCGAGCCTTCAAGCGTGAAACACAGAAAAAAAAATACGATGGGAAAAACACATTCGATGTGAACCTAATAAAATTGTTTATCATTCTATAATAGTCCCTGCGGTGGCGTAGGAGCCTATATACATAGACAGTAGATATCGAGTTCTACGTTTTGTTTTTTTTTCCTTTCAAAAGAGTGAAAATATAATACTTTCGGTGGAACTAATTGCCCGGAGTAATAATAATACGACGACGACGGTGAAAAGGAAAAAATAATATAAGAACGACCCGTCAGGATATTATTATACCGTTGAACAGTTGTACAACGACCGCGAGTTTGTGGCCGGGTATAAACATCCTCCTTCCTAAATAAACGCATGCATACGTAGTAAAAAAAAAAAAAAGATGATTTTAAACACATGTCTAGCAAACCATGACCCCGACAAGAAAAAATAAGCGCGGGCGGCCCCGGTGTACCGAAAAAATATTTTTGACCCGAACAAAAGGAATTTTTTTTTTTGAAATCGATATAGTATAAGTGGGTATACTCGCTCTTATATGCCCCCGTCGCATTTGCATAACGAAAATTAAAATGTCTATAGGAAACAGGATATTGTAATTAGACCACGTGTATAATATATAGACACCTATTCGATTGAACCGGAATGATTATATTGAATGAGAATTATTATACATTATGATGGTTTGTATGGGAAAGGATGATGGAAGCAGAGGGTCGTGTGACGTAAAAACATATACCTACACAATGCGCTATATTTCGTTCGAATAAAAGATTTCCTTTTACTTGTATAATAATGTACTACACTCCTACAGGAAACTCGTTCGTATTGACCTATATTATCGACTAGATATCGTCAAACTCTCAGACAAAATGTCTGTAAGACTTCTGGGAACATCGTTTGGTATAGACTTCCGGTAATATGTCGGAACCCATCTTATTATTACAATTACACCGTACTATGTTCAAAATATATTCCGACGGAAGTTATTCAAAATGACGTAAGTACAGAATGATGAGGAATATATTGATTTTAGGTACTATGGTATGTATTTTCCTTTTATGTTTGTTAACAAATTTTCCACCAGAAATTTTGCTTCAATCAAAAACTTTATAGAAACTTTCTTCTAGTATTTTTGATCTAGCTTGTGCATTTAATAGACGAAAATTGTTTTATTTTCCCTGAAGTTTTCTTAATAAATGGGAGATACTGGCAAATATGTGTATAATTTTTATTGTTTCTCGATTACCTTGGTAACAAGGGAAAATAAATAATTAATAATACTCTGCTCAGAATCTTTATTTGATTATCTTATTTGTACTTATCGTATTATAATGAAGATTTTAACGATTTCTATACCACACAAAATAGCTATATATTTAACGTACTTTTTAAGGCCACCCACAGTACCTTCGTTTTATTCTGGTAAACCGCTACTTTTTCGATTATAATAAATAATGTTCGACAATTTTCTCCTACCTGAAAAAATATATGGATTTTCCTTCAAGTGTAGGTACTATAATCTAAACCCTCTTCTACATGTATATTTTAAGTAGATATATATATTTCCAAAACGTTTTTGAAAAATGTCTAAAACAAAAAAAAACCGACAACCATTGACTATAAATATAATACGATGGCTGCTCATTTAAAATATCAACACATGAGAACATCGTTCTCTATGACGACAGCCGGAGTACTTTTTTATACCAATCTCTTTATGCGATTTAACCGTATATTTACATGAAAATTAAAATACAGAAGTCTAGTGTCATATGCGATTGTAATATTATGTATTTGTGTTGTTTATTTATGGAGGAAAAAAAATCACTATTATTCGAGTACAATGTTAACGCGAGAAAAGTAAATTTATGATAATAATATGATACAACGATGGAACAATATTAATAATAAGACCTTATTATGTGCTTTTAAGTGATAATTTATGTTAAAGGAAAAAAAAAGATTTACAAATCGATAAGTTTAACCATGTATGATCTTGGTATCCGAGGTTTTTTTCGCGGTGTCTAATCAATATATGACTTATATTTTGTATTAGATATACTTTTTTTTTTTTTTCGAGAATCATTATTAGATATGATTAAATTTAACTTAACGATTTTGTCGATAATACGTATGCGAGCAGAATGTATACAATGTCACGGTTAGGTGTTTTGGAAATTATATTATTTGTCAACTTTTCATACAGCAGAACGGATTTTTAACTGTTTGTTTTAATATTAGAGAAATTAGCCTATAAACAAACTTAAATATAAGAACGTTGTCTGTGTTTATACGTTGGATTTTTTAACTTCTAAGCGATTATTTTTAAATTGTAATATTTCACATACTCGTATCTCGCTTGAAAGTAAACAAACCAACATTCAAACACAAATCATGTTCTTACCTTCGAATTGTATAATAGGCCAATTCATTTCAATTTTAAAATTAATTGCACAAAATCGGTTCTACGAGAAATCGTCATTACCCGATTTTCAACATTAGCTGTAACGTATTGTAAAAGAATAAAAATACCGCGACATTGTATCCACAACGGTCGTATTATTAAATATTTAGACTCGCGCGTGCAAGTAATTTATTTGAAAGCGGCGTACTTAGAGGATTAATACAATTATATTTAAGTATACGCGCAAAAAAGTCGTATAAGCTGCGGCAGTGTATACGGTCATCGCGGTAATAGAAGTACGGATATTATACGAAATGGGTATGGAAAATAAACGAGTTTCTGTGGAGAGTAAAAAAAAAGTCTATGACAACGGACACGGCGACGACCGTTTGCCACGTAAGAAACGCATATAGTCTCTCGTAGGTATAAAATAAGAATCGTTTCCAGGGAACTTAACGGAACAAACCAGTCCGCGGATATAAGTATACTCAAGAGTAGAAAAAAAAATAATAAAAAAATACAGCGATACCTACGGTATATACTGTATACGTTATTATTATTATTATTATTTATTATCGTTATCGTTATTAGTAAAGGGCCGGCGCGTAAAAGGGGTTATAATAGTCTGGCTGATTTATCGATTTCGCGTCGAAATCAATGGGTATCAGGCGACGCGGAACGAATCGGGCCGCTGTGGCGCGACTATAAGAAGAATATTATAATATTACGAGTATAGTATTATACCGGTTAGCTATTTAAATCTCATTAGACGAGGTCCGCTAGGTATTATATTGTATAAGTATTAAAATAATAATAAATAACAATACGACTTCGCGGTATATACACCTATATATTCTTTCGGTTTATACCGCGTCTTATAACATCTCGTGAGCCGTGGATGCGGGGTCGCGGACCCGACGAGGGTCTCTCTATATACGCGTATATTTGCGATGTGCAGCAGTCGAAAGAGATTTCGAGGGATTTTTCACGCGGAGACGGTTCACCGATCCGGGGTGACCTTGGCAATGCATCACCGCCGTTGAATAATAATATAATAATGCGCGCCGGATCGTCAAAATACCATACGTACCTAACGTTATTTATATTTTAGGTGTGCGATTTGAGTTGGGATTTAACGAATAAAATACGATGATTTATGTGTTTATATTATTATATACGAAAAAATCGAAACCCTATATAGACCGCGCAATAAGGGAATAAAACGAGTTCAAAACGATCGTTATACTATTATATATCGACGAAATCCGGAGACATACTATTACATTCTACTCTATTTTATGCTTATACTCGAAATCAACCCTCGTCTAAAAAAAAAGGATCACCGAAAATTTGCCCTGTAAATGATTCATTTCCATTTTTTCCATGGATAAACGAGATTTTCAAATATGTATAGGTTCTTATCTTGTCTGCAATGTTCGTACACTACACTGCACGCAGGGATCGCAAAAAAAGAAAAAGTTCGCCAAACAGTACACGAGTGCGGAGAATATATAATATTATTAATTAAGGCTCGTGCTGTTTGCAGAAAATTACGGAAACTTTGCATCACTCAAAAGTACTTAATACGTAGTTTGTCTAATAAATACGCAAACTTTGAAAGTAAAAATTGTATTCATCGTAACTTGTGAAACATCAATTATAACCTCTTCAAAATACTCTCCGCCCGTAGCAATGCATTTATCCCATCATCGTTTCTCTCGATCAAAACATTCTTCAGAGTCCTTAGTCACCTCATAATTTCAAGATTTATGGTGCTTAGATCGTTCAAAGTCCACAAGTATAATACATTATTTTGTAAATAAAAATTTTAAAAAAAAAATTTAACATTTTATCGGGACTTTCAGTTAATTTATATTAATGTGCCAAAAGAACAAAACAAAAATTAACTTTGGGACAATTATTTTTCGCGGATAACTCTGCAGGGGACACGCTCGTACCATCATTATGAATAAACACGATTTACAGGTTTTTTAGTTTTTCCATCGTCGTCGTGTTATCGTCACGATAACATTACGCAATCGTGGGTCAAGGCGAACGAAAAAAAAAACAAAAACGCGTACTTTCGTGTATACTACATAAACACAATATCACGTCCGGCTAATCCGCCGACCGGTCCGATACATTATTATTATTATTCAATTATTGTATACACGCAATGGCGTTACCCGTCACCCTGTATACAATATATCGCTGCAATATCGGTACAAGTGAATTAATTCACTTCGGTCCGATTCACACACGACGCGCACACATCTGCACGAGGAAGTGAGTGCACATCATGTGTGTGTGTATGTTGTTGTTTGTCTAAGAGCGTCTATAGAAGTATGGGTACCTCGTGCGGGACATTTGACCACCTATATAATATATATCCAATAAAGGGGTAGATACATACACATACACAATATTATAATAGTGTGACGGGGACGAAAATGTAAAAAAATAAACCCAACACCAATGAACCCCCCCCCTCTCTGCCCCCGTTTTTAAATCCCCGAAATAACCGGACGGCAGGCAACATTTCTAAAAAGAAAGAAAAAAAACATGTGCCCGGGTTTCCATTGTAGGACGACGATGCGATGTGGATAATATGCGTTTGATATGGAAAAATATTATACTTGACACGCCCGTTGTACTTACACTCACTTAGCTATAAGGATAGAGAAAAAGCCGTCCCCGTCGTCGCGACAAAACGTGTTTTCGATACTGTAATAATAATATGTAGGTAGGTTTAGTATGTATAATATTATTCTCACGATACCACATTGAGAAAACGGGACCTTTGCCGCGGGACAAAGACAAACGCGTCCGATAAAAAAATAATAATTCGTAAAAAATGCTCTAGTTATTATATTATTGTGTTGTCCCTGGAGGCTTTTTATACATTATTGTACTTTTGTAAGCCCGAGAAAACCCTAACCGTGGGCATGTGACACACCGATTTTAAAACTATATTATGATATAGCCAACATAACAGATAGGTACTACCTATATGATATGAATCTTATACTTGTGAAAAAAAATGAAAAACCACCACTAAGTATTTACGAGTTCTTCAAATTGTCGACGTCCGAAAAATGATGATTTTTACGAGTCTTTGTTATTTTTCATGTTTCCATAAAAAAAATGTATGATGACGCGCCAACACAGTGACGTTCTCAAGTGGTGATGTGATGGGTAAAACGTAACCTCTCAATGAATTCTATAACCCAGACCATTTTTGCAACGACTTGTTATACACAATACAAGATGCATAATATCAAGTGTGAAACATATCACAATATTTGTTCGTTTAATATTAATTTTATTGATTGTTTTGATATTTTTAATAAATATTTATATCAGCCCCTCCCATCCCAATAGGAACGTCCTAGTTAAATCACTACACCAAAAAGGTTCAAAATGCCACAGGAAAACTCCTACCGGTCAAGTATACTGGTCGAAAACGAGTGTTTTAAAAAAAGCTCAAGGGTTTAGCTCAAAATCTAAAACTATATCGTTTTGAACGCAATATGAATTCATGACTTTCAAATGTCTTTTAATTTCCTTCAGACTATACTTTCTAAGAGAGTTTTAGAAAACTATATATAACGTCATGTACATCTAACTGCTTTGTACCATTCCTTCCAATTTGCTATAAAAACCCAACGTTCTCGAATAATATTTTATACCGTCGTTCTAACTCCATCTTTTTTTAGGCCTTATCGATCGTTCGAAAGTATTTAATTTTTTTTTTGTCAATAATATACGGCCTATAAACTTTGGTCAATTTTATCCGCGGTTGTATTAGCTATCGGGTCTGCTTTAGGAGAAGAAAAAATAACAAATATTACATTACGCTTAATGGCACGCGCGAGCATCCCACGATGAGTAGGCGGTAAGCACGCCGCCGACGTCGTCATCAGTCATCGCGACCGGGAAACGAACAATTATTCGTTATTAACTTATTATACGACAACGAGTACATATAGACCTTCCGTCGCGTCGTATATTTGTCGTTAATTGACCGGGCAACGTATAATGTTAATAATATTTTTTTGTGGTCAGAACTTATAATAATATTATACTGTCGTGTCTGAGACGACTGCTGTACATATTATAAGCAACGAGTTCCGTGACGGAACATTTTTTTATTATATTATATTGGCCGGACGACGACGGCGACGCGAGACCGGAACACGCGACAATTATTATTATATTAGGTACTGAGAGACAAGGGGGACAGTAATAAATAAAAAAAAAAAATTTAAAAACCGTACAAAAAAAAAGCCTGCAGGGATTTCGAGGAAACGAGAAGAGTTGTTATCATCAATGCATTAATTGCAATGTGGTTTTTTTTCACGTTGTTCCCGAACGCAGCTGCGTTTCAGTCATGTACACAGTACATTATAACATTTACGATATTATAACTATACATGGTTTCTTCCCCGGAGATAATGATCGCGCAGGATACTATTATTATTATCATCGTCACTTGTCCACGATATTCTAAGACGACGGCCGGACCGAGACGACCGCTTCCTCGTTACGACGACCCCGTAAAAAATCATTTATAAAAGAAAAAAAAACCATTTCCGTCACCCGTCCCTTCCCGAAAACTCACCCTCATCTCTTCCGGAGTGACGCTGTTCTCCGTATAATAGCACAGCAGTTCAATGGACAGCGCGTTGCACTGCCGCACTTTGGACGCCAGCAACAGGCAGACAGCACCGGTCAGCTGCAAGTGCGTTTTGGATATGTCGCAGGCGCACAGGAATCTGTCCAGAAAATTCACGGACAACGGGAACACTTGATCTTCGCAATTTTGTTCCTCGCACACCTGAAAATAAAAAAAAAAACAAAATTAGATAAGATTCATGTTTTTTTTTTTCAGACGACGGTCTTCAAATTTTTAACGAAGTCTGCGATCGCATGACGGCAAAAAAATGATGTAAAAGAAAACGAGCATAACAATAATATTATGTGTTTTTGGTATAAATAAAAAAAAAAATAAAAAAAAACTATAAAAACGCGTACCTATACGTTATATTCGATAAAAAAAAAGTGACTCCATTATTCGTGCCGTACCGACGCGCACATATACGACGAACGTATTAAGCAATTAATATGTAAATCGTCTGTACAGGTTGAATACGTCAAAATTATATAGGTGTCGGTATACGTGAGAGTCATTGAACCCGTTCATATTCTTAATCTACATTCGCGTCGAATGTGAGGCCACAATTTCGAGTAAAACGAGAAACAGAAATTAGGAAAAATTCCTGGTATATTTACATACTGAACAGCCGCGTTTAGACGAATATCGGTATGGGTAGATACCATGCCGAATACCATTCATTCGAGACCGATATTTACTTTTATTGTCTAACATATACGACGAGCCACAGCAATTCAGATCAATCTTCATCAGTCAATTAGACCGATCGGCGTAGTAAAACGATAATAGTTTTGAATAAAGATTTGAATTAAGGGGTTTGGAAGCGACGAGTTTTATTTCCAACGTACCGATTGATCTAGTGAAGCGATAAGAATTCTGGAAACAGATTTGAATTCGTCGTGAAGACTACTTAAGATCGACTTCCCCACCTTTTTGATTTTAATTTCTCAAAAAATTAAAATATTCCATTTTTTTCAATTACTCTTTTATCAGTATGACTTTTTTTTAGAATTTAAAGAGATAAATTTAAAAAGTTGAAAAGTCGATCTCAAGTAGTCTTCAAGACGAATTCATATCTGTTTCCAGAATTCTTATCTCTTCATTAAATCAATCGGTACGTTGTAATTAAAACACGTCTAAATCTCTATATCTAACGTGTATAAGGCAAAGCTCGTCGCTTCCAATCTCCTTAAGCGTAAAGTGTACATGAGATCGGTCACGCCACTTTTTTCAATTTAATTTTAGTTTTTGTATGTTATACATTTAGTATGAATTTCTAAAGTTTTTGAAATTACGGACTGAAATTTGAGAAATTTGTGATGATCGACCTCGTGTAAGAACACGTCATGCTGAATTCAAATCCGTTGTCAAAACTCTAATCGCTCCACTACATCGATCGACTAAATTGATTGGTCTAAATCGCTATGCTGCGTACATGTTTGATAATGAAAAATATCTATTTCCAATTCTCTTAAAGATCCAACAACAATAATTACCAATACTATACCAAAATAGTGGGCAGCCACGAAATGTACGCAGATTGACTGACCTGTTGTCTAAATCCAGGAATAATGTATATATAGGACAATACTATAGATATATCCTACAATACTACATTGAACTATCATAATATTATATGGCCGGTATAAACTCATTGTTAACGTTACAATTTGTAACGAAATAACATAAATATAGTACATTAAGCCATATAAATCGTATAATATTATTATTATACTACACAATTTATAACGCGGTGGATTTAAAACGGATGTCCGTTCAATGCATATAGTGATAATAATCCAAGGTAGTCACTATCTTAGTAGATAGATAAGGCGCACACTATAAAAGGGAATCGACAAACACATATTATTTTCTTTTATCGCTTACCTCGCGATGTTTATTTCCGTGAACGTTGAAAATTACACGTAGAACGAACGAACAAATTCAGACGGTTATCAAAAATGTGCGAACATATTTTTTTTCCTATGAAATACATAGGAAGGTAAGGTAAGGTACCGAAATTTGGAATTCACCCAAACAAAAACAAAAAATATACTACAATAATAACACTGATCGCCTAACACGCCAAAACGCATTTTTATTATTCATCACAGTCGTCCGACCGTGCACGACTTCTGCAGCATATCCTTATAACCTCATCATCGAAAACCACGGTTCCGTTTGGTTAAGTAATTATATTTTAGCGCCGTCGGATCCGATAATAATATTATGTGTAATGAGATTTCGGTCGATCCGTACGTTGAGGCCGATAACGTTTTCAAAATTTTTACGTATAGAAATAAGCCGGTAATACAATACCTATACAATAATAATACAGATTTAAACAGTAGAATATCGATTATCCGGGGATAATGGCGGGGAGAGGTCACGCGGATATATGAAAAACCCCGGTTAGGTTATAAAGTTATCGGGGGCTCGAAATATTATTAAGTAATATAATAGGGTCTCTGTTTTTTTGTGGTTGGAAATGATTTTCCACGTCACGGAAGTAAACGTTTTGCTCGCGAGCCTACACGCCTACGCGGATACATATTATACATTAATATAGGTAATATATATACAATTTGCGTATTACGCAGTGGCGGCTTGCCATCGAATATCCAATTTAATTTTCCACCCACCTACACCAACCCAAAAATACCGCCACCCCACCGCGAATTTATCGAATTTCCGCAATCTAAAATTCTTTTATATTCGACTTTTGCAAAAAAACACAACAATTCTCATTATATTTCCGAACGGCTCAGACGCACGTTTTTTTTTGTTTTTTTTTTTGCGAATCTCGCGATTCAAATACTTTTCCCGCCGTCAAACATGTACTGGTTGGAATTTCGCCGCTCGGTTCTGTAAAACGCGCTACGTCCACAGATTAAACGTACGCTTCACGATAGTACTTTGAAAAAAAAAAAAACAACCAACCGCCTCCGCGTATAGGCATCGTATTAAATTTAAACGGCGGCTAGTAAACGGCGCGTACCACGCGTATTTTGAATCGCGAAAAATAAAAGTACAAAAAGTGTATTTTTTTTTTTTTATTATTATTGTCGTACAGGTATAGGTAATAATGGTGCGCGATCGCGACTTTCGGCCGCAACGGGTCCTCCCCCTCGCGCATAAAAAATTATTGTTATCGCGCTATTATACGGTCGTCGCGTCACGTGCGTAAACGTTTCATTTGTAAAACAGAAAAAATGAAAGAAAAGTACGTTGATATTGGTGTACTGCGGTAATATTATTGTTACGGGCGTAACTCGCAAACACTTTGCAAAAGCGTTTTGGGATTCCCCCACCCCCTCTTTCATTCTCCTAGTCGGACACTATGATATTATAGTGCCGTACGTTGGTCGGTCTAAAAAAAATTTACAAAAAAAAAAAAATAAAAAGGAATACGATTCAGACGGTTTTTTGTAACGGATCGCCCCTCGAAACTCCAAAACTGCCCGATAATTTCGACGAACCGGGAATTTAGAGCAATTTGGACGGTAAACCGCGGTAATGTGCGCATTCGTCCGCCTTAAATCCAATAAATTACGGGAAATTGAAATTTTCTCCAGCAAAAACCCCAACAAACAACAACTGCACGACAATACGCAAGCGTATACGAACGTTTCCGTGTGTGTGTGTGTGTGTGTGTGTGTGTGCGTGCAAAACGTGCACGCGCAACACATATAACACACGCGCACGCATCGATAATTATTTTAATCGTACTTATCGTACTCGCCGCAATATTGTTTTATTATTACTACCGCCGTGACATGTATGAATAATGCAATACGAATGCGATGCCCGTACGAATAATATTATTCGAATTGCGTTGTCCGCGTGCATCGCGGTTCGGATGCCGTCAAATATTAAAAGCTCGGCCGTTTAGCGTCCGGGAGCGAACGTGTGTGTGTGTGTGGGGGGGGGGGTTGAGTCTGGGCACTTGGGATAAAAGAAAACAAAAAAATAAAAAAAAGTCGAAACATCGAAAAACTACCAGTTTTTATATTTTTCCTTTGCCCCTCTCGTCTCGTCAACGTTCCGCGGTAAGAATTTCCGATTTCCCGCGAAAATACGCGACATTTTAACCCGTCGTCGGAACCGAATAAAAACCGAAGAATCGTAATTCTGTTGTTTTCCGGTCGCCACGGACGAATAGAAAACTCGAGAAAATCTCTGTAGCGTTTTCCGGTATTTTTAAATGGAGTTTTTTTCACCCCGGAAAGCGTCTCGGCGGGAAACGGAAAAAATCGAACACTCGACGAAGGGATGTCGCGCGGAAAATTCGGCGTTTTTCGCAATTTCGATCGATAATTTATTATTATTAAGAGAACGTTATTAACGTAAAACGATATTCCGTATTCTATAATAAATTGTACAGGAATTGAGGCGCCCCCCGACCCGACAGACGTGCATTTTCGGAACCGCGGGGAGGGAGAGGTGGGTTTACTACACTTTTCCTTTCCCTTTCTTCTATAGCTTCTATGTCCCGTGCCAATTCGAACGAACTTACTGAGTGATAATGTGCCGCGGATAACGATAAAAATCGTTTCACGGTTCGACCAGTGTTGAATTCGGACAATTTTTCTGAGGAGGGGGGACATTACTAAAATATTATTACAGTAATGACCTTTTTTTTTCTTTTTCTTTTCTACCGTCTTACTTAGACCAGTCAAGTTTGTTTAATTATTTACCTAATTAATTTTAAATTGACCCACAGTTAACAAGGGGCAAACAAAATTTCGGGAGGGGCTATCACCCCCCCCTCCCTCTCCCGACATATACCCGGAATCCGGAGGATTCAACATTGGGCCGGACGAAGGTTATAAACAACAAATTATAATCGCCGGCGCACGATTTACATAATTGTAACGCTGTTTAATATTTTATCATTTCCGAAACCGGGAGTTATCACCGCGATAGTAGTCGATGTTGTTGTACATTACGCTACATCATATTATTAAATGTCTATAATATTGTGAACACACGCGCATTCCTCGTTCGGTGATTCAGGAATAAGCGATAAGCTCTTAAAAATAAAGAAATATATATGTATTACTCGTTAATATTTTATTATTACAATACAGTAGTAAATAACAGACGTCATCGTCGTCGTCGTCGTCGTCGTCGCCACCGCCACCGCCACCGCTGCCGCCGCCGACGCCGAGATAACGCGCGTCGACGGGAAGACGGGAGGGCACGTATCGGTCGGGGGCCTCCGGCGGAGACGACGACGACGGGATTTCAGTTTTTAATATTTCCGATACGATCCGCGGGTATAAGACGTCGGAACGCATCGATTGCTACTCACGTCCAACATCCACGTGGCCACCACCCGTCTCATGAACGGCTGCAGGTTCGATTGCGAACGGGCCATGTAATCGCCGCCGGGCACGTACTGCGACTCGGTCTCCAACAGTTTCTTTACGGCCCGCTCGTCCCGGAAAATCGCCCGGTCCTCGGCGAAACACTTGTCCTCGGACGCGGTCTGCGACTCGGTGCACATCAAATTCATCGCGCGGATAATGGGTCGCTGCGTCGATAAATACGACTGTTTTGTTATTATTCGCACTTTGTCGGCGGCGCGCGAACACCGGCGGTGGCGATGCCTTCGTCTCTTCCGGGTCGTGCGACGGGATTTCCCGGACGGTAAACGTCTTTTGGCGCGGTACGGAGACGAGGGCGCGCTATGGTAATGTAGACACCGGTTGGTTTTCGAGATTACGGGGGGTTACAAACAACCGAGAACGATTCGCTCAAAAACGACTCGGGTACAAATTACAATCACTTATCACAATCGACGTAAATATTATTCGGGGTTTTTGGTTTTCCACTCACGGTGACCGGCACGGGCACGTGCGCAAAGCAATACAGTAACGTGCGTACAAAACGGTGACGACCGGACTACTGACTGCCGAAACGTCGGGTGTCGAGACAGCTGATCGCACGCGCTACTCTAGTAGTACCGGTTGCCGGTCGCCGCGCGTTCGTCAAAATGCGCGCACGCACGCGCACGGGCGCACACAAACATTACAATTAATTACAAACAGTACTGCGCGTCGGTGTACACCGCGGTACTAAACGGTTCGACGGTTGTACTGCGCGGTACAAGGGGTATCGCCCCCGGCAGCCGCTGCGGGTATACCTTGTGTAAGTACTTATTTCCTTGTAAAATACGCGACAGCGCTAGTCCGCGTAAGCTTAGATCCTGGCACTTGTAACTAGAAATCAATGATAAGATACGGCACAGTTGAACCGCCAAAACGAAATGATAACGCCGGAAACCTTGAACCGGTTCGACCATAGACAACGCAAATATTTCAATATCTACGGAATTGACCATCATATCATATCATATCATATTATTAATTACTTCATGGAAAAAAAAAACAAATGTCAAAGTAATTGAAAATAAAACACTAAAAACATATAACAATGCCCTATGCTCTATCCCACTGGTACGCCATAGTATGAGTAGTTTGTGTAGAAAATATAACTATAAAAAATAGTACCATGAATTATTTAATATAATTTATACATTATAGCGCGTTATGCAATCTTGCTTTTTCGCACGAATATATTTATTAAACTCCTTCGGCGCCACTGACGGTAGACAATATTTAACTGCGTCGAGGATTACTACGTTATGAAAACAAAAATTCAAAATAATTAGAAAAACACTAAACACAAATAACAATACGCATAAAATTTATTATATTATAATTATACGGTCCACTGGGAGTGTGTGTGTGGGGGAGGGGAGTGAATGCCCTCCACGGGTACGCCACTGGTCCGATACCCGTTTAAGGGGAATGGGTACTCCCGTTTTTACGTACAAACGTGACGCGTTTTAGACCGAAAAACCGGACAAAAATGTAAGGATTGGGTTTGACGAGACATCTCGAAAAAAGGATTTCAGCTCATTTACAAATTTACTAGGTTATTACGGAGCGATTTTAAATTCTACATATTTTCGAGTTGCCATAACGTTGAACAAAATTATTGTATTTTTATATTTATTATATTCTAAATTTGTATACATTTATATTACAATTTCGTACACTCTTTACATTTTGTATTTATACTGAACACTTCGGGCTTTAAAACACATTATTTGAGATCCTGCTGAATGAGTGTAAAATGCGGGATGGGGTTGATATTTTACGATGTCTCAAAAGATTATTATACCCCCTTTAAATATGGCGTCCAAGGTCAATGCCACCCCCCCCTAATACATCCTTGAGTATAAAGTAATTTTTAATGACTACTCACAAATGCAGTTCAGGTAAAATTATTGTGAAAATAAACAATGTTAAAATCGATAAAAATGTTTGTAAAACGTTTAAACACACATGCTGATGTAGAAAAACAAATCGTTTAACAAAAGGTAAAAATGCACATCTATTAGTCTATTATTATAGAGAAATTACTATAAGAGAAATCTATTTGTAATTCGTACATTATTGTCTAATAGCATTAAAAATAATATTAAAATGGGTAAATGGCCATTATAAGCACGCAGTTTAAAATATATAATTATGTGGGTATAAACAATAAACATATATAAACATGTATATACGTATCAAGGAATTTAATTGATAATCAATTAAGAGGACGTTATACCAGTAACCAGTGGCGCGCCGTCAGGGCGAGCTAGGTAAACGACGCATGCACGGCCAAACAGGAAGAAATAAAAAGTTTAACATTTTATTAATGTATTTTGCTAAATGACAATGCGACTTGTACGTTAATATTACTACTATTTAATAGTTCTAACATGAGCATTCACATTAAGACAATTATTTATCAGGTTTCTCGGATAGAAATTGAATTAATTTTTTTCGTGTAGGCAATTTCTTTACAGAAGCGCCGGTAATTCAGATTGTCCGGCCGATGGCTAAATATACTTCCGGTCCGGCCCATAGCATTACTATAGGAACGACCAGTCGCGGTGGAAGGAGATATCCACGTTTTTATGCGGCAGTCGTTACCGCTGTTGATATTTTAGATTCCGAGCGACGCGAGACATTTATTGGTTTTACAATGATGTTTACCTATTATTTATTTATTTTCACATATATATACTGTGTACAAAAATTTCTATCAGAAATCTCGCTCCGATATTCAAGTGTAGCACCTGTTCTGGAAGGTTGGTGCTAAAGGAAGATACGCCAAGCCGTTTTTAAAATATTCGTAGAGACTCGAAATTTGGACAGACTTATTTTGTTTGTCTTTTCTAGACGCAGTAAAATTGTCAAAACATTTGTGCCATTTCTGAGCTGTTTATATACATTTTAATTTAGCCAGTTTTTTTTACGTAATTTTTATATAAGAATTTCGATATCAAATTTTGACGAAAATCGTAAATATTACGGTCTTTCAAAACATGTATAATCGAACTCCGCTCAGAATCGTTTTTCATTAAAAAATTATTTTCCATAACAACCATACCCATCACTCGGATTATTAACATTATCAATGCACGTTTATTATAATTTTACACGGGTACGTTAGCTCTACGAAAGTGCCTATATTAAATTTTAATATTATTTCGTTATCAACCGTCGACGTGCCCATAAACTATCAAACTACACTTTACGGTCTATAAAACAAACGTAAATAATTATCAATTAAATACCTATTTTAAGATTTAGCTTGAAGTTTTATTTTAGTGCTTACCCGATATGCAATACGGCACACTAATGCGTTACACCCACATGTTCTGTCACCGTCTTACGACCGCGCAATATGGTGAATTTTCGTTCGGCGTTCAGCAATGATAACTCTGTTTAAATTTTATTATTTTACAGTGAATCCACCTATAATCAAACTTAAAGATAAAAACATATTCTGAGTCGGGTCGATGTTTTTTTCTTTTTCGTAATTTTAGTTTTCAAGCGAGATAAGAGTGTGTGTGTAATACGCGGATTAAGATATCTTAGTCCACGGTGAAATATCACGATTAAAAAATGCTTATAGCTCGTTTAAAAATTACAAGTACAATGAAAAAAAAAAAATAAAAAACGACGACACGACACAGATAACGTTCTTATCTGTATGTTATTGTCAAACACAATATTCGATTCACTTTAATCTTATAACTAATGGCCGGGCAAAGTTGTCCCTGCTGAAGTGCTGAACGAAAATGTGACATGTCGCATGACAAAATAAGTATAGGTACCTACCTATTCGTATGTTAGCAATTTTTTGATACGCACAAAATGGCGTACATCGTTCGTCTATTATCAATTGTATTTGCTTTAGTACAGAGACATATAGTATATAACATATTACTATGATAATATGTCTATACATATACTAGAACTCTATTATATGTCTATGCATATTAGTATCAGTATCCCGTTAGCCGGTTATTGTACGTAGGACAAAGCTACAGGTTTACGCAGGATCTGCTGTATGGGACATTGCTGTCATACGTATTTATTTTGTCATGCTATGTCCGCGAGACGGCACATGCGGGTATACGATACCAAATACAAACATTTTAGTCTTTACAGAGGAGCACACACGAAAATACTAAAATTTGAGCTACGATCGCGTAATTTTTGACGCAGTTGAATATTGTCTACGGTCAGTGGCACCGAGGTAGTTTAAAAACAAACGGACATATGCCTCGGCACTTTGCACGACGGGTGGGTCACTGTTGTAGGTAAGTAGTTGGGAGGGTAGAGGGAAAATTTAATGTATACTTGTACGCGGAGATTAACCGTTGCTAACGAAAAACGATCCTGAGCGGAGTTCGGTTGTACATGTTTTGAAAAGCCGTAATATTTAAGATTTCAAAATAATACATTTCGGAAATTTTTTCCTATTTATTATTAGAACCCCTGATAAAATGACTTCCTTAAAGTATCACGTCGGTCAGATTTACTTTCAGAAACAGTGCTACACTTGAAAATCGGAACAAAATTTCTGGTAGAAAAATTGTTCATTGCAGATAAAAAAAAAAATTAAATTAAACATTGTTGTAAAAGTAACATGTTCCTCGCTCTACTGAGAATCTAAATATAAATCAAAACCAGAATCCAAACCCGAATAAATCGACTTGACGACAAATATTGGTATACAATATATATGGTCTGCAATCCTTTTGCGTTGGGGTTGAGCTATCATCGTCAAATTTCACTAAAATTACTCTCTTACATCAAATTTTTGTCCTAATAAATGCAATGACCGCCCCGATATACGTTTTGTACATATCATTATATTGTATTATGCACTGTATATCTTATTGCCGTTGTCCCTAGAATGATTTTCATCGTTGACGTCTACGTCATAAATCATAAAGACATATTTTTTTTTTTTTTTTTATCGGCGATTACGTTACGTTCATTTTAACGCAAATGACATTATTTTTGTATCGGGCAATCTTGAATTTAAAAACGACATTATAATATATTCGACGCCGAAAACCGCATGCGGACCACGTCTCGTACCGCGGACTCTATACACACGCTAATAACGTCCATAAATACCGCCGCAGGGTCATCTCGCCCGTGGCGGCGGGCCGTAATATTCGTTGGTCGATTACAATGCGCATACACATATTATTTGCGGAGTATAATTTTTTTTTTTTTTTTTTGTTGTCTCGTTTTTCGTTACCGTTGGGCAACCACTCGCACGTGCCGTGTACCGTACTCACGCGATTAACTTCTCGCGGGGACGACGTTATTTGCCAATCGTTTTGCCAATCATTCCGGATGTCATAGAAATATTCCGGTCCGGTTTCTACAAAGGCGCACGAGTTTCAAAATTGTACGCGTTTTGTAATTGGCGCGGGCACCGTTTCACGCTACGAAAACGCCGCGACGCTATCCCGTGAATCGGATGTACGGGCACGTTCCCATGTGTTGTCTTGCGGGGGTCGCGGGAAAGAGCCGATTCCGAGTGCCTTCGCGCTTCACGACGACGAGCGGTGGCCGAGAGAGACGATCGGGTTTATTGATGGAAAACAAATAAATAAATATCCTCCAATCGGAAACTTCACATCCATAGATTTTTCGTAGAATTTACTGTTAATAATTGTTATTATATTGATATTCGAAGCAGAGCTTAAATACTAGACAAATAAAATGTTATATTTTATTTATATATTTTTTATATATATATATTGAATATATTATTTAAATTGATTTTTTAATGTTAATTCACTTTTTTTAAATATTACATTTTATTTATATGTATTATTTTTGATTAATGACAATATACTTCAAACCGTTACCGCAGCCAGAAAGAAATGTTAGGGAGAAGGGGGGGGGGTGCACTTAATTTTTTAATCCAATTTTTGTTAAGCTAGAATAATTATCAACTATTATTTTATGGTTCCCTTCACCTATCACTTATTGTTTATACCACCTTAGTTTTATGATGTAATATTAAAACAGAGTTTTCAACCTTGTAAGAGAATATATTATAATGAATCACTAATTGCAGAAAGCAATTGTACATGTCTCTAAAACTTAATTTTACAGAAGATACGAAAAAAATTGTCTGGGCAAGATTTAGAAGTAGCTAGGCGTACAAACGAATAAATCGAATAATAATTCGTATATCTACATTTTTCTAAATTAATCATCTCGATATTTTCCAAAATGTAACATGAACATTGGCAGCCATTTTAAATTATTGGACATGTCCCCTTTCTGCATTTAACCATTTTAAATGCATTCAAAACACATAGATGGTAATAAAACCATATTTTTTTTTTTTGGTAATGAAAAATCTTTTATTCTTTTAAGCAAATTGAAAATATAATTATTTAGTTATCTATTTAATATTACAGTTTAATTACTTAGGTTGCTAGCGAGTTCGCCACTGGTACATGAAATAGAATGGTAACGAATGTTTAATCAATGTGAACAAAATGTTTCCAAATGATTGGAACGACATGATCAACGCTATCTATAAATAAATAAAAAATTAACAAGTTACACCGATTTTCGTAATACCGACACGGTATAGATAGCGTTCGATACCTTGTACTCGCGAGTTGTGGTTGGCTAAACGGAGTAGCGAAGAAAAAACATTTGGCAACCAGTACCACCACCCATTCGTTACTGGTACAATCTTTCGGAGTTCTAAACTTCCAAGTCCGTGTAGTATAATGATGTTAGGAATAATAATTTTAATGATTAGAATTATTTCTGATAAAAAAAAAAAGATTTTTTTTACGAGTTTCTGTTTACTGTTATCACCAATCACCAGGGAAAGAATATTATGATTTTGCATTTTTATCTTGATCACCTCCTCATTTGGTCTCCAATATTGTCTTAACAAATGCTATAACTTCCTGAATTTAACAGCTATATTAGCTATTATTAGATATATTTTTGCTTTATATTTCCTAGTTCAGTAATAATCTATAATAATAAAATAATATGTAATAATATGTAACCATTCTTAAATATTTTTTCTGGTTATTTCACTGGCCATAGAAATAAATGATATTTATAACTTTGAAGTATGTTTTACACTTTTTGAGATTTTTTTTTTTAAAAACCTGTTTTAGCAATCAACAACTTATAAGTTTGATTATTTGTGTTATTGACTTTGTAATAAAAATTATATTTTTCCCTTTTAATTTTTACAAATATAGTAGTTAAAAAATGTATTGTGTTTATTATGTTTATGCTTCAGGAATGATTTCAAGTTCAGCAGCAGGCTATATTTTCTGTTGGACCTTGCTATAAAAGCCAAAACAAAGATATTTTATTTTTTGGTAGAGTAAAAAACTTAACTGAAGAAAAACAAAAACTTTCATGATATTTATGTACCCTAGAATTATTATATTTATATTACTTTTTTATCATTGATTATATATTCAGCATTTTCATATGTACAATAAACTATAAATAATTATTTTTCATAATTATTGAACACTGGTTATTTTATTTATTATGTATAGTTAATAAAGAGCTAGTGGGTATATAATTAGTAGGGGATAAATAATTTAATGATGTGTGGCTAAATGGCTAAGACAATAGCCATACCCAATCAATTATACACATTTATCTATACTTATCATGCTGATACCAGATTTTTGTTGATTTACAGCAGGACTTGCAAAAATGGTCCCGTTTCTTTAACATAATATTGTATACAAGTATGTAAAATAAAAGATCACTAATTTTCCGCCTTGATACATCTAACTTAACTATGCTTATAATAATCTCACATTGTGCTTCTGATATATATATTGCTTGTTCTCCAATCTTTTAATTGGTTCAACACAGTTGCTCATGCTTCTCTGTTAAAGCTCGTTTGATTGTTCATTAACTAAATTAGGTGAATTAACTGGATAAAAAAATTCCAAAGGTGTTTGATAAGAATCTGCTAGTAGAGTGAGTGAATAGCCGAGATATAAATTTTAATCTAATATATTTTTGTTATGGACTACAGGAGTATTTTCCCCATAGTACTATAAACTGTAAGTATACCCAATCGTTTTTTGTTGAATTGTTGGTACCATAGAGTAATATGTATATGTATAATAATATACTTATATTTTAGTACTTACCTATTCATGACAAATTATACCAAATTTGATGGAGTTAGATCTAATTTTTCATGTACCTACTCTATGGTTGGTACAAATTACTATTTAATTATTATTTATTCATACAATTTATAAGTTAATGCTGTTTTTAATAACTTTTAACAATATATTAAATTAATTTTATTAATAAAAATGGATTACAGTTTGTGTGGTTTGTTATAGTAATCGGAACTGATCAACATGTTCGAAGTTAAACAAGTGTATTAACATAGATAATATCTAAACGTGGATGTCATAAAAAAAATAAAATAAATTTTTAAAAACAAAAATTAAATTACAGATTTACAGATGTCAATAAATAATTCTTGATACGCAATGGGATTATTTCCTGATTCCAATACAATAATTAGTTAAAGTTTAGTTAAAAACAGTGACATAGGTACTCTAGTCGATTTCACAACACTGAGCACTCGATCGAAGCGACGACGATATAGTTACTGGTCAAGGGGAGGGGGGGTGTAAAATAGTCGAATCGTATTTTAACAAACAAAAAATAATAAAACGACAATATTTCGAATACTTTCTACGATAAAAATATGTATTATTTAATTAAGTTTTAAATTATCATTATTTTTAATTTCGACCATTTGTAAGCATTTAAATTATTATTTTTATTTATAATTATTATTATATGTAGATAAACAAACACATGTTGGGTTTATTATCAAAACTAAATCAATATATTTTCCAATTAACTTCATTGATTGAAAATTCAAAAACCATAGAAGTGGGTTACTTGGAGCATTTGGTTAACTTGTATTTCATTTTATAATAATAAGTGCGGGCTAGAATTATAAATACATGTATATGGTATCTTTACACCTAAGTACCGGACGTGTATTTATTTATCAATACACAGTGTTCCCATATTAGTAATATCAAAATTAAAATTACGACAATAATACGTTCGTTAATTGTTTTATTTTCTATAAACATAGAATTGTATTTTGAAAATAATGACGAAATTAATGAATTATTATAATTTGTTGTGTTTTTATGACGATTGTAATTGTTGATTTAAATTTAATAAATAAAATAAATGATATGATTAGTTCGGTATATTATTTTGCGGTTGAAACACACTGTATATAACATGTAATATGGTAACCTTGCAACTACAATATTATAATTTACCTACCACTGACCGTGGCGACAACGATGTTTTTAACTTCTATTGATAATTGTTTAGCCAAATTAAACGTTCATTTGTGTATACATTTTGATTACTGTATTATGCATTTCATATAGGTATATCAATTATTATATTGTTTAGAAATTTATATTGCTCACTCGTTTTGTGCATAACGCTAAACATTTTCCGGCTTTGGCTTATTGGTCGACGTTTGTAAGTTACGCCCGATTAATTTGAATTTCGACAAAATACTATATTCTAAAATGGAGGCTGAAGATAACATACAGAAAATGTACAAATACTTTGGCATACTAGCCGATGCCAAGGAAAATATTGCTGAGGTGAGTTGTTCATCAATTAAAATTAAAATTCGTTAAATTAAAAACTACATTAATTTCCTATTTTCCTTAACCTAGTTATAATATTATAATAAGTGTTATTTTTAATGTCCTGGAAAATGTAAATTATTTTTAATATATATTATAGTCATAAACAGAAAAATGTTGTTTATTTCCCATGCAGCTATAGTTAAGAAAATAAAATTGAATAGGTAGGTAATGAAAGCAAATTTTGATTTTAGAATTATAATCGTATAATATAAATATATCATTCAGAAACACGGAAAGTATTATAATAAATAATAGGTATTGAAATTTTTCCAATAATACCAATCTATTGTATATAGGTAGTACCTAAGTATCCAGTGTAGGATGTATTTATTTTAAATTGCAAATTGTATGTTTAAATACTCTAGATTTTCAAGGAACATAATGAAACATGTCAATACATTATAGATTATTGTATGATCTGAGCAGATTAAATAACTACTGTAAAAACTAGGGGCTTCGTTCAAATCTAAAACTGAGATCACATTATTCCATCTCAACGAAAAAATGGCAAGACATGAAATAAAAGCGGTCTTTAGGGAGCAGGGAATAACCCTATTTTTTGAAAATCTTGATTATGATCTAGGATATTATATTTTCAATTCTGATATGAGTAAATGAACATAGTCATAATAAGCATAATCAGTCCTTATAAATATTGTATTTTAATTGTGGTTTGAACTAGGTTATGTCCTTCTATGACTTCTTAAAATATATGACCATTATTTACCTATATTATTATTATCTTTGAACCAACAATGATTTCGATAAAAGCAATGGTATTAGATTGGTAATCACCAATTGGTTATAATGTTCTAGTTTAAACATTTTGAAATGTTGATATATTCAAATAATATAAAATACAATTTAAGTTAAAATGTTTAATAATTCAGTTATGTAGATTAGTAGATAACACTTTATTTTCTAATAAAATTAGTTCGTAAATGTTATTCAATTTAAATACGCTGTATTACTAATAATAAAATAAATTACTTTAACAGCAATAATAAAACAAAATATAATTCTCAAACATGATTTGTTATAGTCAAATAATATAAAATAAAATATCAAATATATAAATACTAGAAATAGTTGTGTGTATAAAATGTATAATGTGTCTAAATAATATATGTAATTTAAATTACAGTTTATATTTTAACAGTTTTATATTTTATCACCTAAAATAAAAAAGTATATGTTGTAGAAAGAACCTGAATATTTGGAAATTTTATCAGCTGTCAAAGGTTCAACAAAAGAAAAACGACTCGCATCTCAGTTTATAACTAGATTTTTTAAACATTTTCCAAATCTTGCTGCTCAAGCTCTTGAAGCACAACTTGATCTTTGCGAAGATGAGGATATTTGTGTAAGTAAACAAAATTTATACTGTGTATAATTTTATCATTATTTGTTTGGTATTTTTTTAGATTCGGAAACAGGCGATTAAAGACCTACCAGTATTATGTAAAGAATCAAAAGAATACTTGACTAAAATAGCTGATATTTTAGCCCAGTTACTTCAGGCTGATGACCCACAAGAATTATTAACTGCACAAAATTCTTTATTGTCACTCTTTAAAATTGATGCTAAAGGTTAGTTAATTTTTCTGAATTGTATAAATGGTTTTTTAAAAAAAAAATTTAAATAAATTTAGGTGCCTTAACTGGTATCTTTAGTCAAATGCAATCAAATGAAGAAGTGGTTAGAGAACGGTCTATGAAGTTTATATTGAACAAAGTGATGGCTTTGGGTAAAGAAATAATCAAGAAGGATGTAGAAGATTTAATTATTGCAGAATGCAAAAAAGTTATGCAAAACATAACGTGTGAAGAATTTGAAACACTTATGACAATATTATCATCTACTCATTTAATAAGTACTCCAGAGGGACAAAAGGAACTTGTTGAACTTTTGGCGAGTACAGCTGAACTAGACCAGTTTTTTAATCCTAAAGATTTAGATCAAGTAAATAGGTTTATTACTTGTCTGGATTTTGCTATTCCATTTTTTTCGGTAAATATTTTTTATTAATTTAAATAAAATATAAATACAAAACACTTATAATAATCTTTAAATATTTGATTTTAGGGTCATGTAGAATCTACCAAATTTATTGTTTATGTATGTGAACTGCTGAATCGTTATATTCTTATAAAAGATAATGACAAACAGTTTATAATTTTGAAATCTTTGGCTGAATCTGCACCGTATTGTGGTAAACTAATGAATCCTGAAGCAGTAGTTGGGCAAGTGTATCAAGCTCTTTTGGTAAGTTAATTTTATTTGTAATATTTTGGGTTACTCGTGTGTTTCTGTGATCCTTTGTACATCCATTGAACTATTACTGGTAGTAAAATTCCTACTAAATGAAACTCAATTAACTGAAATTAATTCATATATTTAATTTATATTCTTAGGATTTGGTAACTGTTCCTGAGAATGATACCATTAAAAAAGTTGAAGATATGGATCTACATCGCGTTGAAGCACTTCTATATACTTTTCATAAATTAGGAAAACAATGTCCAGATTTCTTAAGTAAAGATGCTGAAAGACAAAAAGAATTTAAGAAAAAGTAATAATCAGTTAAAAGTTGAAGAGTATATTAAGTATTATATAATTTTATTTTTTAATTAATTTTTCGTAATATTAGATTGTTGTATATTGGTACATGTACACAAACTTTTGTGAAAATTGTCAGACAAGATTTGAAAGAAAAAGGTGAAGATGACGTGAAAAATGATCCAGCTGTTGAAAAAAAACTTGAAGGATTAAGATTAGCATGCAATATAAATACTTTAATAAAAGAATTATTTAATATCCCCCCTAGATTCAAGGCGACAATAAGCTTGTCATGGTTAGGTGGGGCAACTAAATCTAAACTCGTAAGTAATATTATGTACAGAACGAGTAAGGCAAAAATTTTAACTTTAATTATTGTTGTTGTAGGCTCAAATTGTACAGGAGGGTAAAAAACATGAACCTATAATAGTGGATGGAAAGACAAAACGTATTGACGGAAGTAATAATAGTCAACAATTATATCAGCCACCAAAAGATAAATTTAGTGCAAAATTCTCAAACAATTCAAACAATAGCACTAATACTACTTGTATGATTTACTATGGTTTAATCTTAATAAATAACTAACCATTATTATTATTTCAATTTAGATAATCATCGCCGCGGAAATGCTACTGGTTGGAATCCTAAAAGGTCATTTGATGCCAGCAATGGTAATCGTCGTTCATGGCGACCATACTAAAACATATAATATAATAATTTAAGGGACTATGTATAACAGTGTGTTCATTGTACTATTGATACTCTATATACTTCATATTATATAAATGCATTTTTTTTACAAAAATAATGATATCTGCAAATTATTGTACATAATATTTTAATTTATGTAACTATTTTTGATAAATTAAATCTTTATGTTCTGTAAATTTTTTTAGCTGCTTTGTAATATGCCAGATATACAAATTTGATTGAATTTAATAAAGTTGGTGTGTTTTTATACATATATTTTCTATTATTATTTTGAAATATTTTTACAAGAATCAATATTGTTGAATATTCTCGTTATCAACAATTTAATTGGGCTGTTTAAACATAAATTTCTATTTTGTATGATTTTTGATATTAATTAAAATTAAAATTATAAAACATTTTAATATTAAATTGTTTAGTTATACAATTTTCTATTGACATAATTGTATATTCTTTAATATAATTTAAATTAGGAAAACAACTCATCTGTCTATTGTGAAAGTACAAATGAATTGTACACTTCTCATAAATATGTATTCAAAATAATGAAATTTCTGGACTCCTTGTTTTTGTTATACTAAAATTATAGTTACCCGTATTTATAAAAAAAAATTAGCGACCAGATTTGGTGGAAGATTAGCTATTTTATTTAGAGGTTATCTCTAACCTATTAGAAGTAATGCATTTTAGTGGAATAATTAAAGGGAGGATAGAGATATATATTCTATCTTTTTAAATATATGTTATATATTTTACTACATATTTTTAAACTCAAATATCTTTACTATTTAGTCAGAAAAATAAAATTGGTACACTTAGTTAATGTACCTAATATACCTAGAATATCTATTTCACATATCAAAAACCCATACATTTTCTTGTAGTACTTAATTTCTTTCAACTTATCCAAACTAATATAATATGAAGGAGATTGATGCATTGATTATATAATTAATGCAATTGATATTGGATATTTTATGTTTTCTCAAAAACAGTACATTAAACACTTCTTATAGCGGTTAGTTATAATAAAATATAGTTTTACTTAATTCAAAATAAAATAGGTTTATTTTTTTAAAAATTAAATGTTACTTTGTGATAATAAAACTAAGTTGCTAGATAATAAAGAAACAGATCAAAAAAAAAAAAAACTTAAATAATTAAATAAAATATTCAAATTTTAATAGCTAAAAATATAACGGTAATGCATATATAAATATTTGTTGCGTCAAAGTTTAAATGAACTATACAAAATTTAAAAAAAGATGAAATTTTTAAATAATATACAAGTATAAAACCATAGACCAAACTTGTAGGTAAACATAACAAAATCTAATAATACTTCAAATACCAATTCAAAATATTTAATTTGTATTCATTGTATCGATAAGGTGACACATTAGTTTATCTTTAGGTACACATTTGTCAACTTTAGGTTCATCTGAATTTTTCTTTTCCAATTGATTACTTTTAGATGTATCTATCATCAATTTAGAATCGAGCTCTGTGTCTGGCAAGTTTTCTAATGTTTGTTGTAAAATGTCACTCACCTGTAAAATATTATTATTCATAAGAATATATTATTAACTATATGGATTAATTATTTTACTTTGTCAATATGTTTTTGCAATCTAATAGTTGTTTCATTTCGTTGTCTTCTTTGCAAATCAAGCATGACACGAACTGTTTCTCGAGCTTGATGGGGACGAAATTCGTTTAATAAATGGTGTATGTGTATGAATAGTAAACTTATGTCATCAACTTTTTCAGCTCGTCTAGGAGAATCCGGGCACTGAATTAACAAGTCTAGCAAGTCGAGAAAGTTAACCAACAATGAATGATTGAGTTTCCGTAATTCACGTCGTCTATCAAAGTGCTGGGGATAAAGACGTTTAAAACCCTAAAAACATATTATATTTAATTAGATTTTTCATAAAATTAACTTATGTTATAACAAAAATAAGCATAGGTTTTATAACTTAGTTTTATCCTCATAACTAAAAGCAATAAATAATTTTTAGTATAAACAAACAAACCTGAGTTTCTAGTGGTCTTATTATACTGTCTTCAGCGTTGTATGGGTTTCCAAACATTGTATATGTTTCTTGAATTATTGGTGGTGGTTTAGGAGCTCGGCCTCGTCTTATGTTTTCATCGGTATAATTTTGGAAGTATTGTATTGGTGGTAAAGGTAATGAACATACTTGCATTGATTCTTGATTGGTAGACATTTCTGAAGAAAAAAAAAATGTATTGTAAGTAATAAAATTCAAGTTAAACAGTCAAATAAAGTTCTCTTATATAATGAATATTCAGGATTTTTGATTGTATCAGAAGTCGTCAAAATCTAAAGTTTAGATCGAGTATCAAAAATACTTTATAGTAAAACATGATACAATTTTCATTACCTAGTAATAATTTAAATAAATTATATAGATACAAAAATAAAAGAAGTAATTTTATTTTTAAAAAACCATGTTTAAAATGAAAAACGAAAATAAGCAATTAGGTATGAAATAATTAAGCTGAAATTACTTACTTGGCAACTTGATATTATCCGAAGTTTAAAATATAATATTTAAGTAAAATTTTAATGAAACAAGAATAAAAATAAAATGTTAGGTAGGCTGTAAATTTGTTGGGTAATGGATATTGCTTGATAATTTTTATGAAAACAAAAGTAATAATTGAAAATCAATATCAAACAAATTAAAATTTATTATTTTTGTGATTCTACGGTGATAATGATCCATTGTTATCTATGGTCATCTTGGTGAGTCTTGATGATGGAGTTACCTGGAACGTGTTTATGGTCACCTGTTAGATGATAGTGCGGCAAACGCACGGGCCCCTCTATGCCCGTCCAGCCGTCTCTTTCACCACATAACAGATACAAAAACTGGTTTTTGATTTTTGTTTTAGTTTTCAACCATTATTTATTTTTGTTTTTTATTTTTTTTGTATTTTTAAAATTTTGTTTCGTTGCTAACACCAATACAGTACTACTATTATAAGATATACAGATTGTCATTACGTCTAGTTCTGTAGTGTCCTCTTAGCGTTTTGGTTTATTCGTTAGTTTTTTTTTCTCATTGTATTACGTCTGTTTGCCACCCGTCGACCCGCTAAACGCAACAATACAATAATGTACCAACAACTACCCATTCATCGACAGTTAAACAGTTAAAATTCGTGAGTAACTGCCAGCAAACAAATTAAATTATTATTATTTTCTTTTGGGTGGTCTAAATTTACATTATAATATTATACATTAAATTTTTTCTAAATTTTGTCTAAACTTAATTATATTATATTATTATTATTATTATTTTTCAATAAATAATTAGGTATTCGATTTTAAGATTAATAAATTATCATGATTTTTTTTACATCTATTTTGTTATATTTATCTAGATACAAAATGATGTCCAGCAAAGATGATTTAGATGACTGTGACATCATCAAACAAGGTTTGATGGTGAAACGGTCGCAAAATAAAAAACGTTTTATGCCCATCAATTACAAACAGAGATGGTTTGTTTTAACGACTAAGAACTTCATTTATTACGAGTCTGAAACAGAAGTAAGTTCATAATAATTTATCCGATTTGACACCAATATTGGGATTTGGATTCATGTGATGTTGCATATTTGCATTTCGCATTATATACATTTTTTTCCACATATACTGCATGAACACCAATATATCATTAACATGGTTGCTAAACCCTACACTTTTTGCAACAAATTATATTTATATTTTTTATTATTTCTTATTTGGTATCTATTTAAAGTATATAAAATGTACATTATATTGTTATATATTTTTATATCGATTTAAATATAATATATTTTTTTTTAAAACATACATTTATTATTCAATGACCATTTCAAATTATTATTACCTTGGTTTCAATAGGTTTGTTTTTTGTGTTCGGTGTTCCGGAACCATGTTTATAAATACTTATTATTTATCAAGCTAACTATATATTTCTAATTAGTAATATAGGTACATTTTATGGCTTAGAAATGAAATGGGCTAAAAATCAAACTACTCAAATATTTTTTGTATGTAGCTAGGTTTAATATAATTTTGCTAGATTTGGAATATTATTTTTACAATAATTATAGGTATTTCTTAAATTTTAAATTTTATTTATTTAAACTAAATTAATTATTTCTGTGTTATCTGTATTGAATATATTTATTTAAATTTGCATGTTATTATAAAAAAATAAGTACTAAATCAAAATTAAATCATTATCTTTTAATATTTATAGTGTTTATTTATCTTTTAAAGGAATATTTGATTTTAAAAATTAAATATACTTACCCTATTAATTATTAATTTCTGGCTGTTTTGTTTGGTTATGAATTATAATAATTATCTGTATAAATTTGAGAAAATGTATTAATTGGAATTATTTCATTATAGTTATTATTTAATTGAGTATTTGTTAATTATTTATTTCAGCCTATTTCAGTTCTAAGTCTGATTATTTCTTTATAAATTACACAAATAGGAATATTTAAATAACTTATATTATTTGTTCTCCATTCCATAGGAAATTATTGAAAGAAGCTCACTGCCGTGTCTCCATAACATACATCAACTGCTTAACAGGGTACATATGCTTTTATTTGTTACTAACATTAGGACCATAATACTAAAATCATTAATTTAAAGACAATGAACCACCTAAGTATTATACATGGAGTAATTGAAAAGTAAAGATTTTATAATAAGTTGAAAAATAAATATATTTTTTTTTCAATTAAATACCTATGAGGTAACAGTTTAAATTACATTAAATGTGTATTAAGATAATTTATACAAATTAATATTAACTACAATATAGTTTACTTTTGTAGTTTTATTACTATCCTCAAAACTTTTAAATAGGTGTACATGTTTATGAAAATATAAAAATTCTTTAAAAGAACAAAAAAAAAATTGATGTACACAGTAGTATAACCATAATTTATACAAATATTTTATCTCAATTAGATTATATTATAATACCTAATTTAATTATTGCTATTTTTAATATGCTGTATGTTATGTATATTTCGGGAAATGTTAATATATTTAAGTTTAATATAAAATTTGCATGCTATTTTATATAGTTGGTTAGTATCCAGTTATGCAAATGTATGCACAAATTGCATGTATATTGTATGTTAACTAAATAATTGTGTACATTAAATTTTAAATTAAATTAAAAATAATAGAAAAAAAAAGACATTTGTATTGTACTACAAAAGATTGGTAGTCTGTGTCTATGCTATAGATAAATAATAAATATAATGAATTAGTAGGTGATTGAAATTAATTAGTTGAATAATTAGTAGTAATAAAGATATTTTTAATTAAAGAAATATACCATGTCTACTATGTAAGTAATGATTTTGATTTATGACATAATTATTGACACTGGAGATCAAATATTCAATTTTTTCATTAAATTTGAGTACTTAAAATTTCATTAAAGATGGTTTATTGATATAACTTTTAAGAAACAATAGTTTTTTGAAAGTATTATTTTTTAAATTTATATTGAAAAATATTAATAATATAAAACTCAGATTAAGGAAAGTTAGTGAAAAGCAAATGTTTTCATGCCCACAAAGTTTAATGACACATTGGTTTTTGTGTATTTATTTTTATATTTGAGTTTCCAATGGATGGTTAATGAATGTATAGTATAGGTTTAATTTTTTTTTAGGTAGTTTTTCTGTAATGGTTAATGACATAGTTTTTGAGAAAAACTGTAAAGTCATTTGTTATAATTATTATACTCACTACTTCTATTTATGAAGCTATAAAATGTTGTATTACAGTACTGAAATATTAATGATAATCTACATACTTATTTTAACTTTTATCAATTAATTTGTATACCTTATGAGGAACATTTTTTATGAAAACATTAAAAATGTTGACCCCTATGCAGCCTTATCTGGATGTGGAAATAGTATTTTTGTCAAACTATTAAACATATTTCCAGAGCCATAATAAAGCGGGAGGGGGGGATGAGTGATTCCTATGCTCTGAGAGCAATACTCAGGAGGTCACAAAAATGCCATAAAAACTTATAAATATTATGTTAAAAGGAAATGAGCAAATAAAACATTTGAATTTAGAACATTCAACAGTGAGAATAAGAGATAATTAAAAGACTCATTTGATTGTAGTTTTTAAACATCTTTCAGTTTTGATTTTTTGTTATAAATTAGAATTAATAAGAGTTAATATTTTGAAGGTTTATACTGGGAGTAATATTTGGTTACTACATTTCTATATATTTTAAAACTGAAGAATAATAAGATGTAATAAAATTAAAGACTAGATAATAATAAACCATTGTGCAGTGTTTCCCAATGGGGGGGGGGGTAGTGGAAATTCCTTCCTGGGGAAGAATTTAGGTACTATGTGATGGGGAATATAGTGATGATGAAATTGTAAGAATAAAATATAAAATTTACCATATTTAAAATTAAAAACAGTTATGCCATATTTTTAATTAATAAGGGGAGGTATGCCATTTTTGGTAATCTACAAGGGAGGACATAGACTAAAACAGTTGGATAACACTGCTCTAGTGTAAAGAGTTAGTATTTATGCATATGGAGTGCTCATAATATATGGACCCTTTTATTTTAATTTGACAATATTTTTTACTTGTTTATTGCTTAGTTACTATGCCTTATATACCTTGGTAATGTGAGATATTTTAAATTGTGGTAAAATATTATGGTCTCTGACTTACCGATGGGATCCTATATTTATCTATTGAACATTAAGCAAATATTATTAATTTGTATTAAAATTCTCTGTAAATGCAGTTTACTTTATCCAATTTCTTTTTATGTTTATTATTCCATAACTTAAATTTGCATTATCTATTATAGAAGTATATACTTATAATTGTTTTATCAAGAATCACATATTATTCTTATTTGCACAAATAATCAATTTTCCTTGAATATAAAAATGTAGTCTACTTGTAGTATATTAAATTACAATTTAATATTTTGATATACAGTTTAAATATTTAATATCTTACTTATGGACAGCTCAATCAAATTTGATGGTATTTTTGCGCAGCTAGGTTATAGGATATTTATAATATTTGAAATCTTTACCCATCACTTTTAAACTTAGCCTAAAAATCTTCTCATCCGTTTAGAAAATTATTGTTATTCTCAGCTGTTATTTGATTACATTGCTCGTAAATAATAATAATATTTTGTCTAATTATTATGTAGGAATGTTTTTTTTTCTACAATGATCCAACCATTCAATTCATTTTTGTCAATGTCTTCATACTTAAAGTTTTTTAACAAAATCAAAATTTTTCAAAACAAAACAATTTAAAGTCTTTTAAAGTAATCTGATATTATGACCACTCTGTGAAATTCTTAAGGGAATCTCTCTTCAATTATAAATTCAGTAAAATTTGAATGGCATGATCCCAAGCCAGGTTATAGGATTATCAACTATAATATTATGTTTAATTATATTATGTTTATAATTTAATATTTTCTTCAAGTTTGGAGGAGGGAAAATTTACATTATTATTATTTTATTTTTTTTTTACTAATAATTTATAAGGCAATTATTTAATTGCGCTTATGTAATTAAATTTTGTTACACTGGCGTTTTGCAAATATAGCAATTGCTTGTTTGTTACCACTGCTGCTTTAAAAATACTTGTCCAAGCATACAATATTTTCGTTTAAGTAAGCCAGTAGATTATTATTAACCATCATTCGAATAAAAGTAATAATATGTTTAAGTCAAAAGCACGTTAGGTAAACTATGAAATTCCAACTCTAATAATATTGTTATACATGCACACGCGCCAATTAATCCGAGGCTAGAGCGATGTGATGGGCTCGTCGTTCCGCCTCTCGGTCTTGCTGTCGTCGCGCTCTGCTCTGTAAATTGAAAATACCCCGATTATTATGAAAAATCATTTTATGTAATAAAATAATATTATACCGACGTGGTCGGATGTAATTAGTATATTAAAGCATTTATTATATTATATAATCAACGTTATAAAAAATAAAAGGACTTTTTAGTTTTATTTATTATATTATTACACATTATATTCACAGTACTAACGAACCTATTTCTAGACTTTTTTATTTTAATCCAAATTTCAGTAAATTCCCTTATGTTAAGACATCATTTGTCTGAAAATGATGTTTCTCTATGATTTATTCAATAATAATATTTTATGTCCTTACGCCCTAGCTTTTATCTAAAATAAACTTTAGAATTCCATCCCTTTACTAATCGTGATGTTTTTATTATTTCATATTACAAGTCTAAAGTTGGTAGCGACTCTTTCTTAGTTAGAGTGTTGAAAATTGTAAATATAATCTCCACCGTCTTGGATATTTTTAATACATCTAGTAATACTTTTAGATTCAAATGAGCCACATTGTTAAAAGATTATTCTAATTCGGGAAAACCCTAATAAGTAATTTTATCTTCATAAAAATCGTATATATTATATGTATATTGAATTATTTTAGTTGTTATTTTATGCCATATTTATTATTATTTCACTAGTCATACATATTTTTTTTTTTTTTTTTATGTATGACTGCTAGTCTCGTTTAGTTGAAAATAAATAAATATATATTGTTTTGTAAAAAAAAAATAATATATATTAATAATAATTATATATTAGATTCAATATTTATTTTGTATTATTCCCATGGTCAAATAAAACGAAATAAATTTACTTAGTTGGTCATTTATGTAAAAATATTAAAGATCACGACACTTGATGTAATACAGGGGGATGACATTTAAGTTTCTTATAAAAGAGTGCAACAATTTGATGAGGCCATATCCTCCATCTCCTCCTGCCATGTGCCAGACTAATTATTGATTACACAATTTGTTGAAGTATATTATTGTTCTATTATATTTCATTAAAACAAATAATGCGATTCTGAAGTAGAGTTTATGTAGTTAGTTTAGATTAGGATTTATTTCCGCGTTACTGAGAAAACCCAAAAATCAACAAGTGCGAGCATAGAAATTATAATTTTAAACTGTCCGCTTAGGTTTAAACATTTTAGATCTTTTAACTTTCAGGAATTTTCATTAATACAATTTTCATAGAAAATAGCCCCCAAAGACAAACTCGTATGTTTTAAAATGTGATATAAAAGATTCAGAGCATACAAATCTGTATAGTAAAACTTAAAGGTTTTCCATTGTACATTGGTTTTATTAAAACGATATATTATACTAACCTACCCGAATAACGATTTGTTCAAAATTTATAACAAAGAGTATGTATATATAGGTATATTATTGAATGAATATTAATAAATAGGTATACAAGGAAGTTCGGATGTGGAGCGTTTAATAGAGTGGAGTTAGATCGATTTAATGGTTTCCGACAAATATTCATTTCAACGTAGATGTAAAATCGGCACTGGTAACTTTTAATAAACCGGTATTTTTACACCGTATACACAGTATGTATACGGGATTTGAAAAATAACGGAACTGCGTGCACCAAAACCGGTAGTGTCTCGACAAAGCTAACGTTGACCCGAAATTAAAAAATAAAAAACATTTTCGCTAAATATTTCTATTTATAGTAGGTAGGTATACCTTTTTTATTTTGTGGATTTTATAGTAGAAATTACAGTTTTTAAAATCAACTACGCAGTGTTAATCGAATATTTTTAAAAAACAACAAATATTGTGTCATTTTATACTCGTGTATATTATCGTAGTAGATATAATTGTTTAAGTGCAAGTTGATAATTATATATTCAAAAAGATTATTTTTTTTATATATATTCTTTTATAACCAGAGATATAGGTGTTCGTAGACTTCATCCACAAGTTATGTAGTCCGAAAAAAAATAGAATTCTGTAATACAGTTGGGACCCCTTCCAAAACTATAATTAAAAAAAATCGTAATAAGTTTAATCACAGAAGATCATAATGTAATTGAATAATGTGCTGTCTCCGTCTTACAAGCGTACGGCATAGCGAATTTGCGTTCAGCAGAGACGACTTTGACTTTGTGTTGTTAGTTTTAATATTAAAGTGAATTTACCTAATATTAAACTTAATAATAAGATCATTACGCGTCCCAATTTAAAGTACTAAAAAGATAGGTAAAAAGTGGAGAGAAAATAAATCTACAGGTATACAAAGATACAGAGGGTATATTTCATTTGGAACCATACAGTTTTTCGTATTAGGATATGAATTTATAAAAAAATTTAAAAATGAGTCTCTTTTTGGTATGATAAACATATTGTGGGCCCCTACATGAAGCTGTTGACTATTATGCTGTGGCATACTCTGCATATCATGTAAACACGCTTATATGACCATATAGGTATACAATGTAATACAAAACATTAATTTATTAAACATAGGCATATATCGCCCCTGTCGTGTAAAAAGTAAAACAAAAAAAAACTATATTTCATGTACGAAAAAAGTGTCAATAAGTGATTATAGTGATACCATAAATAGTTTATGAACCACCCAACTTATAATAATTTATTAAAATTAAAATTGAATAAAAAGTAAATCTACATTTTAAATTAAAAAAAAATCATTTTTAATTTTTAAATCATCTAGATAGGTAGTCACTTTTTGCATGACTGAGAAAATTTATTTTTATCTTTATGATTATAATTTTATAGCGTAAAAAAGAACGAGGTCGTATAAAATTGTCGTCGATCACCGTTATCGAAATGGCGACGCTAACTTTTTCACCGAACATTTTATCTCAAGACATTGTCAATACCGACGGCGAAAACGGATACGCGTTTCAAATATGTTATAGTGACGGAAACGAACAACAATATACCCTGTACCTGATCACTCAAAAACTCCAAGACCGTTCCGACTGGATAAGATCTCTGAGAGCTGGTATTTATATAAACTAATATCACCTTAAATTGTATGGGGGTTGGTATCGGTTTCCAAAATATTGTAAAATATGAAATTTTTGTTTACATTTTAATGACTACCTTAATGATAACAATTTCATACTAATATCTATTAATATGTACGCCCGTTTTTACGGACGAAATAATATGAATTTTTTTAGATGGAAAAGCCAGATGAAATATAAGGATTGGGTTTGACATATTTTAATTTTGAAGTCAGATTTCGATTGATTTATTAGTTTACTTGATCATGACAGTGGTGATTTTAAATATCTATATTTTTTAGCTTTTATTTTGACGAACAAAAATATGGTATTGTTTTATTCATTTTCATCATGTAATATATATAATTTTCGGTATATTTAAAATCGCTTTCGTAAAAATTTGTAACTTGTCATTAGATCCAAATCCGTTTTCAAAATTAATATCCGTCAAATCCAAACCCTACAGTTATAATCTACAGTTTTTCGGTCTAAAAACCACTTTTTTTTCAATTTATTAATGAAATTATAATATATTTACCTCAGTTTATAGTTCTCGAACACCTTTCATTATATTATTATTATGTTTTTAAAGTGTGCCTCGATAATTTGGAAAAAAATGAAAGATATCACATATCAATTTGGGGCGGCAAAAAGTGGCAATGTTGTCGAGCTCCAACGCGAATTGCCGATGGATGTGAACCGTGTTCCGATTGGAACAAATCGCCTCCGAATTCGCCAATTATAAAAAATGGCGATAATAATAGTCCAATTTTAAGTAAGTTTTTTTTTAATATATACATTCTTTCTTATAATTTTATAATCATTATTATCTTATCCTGGTGGGTTTTGGGCTCTAAAATCAGCTCTCCTAGCACATTTACCCGTCACCCTTTCCCTATCCTCTGCCATCACTTCTATACATAGTCTATTCGAATTAACTGATTTTTTTCAGCTATTTAAATCTGGCTTCCTTAAACCTTAAATGTGATCTACCTTAACGTTGGTCTTTTATCTAATCGAGTCTTAATAACCGTTTTTATAAGTAAGTCGGGGGTTCGATAAAAGTCTATACGTGGCGTTCCTTGCATCATGAACTAATCTTACTAACACTAATATCCGAACTAACATAAACATTCGAACTTAAATAGGTCTTTTAGGGTCCTCCCAACCAGTTATTAAATTGATAACACAAAATATTAAAGGTTTTTCTGTGAACAACGATTTTATACTATTAGAAAATAAGTAAGTCATCTTTTTTCCAAACGTGTTTGGCAGTTCATATTAGTCTTCTCATTTTAATTTCTGCAGTTATGATATCTAGTTGATGAAACAAATTCTTCAGCTCTTCATTGTGATGAGGTTCTAATCATTAAAACCCACGGATTTAATTAAATGGGTACAATTTTTATTATTTTAATACACTACTATATGAATTTTTTTAATAACGTTGACCACTGAGAAATTAAATTTTAGAATTTTAAAATATTTAACCTTATTAGTTATTATATTATATTATTATAGTCGTTGCGCTCGCTCAATTTTAATGAATTCCCGAGTACTGCAGAGTATCATTAATTTTGTGCGTATCACATTATTACCTAATAAACATTGCATAATTTATTTTCGAAATATTTAGTTTAATAAATAGTTTATGAAATACAATTTATAATATAATGAAAAAATAGTTTTATGTACATTTTACTGATTAACTGGTTCCGCCACAAATTAAAACAAAACTTACTCTTATACTTTTACTAATTTATTAGTAAAAAATATTACTGTTAATTTTATAATTATATACGTAATATATAACTTTAATGTACAAAGTTACTTACATTGTGGATCCTTAGAAAATACGTATTCGTTGTTTTCGAAAAAAAACGGCCGAAATTTAAGTTTTTGTTATAGTTAATTTTAAACACTTTCTTATTATTATTTTTCTTGGATTGGATTAAGGGAGACTGTAGTATCGAGCTTCAAAGCAATGTAAGCCTTAATATTTCGTCTTCTACTTTTTTAATTTTTTTTTTTTTTTCGGAAAAGACTTCGGTTAGTGAAAATGCTCCGTTTTTTCATGACATATATATTCCTATTAAAAAATGCGGATTCATTGCTTGGTGGCACTTTATTTAAAATATTCATCGATACTTTTCTAAATCGTTTTTGGTTTTGTTTTTTTTTTAATTAAAAGTATGGCAAGGTGACATTTTGAACTATTATCAAAAAGTTTTTTAACCATATCAAAATGTCTAGTTTCTAAAAGGAACAAGTACCGGTGTATAATAATATTGTACGATATTGTATCGTAAACTATACAATATATAGTTATATAGTTATATATAATGCCGTTAAAAATAAATAAAATATATATAAGGAATAAAAATAAATAAATCTGAATTTAAAAAAAAAAAATAATGTTTTAGAGAAAAATAAGAGTCTCGCTAAATTATTTTGCATGAAACAATATCGGTATAAATTCAAATACTATTTGAGTTATAACGAGTTAATACAAATACTAATATTATGGTGTTTAATCCCGCATTGATGTTCGTATGGATACTGAACATGATCGGTAGATCATTAAAAAAAAAAAAAAAAAACTGGTTTTTAAATGCCGTAATATTTACGGTTTTCGTCCAAATTTGATCTTATAACGATTATAAAAAAAGAACTACTACATTACATTCAACTTTTTTCCGTCTTTTCTGGGTTTTCTCAATTATTATGAAAACACTTTGAAAAATAAAAATTACCTCTTTAACGCACCAACTAAATTCAAAATATATTATTGATTGGAGCAAGATTTCTGGTTGAAAATTGGTTTACACCAGAGTTTTTCAATCTGGAGGTCACTAATTATTTAGGGTCAAAGATATTGGGTCATCGTGTGTAAAATATATACTTAGGCATTGCTAAAGAACTAAAAATTCATTAAGGGTTTCGCGACAGTAGAAAGGTAGAGAAATACTGGTTTACACGCAAAAAAAAAAAAAAAAATGCCATTTCATTGTATAAAAAAGGATCATATTTATACAGATTTATTCGAATACATTTGTATGTGTGAAAAATTGTACCTATTTCACTGCCTGAAAGATTTTTTTTGAAATAAACCATAATATTTTAATACAGCTTATATATAGGTAATATCATATTATCCACTCATTATAAATAATATATTTTGTATAACTGCAATATTCCTTCCGATAATGCAGAAAAAAAAATCACATCTGTAAATGTATAATAACTTCCTAGTCAGCTCTCTTATAAAATATGTATTTCTGTAATCTGTTATTATTTCATTTTCATGCGATATTCTTTGTTTTTTTTCTTTTTTAATTCTTATTAAAATTATATTTATAACGAGTATTAAATTGCATCGTATCATAACGAAATTGAAACCGTACAATTCTGAGTAAGGCTTAATAATATTATCGTGCTTAATGCGTTTATAAAAAAAAAAAAATGATGAATAAAGCAAACTACAAGGCAGTCTTCTGTATAACTATTGCGTTTTTTTCCATATAAATAAAATGACATTTCAAGTGTTATATTTATCGTGTATTCTGCATAAATTTAAATCTATTTAGGGACCCTGTGGCAGCAGGTATTTTTGGCTAAAAAACATGCCTTATTAGAACTATTCTCAATGTCCAATTTTGATGATTATTTTTTTGTTGGGGAGATGAGGACTTCCCGCAGCCAGTGTCGAACTCCGTTTTTCAGTACCTATTTTAATCTCATTTAAATAATATGTGTTTAAAAAAAGTCAATTTTAAAGTTTTTTTTCAACATAATTTTTATGTCATTATTTGAAATATATTATAAAACGCTTCACCGTTCTATGCGGACTATCGTAGAATGTCGTTGCTTATATTAATTCGAAAAAATGAATTCTATATAAATATTAAATTTTCAATGATTAGTGTAGAAGTCATATTATTCGTCTGTAAAAACGGCCATACTCTTTCCTTCTGAATAGTGGGCATTAGGACGTAGTATAGTGAAAAAGTCTTATCAGGAAATTATTGAAATGTACATAAAACATTATACATAAGTATAGCATTCTCATTGCATCTTTAAGGTTTTTCTTCTATTAAATTTTGCTCAAAGAATTACATAAAAAAATGTTTTTTAAATTTTTTAAAGGAGTTGACTCCCCTCCTTCACCTCTCTTACCTCTTACCTACGCTCATGAATCAAGCAAAAATTTATTAAATATATTAAATAACTGCCTCAAATTCAAAATTCTGACTTTACCACACGCTGTCAGTTTCAATATTATAGTAACAGAGTGAATAAAATTGACCTATTATCAAACGTAATTGTAAAACTATTATCTATGTGTTTATACGTAGGTTTTTTGTCGTTATTTTAATTTGAAATCGAGATACAAGATTTTTTTAAACATTATGATATTATGTCCTCTTAATTCATCATCTCCAATAATATAAATATCCTGGTTAAAAAAAAAAAAATGTACACTTCGATCGAATATAAAATTACGTTAGGCATTTTATTGATCAGGTAATATCAAATCATGGGTTTCGTATAACTGCAGTACATATAGGTTATGGTAAGTCCACTTACACATTATTAATTATTATTATCAAGTATATATACTTAGATTAAAATGTGTATATTAAAATTTGTGTTGTATAATAATAATTAATGCAATTTCCTCAAGCCTCTATAGTTTAACATTTTTATTGCTCACCGTTCCATAAAATACATAATATATTACAATAAATCGCAATATTAAATAAATTGATTTTTTTTTTCAATTTAAGAAGTTGATTCATGAGAGTAGCTATTATATATTAATTGGATACCATCGTATGGGTTACGTAAGGTTAGATTAGTTGTTATAAAAATGCATAGAAAATACCTATAAAATACCTATTATTTCGTTGATATCATATTTTTTTATTTTATAGGATATTTCGATTTTTTCTCAATAATAAAGAAAAGTTCCATAATAATATATTTTGATTGCATAATCGGAAGATTTTTTTTAGTATGTATACGCATAAGTTCTTATATATGGCGCACTCACGACCACACTACTCACCTGCAGTCACTATATTATAGTGTATGCAAATTATTATGCAATGATTCGCCTAACGTACAAATGTCATTTCTCACGACTTTAACAATATTATTATCTTTATTTTTTTTTTTTTTTGTTAATTTCTATATTTTTGTTAACAACAACAAAAAAAAAAGAATGGTTTATTTTCAATATCTTGTGTAAAACCAAAATGTATAAAATTATATGCGAAATTTTATAACCGCGTGTGCAATATTAATATACCACACGTATTTTTTCGATGGTTTCTATTTTTCTATCTATTTTGAATAGCGAGTTTACTAAATATTATATTTATATTATTTTTGTAGCTTAAAAGTATTATAACATATGATACATTTTATATTCATATCGTGTAATCGTGTGCTATAGTTGAGACTTAATAGTTTGGTGATTAGAAAACAATTACTTTAAAGACACCTTCTTTTTTACGGTCGTTTATAACTAACTGAGGGGCGATGGAGTTCTATCTCGGTTTTCGTCGTATTATATTGCCCTATGCTCTATTCTTTATACCTACTTGGCCTTTATTCATTCGGTCCCTTGGTTAAAATCGTATAGGCGCCAACTGATAATAGTATAGGAACTATTATATTATGTAGGCTGCATTCATAAATTCACCGTAGAGTAGGATAGTGGAGCATAACATTATATTTGTCGACCCTAGTACTCTGAGTCTCTGATACAAACTCTACAGTAGTTAACATTGATAATAAATGATACGAATTGTTTTAATCAATTTAATGATCTTTCTAAATCGTTTTGGAAACTATTACAGGTGAGAACTCCTAGAATTATTCAGACCTTGCCGGGAAAAGTTAGAAATAAAAATATGATTATATAATATTTGTTATCATTTATTGATAAGCATCACTATCAGTAGAATCAAATTAGCTATTTTCTGGGGTTACAAGTGTAAGAACTATTAAGAAAATAATTCCGTGTTATCAAACGGTGCAGGTTGTAGTCTTTGCAGTAGAGTTAACTCTGTTTTCTTTATTCATTCATATAGTTAATTACTTGTTTATAATAGTTAACTATATCGAGTGGAGTTTTCGAACCCACGAGTAATGATTATTATATAATAACTACATATCCTTCGTAGGTATTGATGCATTTTATAGTTGAAATATACCGCAGAAATAATAAAAACAAATTGTTTAAGTCATAGTAATATAATAATTGAAATTCGATTCGCGCATGTCAACCGTACCAACGTCGCGACGTCGTCGTTGTCTAGTAAGGTCATTACTATCAGACAACTTTTACCGACGTCTCTCTCTCTATATATATATAATGCCATGCTGTATCTGATCCGAACTTTCAAACTAAATGGTAAAAAATAAAAATAAAACAAGTAAATAATAATATAACGAAAAATATTACCGCATCCAAGGACTTTTTTTAATCCATATAAATATATATTTATACTTAATGACTGCGCAATAAAATCAATAAAACTTATATCTATCTATATATATAGATAGATATTTAAAGTCGATATTTCTATGTGTATTTAACGTATACGCGTACTTAGGTGATATTATCATTATATCGAACTCGACGACCTGCGGGTATATTTTATAATGTACATATAATTTACATATTAAAATATTATATTACGCATATTATATTTCTGTTTACCAATTCTAAATAGAATATGAAAATTATGTTAATTTATGTAATCGGTTTGTATTGTTAATATAACATTACATTATAATATAATGTTTAAATTGGGCGGAAAATTTAGATTGTAGTAGCTAGATGAATGGCGAGTATCGTAACAAATTGTTTTTGACTGGGTACCAATTTAGATAAATTCATATTTGAATAGATTTTAAAAAATTACGTTTACCATCGGTTATAATTTGCAGGGATGGGCGATTCGATACATCGATGCTTAAGACCGTTTCGAATATCGGATTCGTGGTAATTTTTGATTTCGATATTTTATTATGGTAAAATGATTAGTGATAACGTGATAATCACATCGTAATTAAAAAGTGCGTTATAATAATAAATTAATAAATAATATTTGGGATTAATATATTACATGATATTTGTATTTCGTTTTTATTTTTAAACAAAGGCATAGAGTATCGAATTCTGAATTTTTGTTATCGCTCTTGGTTCTAGTTATAATATAACTATACGGAAATTGTGATTTTTTTTTTTGAATATGATACTCCGAATGAAAATGCCTAGTACGCATCGCAGGTATACTTAGGTATACACTATGTTATTTATATTAAGAGGTTGAAAAAAGTGGTATATAAACCGAGAAACGTTTGTTAAAAACTATAGGTTTTGAATTTTAAAAACGAATTTTGATTAATCAACAATAAGTATAGTAGGTTTTAGTGGGGGTGATTTTAAATATTCCGAAAATTATATTTATTAATAGAAAAATACCATATTTTTGTTCGTTGATATCACAGTTGAAAAAAAATAGATATTTGAAATCGCCGCCTCCGTCATAAACCTAATCAATCAAAAGCCATTTTTCAAAATGAAAATCCTTCAAACCCAGTCCTTAAATTGTTGTTTAGTTTTTTTTTTATCTAAACCGCGTCATCTTGGTCTAAACATAGTTGCACACCTGTTTCCTTTAAATTCTCTTAAACAATTTAGAGAACATTTTGAAAATCGACTTCAATACTACTTAATCTTTAAAACAATTTTTGATAATTTTTTTTTAGAATTTGAGCGAATTGTAACGGATTTACTATGTTGGTTTTTTCCCTTATTTTTGTGTTTGTAAACAACTTTTCTATCAAAAAACATAACCCAATCAAAAACGTTATAGTAACTTGCTTGTAGAATTTTTGATCTAGTTGATGCAATGAGGAGATTATTTGTTTTATTTTTCTCTTAGTTTTCTTAATGAATGGGTAAAATTGATAATTTTTGTTGGTTTCTAGTTTACTCTAACAACAAGGAAAAAATATGACTAATAATTCTCTACTTATAACGATTTTTCGTTAGCAATGATCTTTTTTTGCTTACACGTGTAAACAATATTATTCTATTTATTTTCCCTTTGAATTTCCCTCCTAAAGCAGTGACACACCCATCAGCAGTATCAGCTTTTCTTTTCGTTATAAATATTATATTTCGTCGGTGATTACAAAATAGTATGTTTTCGAGCCCTCGGAGAGTGTGGCCACACTGCTGCAGTTTTAACCCGGTCAATAACAATAATACTACGAATGCGTTTAGTGCGCTTGCCTTGGATGCGTTCTCCCCTTCTATTATAATACAGCCGTGCCTTCTGCCATTCACTATTTTTTTTTTATACTCATGGTATACAGTCGTCCCCCACACGGAGAGGACTAACGTCTAACTAGTTTTGGACAGGTGTTTAGTACACATCTCGGTTGTGCGTGAACCAAACGTCATCTTCGTTTATGATGTATACTTATGATTATTATAATATAAAGTCTATGTACAGTCTTCGATCGTGTTGAAACGTCTTTTTTTACCGTAATTTGTATTATTTTAATGTAAACAGAATATATTATAGCGAAAATGCACCGCCGCCGTCGTGACGAATAATCCATATACCTAAATATTTATCACAGTGAACACGAAAGGTAACCTTTGCAATATAAACGTAGTTGTTCGGGGCATTTTTTTTTCAAGAACGTTTTCTGTGTTCTGCAATTGGACACACGCAGTAAAGTCCAATGGACACTCTGCAGTAGAGTAAGATTTTGATAATACTGTGTGTACTACTGCTCTTAAAAAAAAACACTCACTGGTGTGGGGTGGAGTAACTGGGAAAATTCTAGGGGAAGGTTTGGACTATCTTCTCGTGGAAATTTTTAAGGGAGGGGCAAGTGAACACGCATTCGTAAATATTCACTAAAAAATGCCTCGTAGTCGTTTAAAATAAACTTTTTATGTTCGTATAATATAATAATATATTAAATAAAAGAAAATATGTAAATAATACCAGCTAGTGTTTTAAATTTTTTACTTGTCGGTGCTAAACCGATAATATACAATCGGAAAACTGCGAGATAATATTATTTCGGACGTGTCCTGCCAAGGGGAGAGTTTTCTTCGCGCTGACTCACAATATTCACACCCTTTATGTATATATGTAGGGTGTGTTGCCAATCAATATATTGTACTCGTATGTGTGTCTGTAAGACTCGGACGATGGTTATTTAGCGTAACGCCGAAATTCAAAACTGGATAATATAGCTTTCATAATTTATTAAATACTTATTATAATTGTCTTGGATTTTAAATTTTGATTTTTTTTATATAAATATTTTTTTCATAAAATATTTCACAATTTTCGTCCTGTATATGCAAATAAAAAGTTAAAACTGGAGATGGGTGTGTCATTGTTATTGATGGGAAGTTGGGTAGGTCGGTACATAAATTTATTTAATTTATGTATGTACTTAACAACATATTATTACTGACGAAATACGACTCTAAGCAAATTTCGGTGAAACTTGTTTTGAAATTCCGTAATTTTTACGATTTTACGAACTTAAAAAACAAGCTTATAACCAAATTACTATATTAAGCTCAATTTTTTTATGCCACTAAATGAAAAACAACTAAAACAACTTATAATGAACCTTGTGCTATATGTCCAAGCATTTCTGTCTGGTCAAACAATTTTGTCTACATAAAACTTAATAAAAACTATAAACAAATCTTGAAAATGTAAAATCTCTGCGATTATTTTCTACCGATTTACAACAAAAAAACAAAATAGTAAATAATGAAACCATTTAGGTATGCTGTACATTTTTTCGTTTTTCCTACGTTTTTTCCCAATTATTAAAAAAATTACTTGGAAAATCAAAAAAATGACCTCCCAATGCATCAACTAAAATCATCCAAAATGCTATAAAAAAGTTTTTGGTAGATAAATTGTTTAATTTTAATCTTAATCCGTTATCTTTTAATCCTACAATGCATTATGTTACCTACAGGTTACAATGTTTTGAATTGAACATTATTTAAAAAAAAAAAGAATTATTAATATGATTGCATGATGTTACTTATCGACAGCAATGTAAAAAATGACTTTTATCTAAATAGGATTTAAAAAAAAAAAAAATGTTTTTATTTTTCTTGTAAATAAAAGTGCTTAATGGACAAAAACAATTTTACTAATTGAAAAAGTGTTTTTTAAGTGGATAAAATACGCATTCGCAATACACGAGTATAAAATAGAACAACTAAGCTATATTATTCATGTGTAATTATTCGTTTTGTTTTTCACAATTTTAAACATACACATAGTCGCAGCGTTGTTTAACAACTATAATAATAAAATAATTAATTAGCAGTTTAATTCGTATGGTAATAATGTTTTCATAGCGCCTATAATACAGGCTTCGTATTTTATACAATTAAAACATTACAGACAAAGTTAAAAGTGTTATTAATTATTACGTTTACCCGCTTTGAAAAAATACATCGGTCACCGTTTAAAATTAAAATTATTTCCACAAGTTATATTATTATCATATATAATATAATAGTGGCCATAGATAGGGTAAAGACTCCAGTGTATGCGGTATGCTATTTTAAGCAATACTAGACTGACATTCTACAATTCTTCAAATAGAGCTATGTAGTTTTATATTTGATCTTAAATAAAAGGTCGTTTTGTTCTCTATTTAATGGTGCAATGTTAAATCGACCATTTTTAATTTTTCACAATGAAATCATATTGTGTATACATATTGTATGTACTTATTAGCATAAAAAAAAATAAATCTACCAGTGTATGGCACACACAAATTTTGATGTTTGATTTGTGTTTTCATTCCTTAAATGATTAGGTCTAGTCGTGACAACTCTGAAAATGTATGATTTCATTAAATTACTGTTTATATACCTATATTCTACTCTGTAGTGTCATTCATTATATTATTATATTGTAGGTAGTGCGTGTATTATGAATTTTGTATTTGTTCAATTATTTAAAACGATCGTATCGCTATAACGATAATATGATTTATTTTATGCATAAATCACTGAGACGTATTTACATTTTTGACGCCCTTTTATAAGACCCTATTATTATATTTTTATAAAGTACTGGAATTTCGAGCTACACTGGTTTTTGTATTGCGCACACACTTTGTGCGTTCCCAGTGGCGTGCGGTAGTATTCGAAGCTTGGTGTGCGTTAAAAATAAAAAAAAACAAAACAAAACCGTTATATAAGTAAATTATTTTATAATTAAAAAAAAAAAAAACTTTTATAATTTACGATATTCATCTATTTATCCGTGGACTACAATTATAACATTGTTAGGTATATTGTATTGTGTCTAACAAAAAAAAAAAAATACCAAATTATCGAACGTTTGGTATCTAAATATCCGTATTATTTACAGTCGCTCAATGCACGGTTTCCAACTGCTGCGTGAAATCGTGGTCATCCCAGCTCCATCGCACCCGACCATGTTATGTATACGGTACGAGCCGGGCATTCGAAATCCTTCGAGCGCTTCTGTTATTAATATGTTGCCTACCTATATATTGATGTTATTTAATACCGTAAAATTATATTTCTTGATTTTTTTTTCTGATTATTAATATGACGGAGTAAGAAAATTGAGTGCATTTTAGCTGAAATAATAACAAAAAAAAAAAAACTATTAGGTACACCGTGACATATTGTCTATCGAATATTAATAACTAAAATACATTTTTTTCTTCCTTTTCGATCGGGAATGCGGCGCTCACCTCGTTCGCTCTGACCCTCACTGCAGACGTCACTGTCTAAAATGCACTGTTTCAGGCTCTGCTGAGTGAGTGTAAACTGTAGGACGGGGTTAATATTAAAAAAAAAAAAAAAAAATTACTATTTTACAATGTCCTTAAACGATTGTGGCGCTCGGGGCCAATCCTCCCCATATATATACGTCCCTAGTATAAGTATAGATACGGGTTTTTTTTTTTTTTTTCATGTAATCAGTTACAACTGTTATTTATGTTATACTATGATGCTGTTGACGATAGCGACGGGTTCGTACACACGTAGACTCGTGACCAGTCGCCGACACATAAGTGTACATATACGTAGATACTAAGGTAAACAGCCTAAGGGGTTTTTTTTTTTGTAAATTTGTACGCATAATTTAGGAAATAAAACATTGCTGTTAAAGGCATTTAAATTTTCTAGCCAACAATAACATATAATGTCTGGGTAGTAGGTAAAAAAAAAAAAAAAATAAATATTATATATTTTGATTATAATATGACGGTGCTACATATTATACTTAATAGAACTTGTTATTATTATAGGTATATTATGTATTTTATTATATTGTCATCGTTAACTATATTCGTGAACCTTATCGAATTGAAAAATCTAAAAATTTGGTCAACCGTAACTTAAAAAAAAAAAATAATAATAAAAAAAAAATGTGAACAAAAAATAAGGGGCATATATTAATTTTAATTATAAATTATATACCCTAAGGATGTATTCGGTTTTTTTTTCATACAAGAACATTTTTATATTTTTTTCGAGATTTTATCAGTTTTATTTTTTTTATAGCATATATAATGCCATAATAATTCTGTGAATTATTATAGTCGATTTGTGCATTTTAATTTTCTAAATTGTTACAAATTTAATACCTATGTACGTTAAAAAAAACGGTTTTTTGTCTTGATGATTTTTTTTATATATGTATACAATATAATATCTATATTTTTAAACATCCGTGTCTGTGATAAGAGCTGGTAAAATCCTGAAAATGTACATTGTACAAATTCGGAACCTAAAAATCTGGAAAGTATAAAACTTGTGTGTTTCAACGAAATTATAGTCACCGATAATTTTAGACAGTTGATAACTGTAATTCAGACATTTTTCATTTCAGATTTATACAGTTTAAATTTCAATATATCTAAAATCCATATTACAGATTTTTACATTGCCGGTTTTCATAGGTACTTGTTTGTAACAGATATAGTTTTTATCGGTACCTAAGTTAACTGTGTTACATTTTTTTCCTTATGCAATTTCTGCGTGTACAATACAATTACATCTCAATTATCGAGATTATTTTAAAATAAAATAAGTACGGAAATGTAATAAATATAACAGCGTAAACGGAGCGTCTATTATTCATATTTTGTAACAATTATTATTGTAAATGAAAATATTAGAACGGTAGAAAATAGAGTAAAATTTAAAAGGAATTTTTTTCTAGCAGACTCGATTATAAGGTTGTCAAAAACTGTAAAGATTGCATGTAAATAAAACACATTCATATAGATTCTGTAACTGTTTTTTATGATCTGTTTTAGGACATGCAATATAGATAATCGATATACCGATACAGCAGACCATTTTTTAGTGAATTTCCATTGAATGTGTACGAGTAGATAGACAAAAACTTTTCTTTAAGTTTTGGACTTTCCTTGCAGTTATCCCTCCTACACCAGTGAGAGTATTTTCTATTTAAAATATACTGTCATAAAATATATAACTTCATTTATTTACTATTTATTTTCTAATAGACACATTAGTGATAGCACATTTCTCTTTATTGGGTGTCCAGTTGGCTTTACTGTGCGTCCATTTGGAAATAGAATTCTTAAAAAAGTCTCACTTATTGTATAGAAAATCTGCAGAGATGTATTGTATAGCTAGAAAAAACGGTCTAGGACATTTCTACGCGAAGTCCATTTCGGCGAGAAATATAATTATTTTGTTTACATTTTTAATATTTTACCTATTGTTACAATTTGCTGTTATTTTAAACTAATAAAATATAGATAAGTATACTATTATAATTATCATAAAAACAATATTATTATAATTATTATGCTAATGATTATATATGATTATATGATAATTGAATAAAACAATGATATATATATATTATTAGTTAAAATTGCATTAAATTAAAACATAATTTTTTTATGCTTATTAAATTATGAGTTATACACCTCTTAAAAAGTTGTTAATTTTGCGGTTATCATAGTCACTGACTAGTTTAAAAGTAAGATTGTGATGTGATGGTGAAAAGCCATTTATTGTATTGTAGATTAAGCCGACAATTTGCTGATTTTTTATATAATTTATTTACTAGGCTGAAATAATGGCAAATAGTAGTAGCGCGTAAAATAGTGAACATTTAAAAATTATATTCCACGCCCAAACGTGCCAACTACGGTGATATATAAAAATAGCAATAGCATAAAACTTAAAATAGATGGGCATTTTGTCAATTTTCTTATACTTTTTTCCAGTTTTACCCAATATTAGGAAAACTAAAAATGAAATCAAAACAATGATCTCCCATCGCAGAAACTATATACGAAATACAACAAAAAAGGTATCTTGTTATTTTTTTATTGGAGGAAGAATTTTAGTAAAAAAGTGGTTTGCCGACAGAAAAAAAAAACATAATAGTAAAACCAATAGATCTCTCGTTACGCTGAGAATCTAAAATAGTAATTTGGTTGGCAACATCTAAAATCAAAATCATTGTCTGTGAACATTTTAAATGGTTCCGGGCCTACCCCCTGCTCTGAATTCACGCCTGTTGATCGGCCTTGATTACATTCATATATAGACGCAAATATTTCAAATATTTTGGGAAAGCTTATACTAACGTCATATATAATATTGATTAAAACTGATTACCTGTACCTATACTTAGTATTTACTTGATAACGACATGATTTGTAGGGATTTGCTACGTTTCGACGGAGGCTAAACCTCTCAAGTCCCACCCTCCTTCATTTATGACGGGATGAATATATTAATTATTATTTTAGTTGTTATACGTATTGTATGCCATAGTAATACACTAAAACACATAAAATAAGAGATATTTTTTTTCATGCGCCGAAACATTTATAAGCAATATACGAGTCACCGGATAGTGTAATTTTATACCGGGAAACTTTATTTCCCCTCCTGGTGTGCGGATATTATATTCCTTATTATAATACACATTAACCCCTTTTTTTTAGTTATCGTTTTTATTATATAGCAACACTAACAGTTATTATAATATACGCGTATTTTATATAATATGAACGTAGTTGGTGTGACCCTCTTGTTTTAATAATATATAATTCTCTTCAATTTCCTGTTAAAGAGCAGGGAGTGTTGTAATAGTAATATGGGCGCATATTTCGGTACGACATCAATTAGCATAACCCATTTTATTCGCTTAGTTTAAATATAATTATAATATTTCGTTTTTATTTTCGGCTAGGATAATTTGCAGGTTTTCTATATAATACCATTAATAACATTATAATACTCGACTGAATTTTATTAACACATTGTAAATCGCATCCGACGCCATTCTGCAGGTGAATTATTAACCTATTAAAATTCTATAGGACAGGTATTGTTGAGTTTTATTCGGGGAATATTATTGTATTCAATGTTACGCGCGAACAGGCGTTTAATTCTCCTTGTATTTTAAACGTTCGGCAATTTAAAAAAATTAATCGAAGTTATATTAGAGTGCATACGCAGGGTAATTTTTTTTTTTTAATCGCGATCCGATTTCCATTTCTACTTATTTATGCTTTAAACGAAACAGCATATTAATACTTTCGATTTTCAAACGACAATACCCTCCAGCCGACAAAATATTCGATAAATGAATAAGTATATTTGTTTCTTTTAAAACGTCTATACGTCTGTATACATAAAACTGTAATATCGGGCATACCGTTATTGTATATGAGTTATAACCACAGGCTGGAACTATATGTACTTATAATTGTTAAGTATGTACGCTAACAAGCGCTAAAAAAATATGCATACATAATATGCGGTACAAAAATTTAATTTTTAATGCATTGCAAAAACTAAATAAATAGTATGTTTAAGTAATCTAATTTAGTGCATTGTTTATATGAAAAAAGTACGAAACAGTAGTATATTAATTTGAAAAAACAATAATTTACCAAAGCGTGTTCCATGTTCATCTTTTTGGGGATTTTAGGTAATTCTTTAGTGCTATCTTTTGTTTATAGTGACCAAATATGTGAACATACAGAACATGCACTAACCAATAAATTACTTTAATCAATCAAGTAATGTTTTATGGACTCTCATTGACTGCTGTATGTATGTGATGTAGAAAATACCAATTGGGGTATGCATTCTACGCAAAATTCGGTCTTTAGTAAAACTCTTAGCATTCAATTTTAGAAGATAACTCTTCGCGATACTTCTTCGGTTGGAAATTTAAACTGTAATGTAACTCATAGATATTATTACCGTTATTAATAATATCGAAATGTTTAGACAATTATTCTCTGTTTTTGAATCCTGTCGGAAAACAAGGGTCCTTCACCGAAAATGGTCGCTATTTTAAAATCAAAAGTCGACGCGTGCTCGCGGACGGTGCGAAAGAACGAATAAAAAACGGGTTAAATGTTTTTTGGAAAAAAAAAAAACGTATTTGTAAATATATGAGATCGTTAAACGATTCTGTAATATAACGGCTGAAAAAAAATCGAAATCAATTTTACCTGAAAATTTTCGTATGGGAAATCGACGGATCATGAAAAAAAAAAAATACACTATATATTTAGAACTATACAATTATTTGAATACTATAGATGTATCGATACCTATACGTACATATACAAATTTAATATACCGATAAAAAAATAAAAAAAAAAAAAAAACGTACGAATGAATGTAATCGCGGCATGAGCGGCATATTATATTATATTCGTATGTTGTTATATTTTCACATTTTACCAAAAAAAAAAAAATCCGGTTAATATTCAATATATTCGCCCATTAGTCGTATAGAATTTCTCTGAATAACGTACATATTATACGTATAATAATAGTATAAAATAGGTTTTCAACACAAAAATAATTATACAATTTGTCCGGAATGTTTTTCGGTTCCGTAGTGGGGAAAAAAAAAAAAAACCAATAGGTTTTTTCAATATAATAATTTGTATGCGATTTGTGTTCCGTATATATTGTATTTATTATATTGGAATTTCAGCGGTACATCACGAATTCGTAAGGTAAAATTCTTAATTACGATTGTACATGATGATTGTGTTGCAATCGGCGTTAAATCAAATATAAACATTGTTGGTGTTTAAAAACGATAAAAATAATAACGATAAAAGACATATTGACGAATGGGCGGAAATATTATTACCCCGGGCGAGTTTGACATGACAAAAATATCACGCGGGTGCTTGCGGGGCCAACGATGATGATCTTACAGGAAATATCGGATTCCATCAATAAATTATTATAACGGCAAACCAAATATTTCGGCGTTTTTTCATTTCCGATTGTTCCCTTACAAAATATAATTAAAAAGCAATAAACTCGACTTTGAAAACATAGAAAGTGCCCGTTTGTTGTTTTTCCGTAAATCGACACGTAATAAAAATTAATTTACGTAATTTGCGTAGTATCATTATGCGCGTACATTACTTGCAGGTGGGATATTACCATTAGAACATTACGGCGTTGGAAATTGAATATTTTAAAATTTCACTCATTTCAGCGATTCGATTTAAGTGTCTGTACCTGTCCAGCGCGCCTACTTGTTGGATATTCGATATTTTATTTATATTAGATGTGTATTTTTATAACGACGGCCGCGGTGTGATGAAACTTCTGGTTAAATAATCGGCTTGCGGTTTTGTTTTCTTACTTTATTTTTTTTTCTCCATCAAAATATCAACCAAAACGTTATTATTGTTGTTATTATCGTACGAAAGCGACGTTATTTATTTTTATTTTTCTCGAATAATTGAGCAATGTTTTTTCACGTGACGGGTCGATGGGGATATCATTATACGAGTTGGGAAAAAAAAAAACAAAAAAACAAACAGAAATAAAAACATTCGTAGACCACCTTCATTGAAACACACGCGCGACCGTATGTATATATTTTTTTATTTCGATACACGTACAATAATAGGGCGCATATTATATTTGGAACTCTGAGACAATGAACGACACACACACACAGAAACACACACACACACACACACCGCACGCGCATAGTCTTTGGGTTTCTCCTCTTCTCCTCCGTTGCCGTGCACGTATAAAGGCGTAGGTAATTGTCTTTGCATAATGCGCGCTCTCGTGTGTGTGTGTGTGTGTGTGTGTGTGTGTGTGTGCGTACACCGATATTATATTATATATTGTATTATCTTTAGGGTAGATAGAGATAGAGATAGTGAACGAGATAGACAGAGTGAGCGAGACGGACCGACGGCTCGGAATGGTGAAAAAAAAAAAAAGTGGGAAAAGGCGTCGCGCATCAGGTGAATGACTCGGTTAGATTCTGTTCTTTTTATGGTAAAGGTACTGGCAGTGGGTAACGCAGACGGCGATGATGTATACGAGAGTATAAAAGAAATGGAAGATTATACGACAGGTTAAAAGATTGTAGACGATTTTATTATCATCATCATCATCATCATTATTATTATTATTATTATGATTATTGGAACAAAACAATAGTCGCAGTTCTCGGACGAACGTATTATATATATAATAATAATATAATATGTATTATTTGTACACGATTCGTTTTTCGTTTTAAAATATCGATACCCCGGTGGAAATTGTATACCGTCGTCGGCGAACACCGACATTGGTTCGTGACTGTGCTCGTTCTCTGTTAAATTACAACGAAATGACATTATTCGCGTGTCGACGTTCTAATTCCCTCGATATTTTAATGACAGTTTAATGAAAACTCAATGTATCTACCTAGATAGGTATCTACAAACTGTGGCGTACGCATTAAAGAAATAGGCAGTACTTATTGAAAATAGAATATATAAATATACGTATATTTTTTTTATTTTTTTGCAAGTCAAGTCAACAAATGCATTGATAATTAAAAATTAATTAATATTACATTTTTACTTACACATTCTTTTCAGGCTATTTTATTATTTTTAATAATTCCGATCTATTGAATTATTAAACGCAACAAAAAAATAAAAAAATGGCTAAGCACTTAAACCAATGTAATCCAAACGTTGTAGATATTTTCTTAATAATTTATATTATTGGCGATTTTTTTGAATGAATCGAACACCTGAATAACCAAGAATATTTGTGTGATCTCATTAGATGTGCTTAATTTCATGCATTTTAACAGTTATAAATCTCTAGTGTTATATATAAACCGAGTGAAATCTCCATGGTAGTTGCTTCTGCTCAGTTGAGGTCAGCCCACCATGACTAGTAACACAAATCCAATTCTATCTGACCCCATTGTATTCAGTCAACAACCAAATCCTATATTATTCAGCTCTGTATTATGATTATAACTTTAAAGGAATATAATCTGATTATAATATATGTATGTTCACAGCGTTAACAGGAAGTCCAATAATGCCTGGGGGAACACCGGCTGCTAAATTAAAAGTAAGTTTAAATTTTACTCTACCAAAAAATATATTTTATGGATTTAAATGTGTAACAATATTTATATCAATTTGATTACTTTTTATTACATTTTTTTTTTTTTAACTAGGACCAAGTACCAAGAATCAAGGTAGTGACTGCTCTTTACCCCTTTAAAGCAATTGAACCAGGAGACTTGACTTTAGTTAAAGTAAACAAAAAAGAATACTAATTTTTAAATTATTAATCAATCTTTTATAATTTTGTTAGTCTACAAAACATAATTTTTTATTTTCAGGGGGGTGAATATGAGGTTATTGACGATTCTCAAGATCATTGGTGGAAAGTGAGAGATGAGCATGGGTAAGCAAATACATACCATAACATATATGTTCTAATGTTTTAACTAATACTCTAATGTTATGTTCTGTGACCATTTAAATTGAAATGTTTTTCAGTGCTATTGGCTACATCCCTAGTAATTATGTTAAAGAAAAAGAATTTCTTGGTCTCCAAAAATATGAGTAAGTAATAACTAATTTGTATATTTTAACTGTTGTCTTATATATATAGAGTAATCCCATAAGGATTTACTAGCTACAATAACTCTAAAGTTAATATTGATACTTTGAATTATATATTTTATTAATATATGGGTAGTATAAATGGGTAGTTCTTTGTCTTCAAAGTTTATAAGAGAACAATGAAGTGGCATATTTCAATTAATTGTCGTTAATAAATTACTATATTTATTTTGTGGGTTATTGCATTGCTAGATTATCTTGAAGCAGTTTTTTACTATTAACCTTTATTTCATTATTTGTGTTATTCATATTTTATTTTTATTTTTATTTAAGGTGGTATGTTGGAGAGATGTCAAGACAAAGAGCCGAGTCACTTCTCAAACAAGAAGATAAAGAAGGATGTTTTGTTGTTAGAAATTCTTCAACCAAAGGTCTTTATACTCTCTCTCTTTTCACAAAAGTGTAAGTTTTTTAAGTTATTTTCACTATAAGATTTGATCAAGTTGATATAGTTTGGTATTATTAATTATTATTACTGGTTTAAACTTTGATTACTGGCAGTCTCTTTAGGCAGTCTCTTTAGGCATTCTCTCATTACATCAATTTTTTACTGATTTAATGTATTTATTTTAGACCACATTCTCATGTCAAGCATTACCACATTAAACAAAGTAGTCGAGGCGATTTTTTCCTGAGTGAAAAACATTGTTGTTCAACCATTCCAGAACTAATTAATTATCATCGTCATAATAGTGGTGGATTAGCATCGCGATTAAAAGCATCTCCTTGTGATCGCCCTGTTCCAGCCACAGCTGGTCTAAGTCACGGTGAATACTATATTTATTAAATTGTTGATTAGTTTTTCTTTTACCTATTTTTAAAATAATATTTATTTGTAGATAAATGGGAAATAGATCCTGCTGAATTAATGTTATTGGAAGAACTAGGATCTGGTCAATTTGGTGTTGTACGTCATGGTAAATGGAAAGGATCCATTGACACGGCTGTAAAAATGATGAAAGAAGGCACAATGTCAGAAGATGATTTTATTGAAGAAGCTAAAGTCATGACGTAAGTACAGTAAAAAAACAAAAACTACAATATTAAAATCAACTATTAAAGTGATAAAATTGTTTGTTAATATATCAATTTATGTTGTTTAGAAAACTTCAACATCAAAATCTAGTCCAACTTTATGGAGTTTGTAGCAAACATCGACCTATTTATATAGTTACTGAATACATGAGACATGGATCACTGCTAAACTATTTAAGACGACATGAAAATAGTTTAGGTGGAAATAATGGCCTATTGCTTGACATGTGTATCCAAGTAAGTGTTTTTTAATAACACTGAAAAAACCAGTTGCTTAAATGATAATTTGTTTAATCACAAGGTTTGCAAAGGAATGGCTTATTTAGAACGCCATAATTACATTCATCGTGATCTTGCTGCTAGGAACTGCTTAGTAGGTTCAGAAAATGTTGTGAAAGTAGCAGATTTTGGACTAGCCAGGTATACATAAAAAAAATTGTTTCTTCAGATAAATACTTTTTAGATTTCATAAAAATTAGATGTAGAAATATTTATAGGGGTTCAATAATACAAAAATCCTATACATTTTATACATAAAATATACTTGTATACTTTTAAAATTATTTATTTGAACAAAATGTAGAATACAAATATTTGTTATTATTTAAGGTATGTTCTTGATGATCAGTATACTAGTTCTGGTGGTACCAAGTTCCCCATTAAATGGGCTCCTCCTGAAGTCTTAAACTACACTAGATTTTCTTCCAAATCTGATGTTTGGGCATATGGTATGAATACAAATATTTAAACAAGTATTATTTCTTATTCTTATTTAATTATTGTATTTTAGGTGTTTTAATGTGGGAAATATTCACATGTGGTAAAATGCCATATGGACGACTTAAAAATACAGAAGTGGTTGATCGAGTTCAAAGAGGCATAATTTTAGAAAAACCTAAAATGTGTTTCAAAGAAGTTTACGAGGTAAATATTATCTTTCAGGTTTAATCTAAAATAATGTTTATTTAGGATTTACAACATTTAGAATTATTTATATATGATTTTAAAGTGCTAATATATTGTTTATAGGTAATGCGTAAATGTTGGAGTCACAGTCCAGAGGATCGTCCTTCATTTAGATTACTAAAAGATCAATTAGCTGTCACTTCTCAAGTATGAACTAATAGCTTATATTAACAAAATAAATACTTTTTTTTATTATAGTTTTTTAATATTCATTTTCATTTTGCAGGGTTTATTAGCAGATTGAAGTATTCCATGACTAAATTTGCATTAGTGATTTTTATTTGTTGCTGAATTTCTGCTATGAACCCATCTCAAAGAACTGAGTCAGTTAGTGCTTGAAACGAAAAAACATCATGGTACATTTTTAAAACAGTTTTGTTTTATGTATAGTTGTCAGAAATTTTTTTTTGTGAGTTTATATACATAATTCTGATCTCGAACTCCGCAATAAGTTATGTATAACAATATGCTGTTTACATTTCATAATTTTATACTTATTTTAACATAAATTGAGGCCTTTTTTAAATATAAATTTCTTTTAAGATAACCTTGGAAATTTAGAATTTATAGGGTATTAATTTTTCAATTTTTGACAGGGTTATTAATCCAGAATTTATTTTACTTTTACTTTTTGATAATATTTTGAGACGTGTTTATTAGATAAACATTTGTTCTATTGATCATGAATTGCTGATTTACATTATTTTCTACCTTTTTAAATCAACATTATTCTGATACACAAATTTAACCATTATTTTATTTTATTTAAGTCTTCCATTTGATTAAAATAATTGAGATAATGATGTATTATTAACTGCTCATTCATTTTTAATTTCCCCAATAATGATTGTGATACTGTGTTTTTATCTTTTATTATTTATAGAATACATTGAAGGTTTAAAACAGTTTCATTTTAAATTTGTGATAAAAATAAAATAATATTTAATTAATTATGAGTATTGTGACAAGATGAAATATCTTTAATAATTATTTTGTTGTGTACTTAACTAAATAATAATTCATTCAAAGAAATGAACATGAGAAATCTCATTATGGAAATTTAATAAATAATTTTTATTCTCAATTATATAGACTTCTTCTATATTTAAAAACTTAATTATAAAATACATTGATCTAAATACTCTATTCAAACCATAAGCTTTTATCAATTATGAATTGGCATTTTTACTTTTATGTATTTACGATTAGCATAATGTCATATTATCTCATAAGTCTTATCAAGTACGATTGGATCCAAACAAATAAAAATGTACATATAAATATGATGCAGAGTAACTTAAAAATTATTAAACTCTACATTTTAACTACTTCTATACTTATTTGATTGAAAACAAATCTCATTTAATAATAGTCAAATCGTAATATGTAAATAACTTATATTTTAATATAATATGAGTGTTTTAAAATATATTGTGTTTTTTTAATGCATAGACATACAAAGAGATAGAATGCATTAAGAGAGAGAAAACACAAAATCAACAAATAGTAAGAGAAATGGAGTATATTTCAGGGCTTTTTGATAACATAAATTGATAAGATGTAGAAAATGTAAACAAATTGATTTAATTAAAATAAAAGTTGAGGGTATGGACCTGAGTGAGTTTATATTGTGAATTAGTACTATTAGTAGATATCATGCCATATGTTTAAATGTATTGACCGAACATTAAAAATTAAGGGGGGTTAATTAAACCCTTTACAATTTCATATTGGTATGAAAAACCCCTGAATTAGTCTTTAGGTTTTATCAATATTCATTGAATAGTTCATTCCAAATTATAAAATTGACTCTAAAAACGTTTTTCACAATTAGAGAGCATAACTTTAATATTACTGTTTGTGAACTCCGCAGAGAAAGAATGAAATCACATCTGACTAAAACTATTAATTTTAGAAATCAATGGATAGTACAAATTTATTACTAAATTACAATTATTATTATTATTTCAATAAATATTATACCTATCTCATATAGTTAATGTCTGCAGATTTTAATGTTCGAAATATTAAAAGTGTGGATTAAAGTATATTATTTGTATTTATTATTCCATTTTTGACCTGAAATATAGTCTATTTCTCTTACTACATGTTGATATTAAATTTTATTCAGTAAGGGATATAAAACCCGCTGGCCATCTCTTTATGTATACATGTTTTAATAGCTTTAAACTGTTTGGACTCAACGATCAAATTATTATTGATAACAGGCTGATAAAAAGAAAATGATGTAAACTCTAATCAGTTGTATTACTAATCAAAGGGTCTAGGACAAATATACGAGGTCTTCTGGACTTTACTACAAGGGCATTTGGTTGCAAAAAAAAAGATAATAATAATAATAATGAAATAAATAATAAAAATAAAAAAAAATAACAATAAATGTATTTATTGTTATTTTTACATTATGTATATATATATAATATTAAATACCTGAATAACTGCTATAAAATAAAAATCTTATAAATATAAAATTTAACTTACTATACATACCTATTTACATGAAAAGAACATACAAATTAAAAACATACATAATTAAATTCTATTTTAATGAAATATTTTGTAATATTTCCCTAAAAAATGATGTTTTTTCACTTTTTTCGTTATCTTTGACTGTGTTGAGTATTCTTTTATCTAAAATCTAAATCAATGTATTATTTTAATTTTTAAGGAATGATTTTTCCCGCTTCTAAATGTTGGTTTTACAAATATCGACTGAGTTAAATTTTTTGAAGCACTTCAAAAAATTTGTATTGCCAACAATGGTTTAGACAAAAGAATACTCTACATAGTAAAAAATTATTGGAAAAGAGAAATAATATCGTTTTTGAGGGGAATACCATAAAATATTTCATTAAAATAGATTATATTTCTGTATTTTTTTAATTTTTTTTTATTTAATGAAATATTAACATAAATTATTATATCTCGACAATTAAACTTAATAATTGTGTATATTTTTTATTTTTATGTTCTTTTCATGTAGGTAGGTATGTATGCTTATTTGAATTTAATATGAAATATATGATAATAATAATAATATATACAATTATTATTTATTATTGTATTATTATTATCATTTTTTTTGTTGGAGTTCAAATGTGCTTCGCGTTCATTTGGCGGTCTCTATGTGGTTGGGCCCATTTGTTCTAGACCTCTAATCAAAAATGAAACCATTTAATTATTGTAAAAAAAAACATAATAATGAAAACTGTAAAAATGTATATCTGGGGGTTATGTGATTAGCGAGAATTTGTAACTCCAGGTTATCACCCCTTCCATCCCTATTGTTACATTCTTTTTGATTTCTTTGAAAAATCACGATTAAAAAAAAAAAAAAATGTGAATAATTAAATAAGATATTTTTTTATGGAAATAAAAAACATTTGCATTAACAACTGCATATAAACACAGTATATAATACTTTTGAGAGCCGTGGAGATTAGCTAGAGGGAAAGGTAGTAATAAAAAGTAGTAGAAAAGTAACCTGCCAAACTATAGACAATTGATTGACAAATAAACAATAATTTGATTTTAAATTCGGTGAAACTAGTAATTTTTGAGGTATTTTTTGATATTTTATTACGTGTTAGTAATAAAGTATTAGTATTAATATTTCTTGCCAGATTAACTTATCATTGGACAAAATAAAGGGTAGACATTTTTTTAAAGTCTGTATTTGAAGTCTGCAAATTCTGACTTTGATACTAATATGGTATACTTGGATACTCCTTATAACCCTATATAATATTCAACAATGGGCTTAACGAGTTAACAAATTAATTTTTAAACATTAAGATAATTATTCTTATCCATTGTTCATAAAAGTCCAATTAAGCTGGAAATAAATGATTGAGTCTGTTTTTATCACTTATTTGTTTGTTAATTTATAACTGTAGTAATTTTTTTTCACTTAAAAATTCTTTTTCTCTCAATCCCAACTAATTATTTGACACAACTAAATCAAATTGCCCACCTTTGAGTGTATAATCAGTGCTCCGATTCTACTTAACCAGTTGACCAATGAAACTTTAGACCCAACCTTATATGTTATATACATTTTTTTAGCACTATAACTGTTATGCCAGGGGTTGGTCATACTAATTTTCACCAAAAACCTTATATTGACCTTTAGAAATTGAATTTCAGAAATTCAGTTTCAAGTTACCTGGTTATTCCTTTTCCATTTGTAAATTTTCAGTCATTTGCATGTATAACATTCGGCTGTATATTGCGCACAGACAGACTAACACTTCCTTTATTTATATATATTCTCAATTGTGTCAAATTTTGATTGCTTTTTTTTATATTAAATAATTAATATATATATATTATTACAATAAAATAAAAATGAATAGTTAACATATTTGAATTACTGGTTCAAATATAAAATAATATCAAAAACCGTTTAGTGTTAAAATCTAAATGTCGTATAAATAATTGTATTGTATTAAGCAAAGTGTTATTCTTTGAGATTATCGTTAGCGAGCTTAACTTATGTTTACACGAATTTCAAATATTTGTAACATAATAGCGTTTTGTATTTGCATCAATTTTGTACTAGATTTATTTTATATTTCTTTTGAACTTGAAATAATATAACTTTAATTTTATAAATTGTACAAGAATTTTCTTATTTATAAGTTATACTATAATTATATGCTCAGATTTTTTTTTTTTTTTTTTACTATTAGTTATACTGTTTTATATAATATTTTATTGTATACGATTTTAAACATTCTGTTGGTATGATTTTAATTTTAAATAAAAATGAATAGCTCATATGTAGCCACACTATTAGTGAGGGCACTAGGTTGTTAAATAGCACACTCCGAAATAGAGCCCCAAAGTTAGACACACACCTAGGCCTCTAAAATTCCTAGTTGTGGCATTATTATTATAGTACATTACATAAAAAAAAAAAAAAAAATTAGAAACTCAATTTAACAATAGTAATCAATTTAAACAAAAATATTATATTTATTAGACTGCTTAATTATTATTATTATTTTTTTTTTATTGTAATATAATTAAGTTTTGTTTGTATTGAATAGCATGTTCATATATTATACTTTAATTTGTTAAGTTTAAGACTGATTTTTTTTTAAGGAAATTATTTAGTACCTACCTATATTGAATCATTCTGTGCAACTTAAATTAGTCATTACTTGATATTCTATAAACAATTATTGGTAATATTTATCTTTTTTACATTTTGTAATACCTAGTATTTTATTGTACCTAATATTAATTTTGTTGTCAAACAATGTGAAATATATTATTATTGAGACCGCTGAAATGTATGGTTTTATTATTATTTTATACAGTTGTTTAAAATAACAATAACATACAGCACCGTTTTTTACTTTTGTATTGCTGTCTATAAAATCATAATACAATATTTTCTTATTGCATTTAAAATCATTTTTTATTCTTGTTCCAAAATCCATAAATCCAAATTGTGGGTACCTAATTAATATTGAAACGGTTTTATATATTTTATACTTTAAATTAAGTACCTAAAATATTGATATCATACCTGATCACAGTGCTTTGCCTACTGTCGAATGGTGTTATGAACCGTTATATTGTAATGAATTTGAATGAAAATTTATTGGACCACGAAAATTAGTTTGTTAATTGTATAGCGGTTCGAAAATTCTTTTAATCAAAATGATCGTTACAGAAATGCGTTTAATCAATTGGGTATGTATGGTTGAGTCACCGCCCATGTATCTACAGTATCTCTACTATGGCCATTCATTTTTATTTAATTTGTTAATAGTGTTATTTTTGTATTCATCTATATTAATTTATTTACTAAATTAATGGATGATATAAATTGTTACAAAAACATAGATAGAGCATAGGATTGCCATAAAATGGGAAATGGAAATTTTATTTTAAAATTTGTACGGTGAAAAAAAATTGTTCGCGAGAAAATATAAGAAAGATTAATCAGCGAAAATAAATGCTATTATAGTTTACTAAAACTGTTTAAATCAAAATTATTATCGAGATAATCGAAAATAACTTTAAACGCCAGCTATCTAAGACCTATTATAATTTACGGACGTGTAACTTGGGCAATTACGATAGCTGACTATTTCAATACCTATAGTTAACGTTCAGCCGCTGCCAATGCTACTCGCGCTGCCGTATTTACTCCTCAAAATACTTCTGTGACAGCGTCGACGGCAGTGAGTGTTTACATTGCCCTGCTGATTATAGTAGCGCGAGCAGCAATCGGCCGGATTGATCGCGTTGCCGGTTATGTTGCTGCTCGCGCTGTTCAGTTTACCGCCTCTTGACGGCAGCGTCAGTGCGAGTAGCATGATCAGCGCGAGTGACGTGTTTACATACCCGCGCTGCCCATTTTCACGCTCACTTCCCAAGCTCACGGCCACGGAAGTGGGCTGAATGTAAACTAGGTATATGGTTTTTTTTTTTTTCCAATCGTCGTACCTAGATAAGATCAAATATTAATAGAAAAAAGTTCCGACGATGACCATAGGCGGCGCTCCACCCTAGTAATAACGAATTATACAGTGAAGGACATCGTGGCTTCTCGTCAGAAACACTGTGATTTTACTGTAGTGCATAATATTATTTTACGCCGGAGAGTTATAAATGCGTTGTCGTAAATATGGAGAGGAGGCGTAGGTAGGCTTAGGCCCGTTCTCACAAACGTTGATTTTCAAACCGAGTTTTTATAAGATAATCGACCAACCGCGGTACTTGTCGAAACTCAACCGAGCCCACTCTAAATCCAGTCAATACTAATACAGCGCTCACTTATGCATGATAGATATTTCAGGGGCTCACACTTTTGGTACCGAGGACAAATGACAATACCGGGTTCAATAGTAGTGCATATTGGACATTAGGTATAGGAATCAACTACTTTTGATAACATTTAATATTTCACAACCATTCCGCTGTGAGTAACCAACACTTAGAGAAAATTTTAGGGATCAGACGGGTATTACCTGTTGAAATCGTAACAAGGTTGAAGGCACAGGCTTCTCTAAGAATAGAGCTGATACCCATTCATCATGTCCCAAATGAATTCGGAAGAATCGATTCGAGCAGTTGTCGAGCGCTCTTAAAAAGACTATTTTCCGGGTCTAGTGTGTTAGTTGTTTCATAAAAACCGTGACCGTCGACCGACCATACGGGGATTATCAGCAACAATTCCGACATTTGAGACTGTCGATCACTTCGAGTCACGTGCGAAACCATTGGAAAATCAAAAATTGTGGAAAGTTCTGGGATGCAAACGAGAGTTTTGGTACTATTCACGTGCGGTTCGAAGCATTACTGGCCGTAAAGCGACATCCGGCGGTATGCTCGGAAACTAATAACGTTTTGAGAGATCTGTAAAAAAAAGTAAACCGGTAGAGTAAAAGTAATCATTTTTTCGTTATTATCACTTTGTGGTTATGTAATAATTTAGAATTATTTCAAATTTTTCTCAGTAATAAAACTCGGTCTAGACCTTCGATTATAATGTCATATAACATAATTTATATGATTAAAACTCTCAAACAAACCCGAATTTCAACGTTTTAAGTTTTTACTTAAATACCTAAGATACGAATAATGATGCGAAACATGCGTAAATACTAAATTGTGTCTAATGTTTTTTGCGAACGAATCGTTTCATTTTTTTTTTTTAATTATTAATTCCCTTATCGCGTTCAGTGCCTACCTAATTATTATTTATAATTTACTTTGCACTAACCTCGGGAATACATTTTAAATTTTAATTCTTTTTCAATTATTAGTTACTCCAATTATGAATTTACTTGTTTTATTAATTTAAACATCTATTAGTAAATATTAGTTCTCTACAATGATTTTTCTGGTAATTTTAATTGGTTGTATTTATTTGACAAATTACTCGTACTTATTCTATATCTAATGGTGTTGTTTTTGTAGAGATTTTCAAAGAGTATTGGCACAAAACTAAAGTTACCTGTTCATGTTTACTATTTAACCTTATTGACTGAAGGCAGAAAAACAGTATGTGGTAATCTGTCATTATTGTCAAATATAAGATTTACACGATGTTGTTCGATGAACAGCAAAGTCCTGATTACTGAAACATCAAAGCCAGTTGATCAGGACCAACCAAAGAACATAGTTAGTAGCACAATTGGACCATATTTAGACCTAATGCGATTCTCTAGGCCTACTGGTTGGTACGCTGTATTTTATAAAAATATGATTGCTTACAATTGCTTGGTTTTCAGGATGGTTGCTTTTATATTGGCCTTGCACATGGAGCATTGCCTTGGCCTCAGCTGCAGGGGATCTTCCAAATTTTGAAATGCTCGGGTTATTTGGTGTTGGAGCTATCATAATGCGAGGTGCTGGTTGTACGATAAATGATATGTGGGATAAAGATATTGATAAAAAAGTAAGCTCATTATAATGTAAAGTTTATTATTTAATTTACAAATAATATTTTCTTATAATAAATTATGCAAACATAATATTATTAGTGTCATGACTAACGAAAGACCAAGTGTTCATTAAACACTCAGTGAATAGTTTACATATACAGTTATAAGGGCTATAAGCTACACATGTATTATATATAATACATTGTTTGTTCTCATAATAGAAGTTATTTTATTGATAGATGTAGCATTTATCTAATAATCCTGGCTATAATGTGGTGATCATTTTTGTTTAAAATGTCTTCCAAATTTGAATACCTTATACATTTTTTAAACCACTGCCTATACGTATTTTGAAAGTAATTGTATTTACTTGACTAAAAATAATTTTTAAAATAAAATAATATTAAAAAAAAGTACTGTTGGTTTTGAAAAATAGAAATGGTGTTTCCTTATTTAGGTTTTTTATTTTTTTAAATTATTTTAGGATTAAATTATATTTTATTGGTTTTATTTAGTCAATATATTTTCTAACTATATTATTATACATTTATATTTACTCTTGTTTCAAAAGAGAACATATCAGACTGCAACTGAGTTTCATCCTATAATCGCATTTCCAATTGCCCTAAAGTCCAACTCAATATATGTTTTTGATCGTTCTACTACCTATCAGTGTTGTACAGAACTGGTATATTCTATTTTGAAACATTAATAGGTACCTATATAATGTATATGTAGTTTAATAAAACATATTGATTTAATTCTAATATTGAAATATGATTGAATACAATTTTAGACAAAACCTATTAAGTATAAAGTTACTTACATTTAATTAATTGCATATTGTAATATTTTCTTCTATTATGTATTTTATTTTACTAGAACAAATTATGTATGTATTTTAATTTGATTTATTTAACATTTAGTAATATTTTTGGTTGCATAAAATATTTGCAAATATAATGTACAATAGTGAGTAAACATTTTTAGGTTGACAGAACAAAAAACCGACCACTTGTCATTAAATCATTAAGCATGCTTGATGCATGGGTGTTCCTTGGTGGTCAGTTGGGGATCAGTCTTATCATTTTGTTGCAGTTAAATTTGTATACTATTGCTGTTGGTGCTAGCTCTTTAGGTAAGCCTGATTTCACTCATTATTAGTGTTTGACAAAAAAATTGTATTATGTTTATGTATATGTATTATTAATAAATTATTTATTCAAAAGTTGTTAGTTTGTATTGTGTTGAGAGAATAATAACTTCCAAGCTTATGTATCTTTTTATCAGTAGCACAACCCATTTTCATTTTCGTAGTTAGGGGTAAAAATTTCAAATAAATTTCTTGACAGATTTTTGGTTTAATAAATAGGTGACTTGCACTATATAGATGTATATAACATTACAAGAAAATGTCTGTAATTTTAAAATAAATTATGAAATTATAAGTGTTATGTGTAATTTGTAAAATAAACTTTAAATTTCGCGGGAGGGGGAGTTATACCTCAAACCTCTTTTATCTGGTTGTACTGCTGCTCTTTAGGATTCATAATATACTTTTTACAAGTATATTACAAAATATTGGTAATTATTTAAAATAACAGTCTGTTTTTAATATTGTACATAAATAATGTACATTGTATAGTAGTTGGATTTAATCCAATTTTTGCGCGTGATTAAAAAAAAAAATTAATATAAGGAAGTACATATGCTACATACTTGATGTTAATATATACTTGACATGTTGAAATTGCACTTCTAATGGATCTTTCCCATAGGAAATATAATATTATAAAAACTAATTTATTAGAGATACTAATATTTATAAATAAAAAAAGTTATAGAAAATAACTCAATTATTAATAAAACTGATATTTATTAATAAACTAGTATTTACTAATATTAACAAATTGTTCATCTATTTATTTAGTATTTATGATTATTATGTCTATACCGTTGTATTAGTTGTTGATTAAAATTATCATTAATTATTGTAAAAATGTTAAACAATTGTTTACTATTTGTTTACTTAATGATTTGCTTATTAAAAAAGAAAAATACTTGATTAGTGTTCTATTTCTTTAATGTAATCCAACATGTCATAAATTGACAGTCTTTATGAAGTCAAAATGTGGCTTAGAATTTAAAAAACTATTAAGAGTTATTTCCAATATTTATGTATATTATGTAAAAACAAATTTATACACCATAATTTTATCATATACTTGTTTGCCGCATTAGTTTATAATGGTTAGTTATATTTCTTAAAAAATATATTAAGTAACAAAATTTTTAGGTACAGAAATAATAATTATAACATAATTTAAATTTGTTTGTTTCAGTATTAGTCACATTATATCCACTTATGAAACGAATAACAAACTGGCCACAATTTATATTAGGCTTAACCTTTAATTGGGGAGCTCTATTGGGTTGGTCAGCAATTCACTCTACAATCGATTTCACTGCCTGTTTACCATTGTACGCAGCAGGTGTTACATGGACACTTTTCTATGATACAATTTATGGTCATCAAGTAATTTATTTATGAATTTACAATCTTTGGTGGTCTTTTTGAGAATAGGTAATAATACATTTATAATATATATACAGGACAGAAAAGATGACAAAAAGCATAACATTTTGTCCACTGCTGTTCTTTTTGGATCAAAATCAAAATTGTGGTTGACATCTTTTGCAACCATGTCGTTGGGTAGTTTAATAACATGCGGTATCTCTACGGGTCAAACATGGCCTTACTATTTAGCTATTAGTGCTGCGGGTGCTCATATGTTTAATCAAGTAAATTAAACATTCAATTTATTATTAAGATTTGTTGAAAATAAAAACCGGTATTATTTTCTGTTTTTATGGAATTAGGTATACACATTGGACATAAATAATCCCAAAGATTGCAGTGCTAAGTTTGTGTCTAACAACCATGTCGGTTGGATTATGTTTCTGGGAATTGCATTGAGCACATTATTAAAAACATCAAATGATAATGATGAAAGTGAAAACAATAATTTGAAATCAAACTATTGATATGTTATGCAATTTTTTGTTTACTGAAATATGAAAAAAATAAACTTTTTTTAATGTATATTTTCAAACTATTTGAAATATTTAAATACATAATAGTTAACTTATATTGTTTACTATTTTATTAATTGTGTTGTATATTATATTTTTGTTGACATTATGTGTTTTAATTTTAGTTCCTATAAATCAAAGGAAAATAAAGAAGCTAGTCTCAGTTATAAACAATTGTATGTTATATTTATTATTTAACAAAAATAACCCTAAATCTATGTGCACAGTGAATACATTATATCTTAATTATTTAAATGCTTTGCTGTCTTTCTGATCTCATATCTTCACGCATCCTTTGTCTTACTAATTCTTGATGTTTCATGGCTTTTTCATAATTAGATTGACGCTTTGCTACTCGCTGAAAAAAACGTGAATTGAAATTTTTATGAGTAAGTATTTAAATATAATTTGTATAATCTGTGTATTTTAAATAATCATTAAATGATTGTCATAGAAGCCAATCAAAATAGTTTTTTAAAAATTAAAAATAATTATGAGAAATTATCAAAGATAAGCTAATTGTTATTTTTTTGTTTTTAGTTTGTATCTTCAATATATATATATATATATATATATATATTTATATAATAAATAATTGCATTAAATGTTTGATATAAAAATGTTGTTTATTGTTTATAATAGTATTTACTTGTACATTTTTGATAACTGAGTTTACATCTTATTATACGTAGTTTTAGTATTTTATAAATAGAAGTACACATTTTTTATTATGTTAAAAATATTATTCAAAAACCATAATGCTAATGTTAACATATTCATGAAGAATACATAAGGATCTGTATAATACCTACTTCATATAGAAAAGAAATTCACCTATTGGCCTGTTGGCCGAAAAGCATTGACATGGAAAATATGATCGAACGTATTTTATATATTATAAACGAAATGTATACATTCTTTTAATTTAATTCATAATTTTGTGGCTATTGCATGAAATTTGTTTTAGATTTATTTAAATGTAATAATACTTCTGGTTAAAATATGATAAAATATATTTTTAAACTACAACAGTAAAGTACGTTGTGACAAAAATATTTTCTAACAATATATTTGACTATTATTTTGAATTTTAGTACAAAAAAAAATATATTTTTGGACTAAATATTTTTTTTATATTTTATAAGTTCTGGTTAAAATATTTCTGCCTGAATTATTTTCCAATATTTATTTTTAACACTTCATATTTATAGGTTAGCATAATATGGTCTGTAGCAAGTCCGAACTACAGTCTCAGATATGATAGTAAAAAATTATCTGATTGTACGGCAGTGCTTCAGATCAAGTTCCAGCAAGCATGTCAGTGTATCTTTATACTAGAACCAAATCCCCAGAGATTTTTCACCCTCCTGTCTGTGTTTCCTCTTAAGATAGGCTTTTCAAATTTATACCAATTCATATTACATTATTATTAAGTTAAATATACTCGGAGGAAATTAAATGTATATAATATTTGTAATAATGGCAATGCCATTATACAAATTAATTCTATTGGACACTGATACACGGTTAAATTTTGATATCAGTAATCAAAATTAATAAGTATCTAATTACATTTTCGTTAATCAATTCATAGATAAATTTATACTAAACGTGACAATGAAGTAGGTATTATACAGTAAAAAAAAATGTATAAATTACAACAATTACCAAATCATGAAGAACTCTAATTGTAATAATATTTCAAAATAACAAACACTATAGTAAAATTGTTATTAATACCTAAATTTAAACATACCTCTAAGTGAAAGCAGTGAACCATTCGATCATAAGCTTTATCGCATTTGCCAACAAATCTCAAAAGATAGTGCTGGAATTGAAATCCATGCAATTAGATTACAAACAACATTATGTTTTGAGTTAAGTTTCTTACTTCTGAGCTACAATTTTTAAATTCCATAGTTAAGTTGTTACATTCGTCCGTGTGCAAATGAGGCGACAAGTCAGGATGCATATCTATTAAAATATAGCTACTAATAATAACAAAAAAAAAAAATAATTCAAAATACCATGTATTTAAAATAGCAACACCACTGAAATGTGAAAGTGAATTAAGTTGAGTTTTCAAATTCAAATACACTTAATATAGACTGACAAATTAATTTTAATTTTTTATTACAATATATTATGAAACTAAGATATCGGTTATCATTCTTTATCAAGAAAACGAAAACATATGCCAGCGATCGAAAAACGAGGGAAATAATTTGATTTAAATTCGTTGTTAGCATTGACTATGAAATAGACTATCTATTCCATTACCAATGGTTGTTCGTAAAAAAAAATGTATAAAATAAACTTACGCTTGGGCTTAGCCGTACGTAGCTAGGCCGAGCCCAAGTATAGTCCCGCGCATAGGTATATTTTCTAACAGCCCATTGTAAGAACAGAATTATGAAACATTTTTTCCTATTTCAGCCTTCAATAGTTCGCGGTGTGTAATGTCAGAAAAACAAAAATATACGCAATGATGCCTACACGCCTAAGCAAACGAATTGCGTGTGCGTTGTACGTATGTAAATCCGTGTTCCGGCTTTCCGCGAGTCATTTTCATTCTAGGTACGTGATGTTAACGTTAAAATTGTGTTTATCGAAAATCTGACTATTGGAGGTCACGGTCTCCTCGGACGACATACGAACGAAAACAAATCTTAGATGTGTGTAGATAGACTAGGGTTGCCAGACGTCCCGTACAATACGGGAATGTCCCTCTTTTTGACTAGGTGTCCCGTTGTCCCGGCAACTCTTGTCGGGACACTGAAATGTCCCGTTTGCTAAAATATGTACCCATATTATACATTGTATTCTTTTTTCGTTTTGAGATAACAATTACCTACTTGTTATTCATTATCACTACCCGTCGGCCACATAGATAATAGAAGATTATAATATAACCATATGACCATACCGACCGATACCATGTACCCTATAAAGGTCTTTGTAGGTCTATGACCGATACCGATTTCGTTTCTATTAATATATTGTTATAATTTTATATTATGTTTACCGTTTCGCATATTATTATAAAATAGATTGNATTCTTATCTGTTCTATCATAATTCATAGTCTGGTCAGACCACAGTAATATACATTAGTCTATAATCGTTTTTATAACATAATAATATGATAGTTAAGTTTTAATTTTTAAAATGCCCAAAAGAACGTGCACATTTAATGAAAAGTTACAAAGTGAATACACATTCTTAAAAAAATGTCAAAAACCAGGACAAGAATATAAAATTGAATGTATTGTGTGTGGAGCAGCATTCAGCATTGAACATGGTGGTAAGTCGGATATTACACAACATTTAAAATCGGAACGACATAATATAGCTGCTAGAGCGTCTAAATCTCAAAAATTGTCAAATTTTTTTTCTCCAAAAACACAATTTGCTGATAAAGAACAAAAATTAGCTGCAGATGAAGGAATTTTTGCTTATCATACTTGTAAACACAGTCAAAGTCTCAATTCTATGGATTGTACTTCTCAGTTAGTTCGTAAATTATATGAGAACAAATTTATTTGTGGTAGAACTAAAACAAAATCTATCATCACTAATGTATTTTTACCCTATGCTGTTAATGTTTTAAAAAAAAATGTACTCAAGTGCAATTTTGTATCAATTTATGACTGATGCATCTAATCATAATTCTCAAAAAATGATACCCATTCTTGTTCGCTATTTTCTACTTGACGAAGGAGTTAAAAATAATATTTCGGAATTCAATGAGCTTCCGGTAGAAACTGCATCGCTACTAACGCAATGTATATCATCAATACTTCACCGATGGAAAGTCGAAAATAAAGTTATTGCTTTTTCTGCAGATAACACTAATTGTAACTTTGGTGGTGTAGCTCGAAATGGAAAAAAATAATGTATTTTATAAATTTAAAGAGATTTTTAATTAAGATTTAATTGGAGTAGGCTGTGCCGCACACGTACTTAACAATGCAGTACAATCAGCCGCAGACACATTACCAATTGATGTACAGGTTATAATCGGACAAATTTTTCAACATTTTTATATTTATACAGTTCGAGTCCGCGTTCTTAAAGAATTCTGTGAATTTGTTAACATTGAATACAAAACCGTTTTAGGCCATTCTGAAACTCGCTGGTTGTCTTTATTCCCTGCTCTAACTCGACTCATAGATATGTTTGACGGTTTAAAATCGTATTTCTATCTGATAGACTTTAGTGACGTTTTTCGATATTTTGACATTTTATTTTTTATTTTTTTTTTCTCTCCCGCGCGTAGCTTCGCGGGCTCAGTCGCCCGTGATAGGCGCGCGGTTGTTACGTTTTTTGAACATTTCAATACGGCGTAACCCGGACGGCGCTTACAGTGTAACGAAACCCGACCGAAATGCGCGGTTATAAGTTTACCGATTGGCGTACACCTGCACCGAGTCCACCGTAGCACCGTTGTACCGCAATATAGGCGGTACCCCACTGTGGGTACAAGGTGTACGGAATTTACCAACCCGTTGGTGTAAATGTTTCCGCCTCGATAATAATGCCACGGTGATAACGTCGGTAACGGTTGGCCCGTAGCAGCGGCGATAAACCGGACGGACGAAAATCAAGAAAATGCTTACAATGCTGGGGGTCAAAAACTCTGAGTAATTTTAATTATTAGAATGTGAACGAGCAGTTTGCACAATCGAATACTGTACGTGTAACTTGTGTAAAAAAAAAAAAAAAAACCTCAACATAGATGTAATAAGTAAATTCAACAATCGAAACCTTCTTGTAAAATATATTCTATTGATCTAAATAATATTGGTTTTACATAAATCTGTTCTCATATAAATTGTAACACTACGATCGTATAATGCGTTTTATTTTGTACATGTTTAAATATTACAAGTATTTAATTTTAACTAATAGTAATTAGCATTACGCATTGTATAACGGTGTTTAATTTCCCATTCAGCAACTCACCTACTCCGAGCGCAAGTTCCGCCTTTTGGAGGAGGTTTTTTTTTATTTCATTTAGGTAATTATTTCGTAAATACCTATTTTTTCTCGGTTACATGATGATGAAACAAATATATTGTTATTATTATTATTATTATTTCGTCCGAAGTCCAAACGTTATTTAAGTACTTAATCGGAACAGTAGCTACCAGTGTCGTATTCGGGATTTATTTTCGGGGGGGGGGTCTTAATATATTTGATGGCCAATAAGGACAATAAATTAAGTTCGCACTATATTGCTGACAATATTATTCATATAATTCTACATATTATCAAATCAAGATCATATAATTAATACATAAAAAAAAAAAATAGATTACATTATTACAACATTAAGTCCAAGCGTCTTCTTTTTTTTTAGGCGAACATATTAATTATTGTTTCAGGGTTGATAATTATTTCCCGGTGAATATTCATAAGTGCTTTTTGACCATTTAGCCTTGTCTCACTTGTTGCGTTCCTTAAATAGGTTTTTATTTTTTTTTTAGTGTAGAGAAACTTCTTTCAACTGATGCTGTTGAGACTGGTAAAATGGTTAGTATTATCAGCAAAACACGAATATTTGTAAATAATTTTTCAGGACATTTTGATAGAACGTCTGTCAAAGGGCTTTTTCGAAACCATTTTTGGTTCCACATTGTACTATTTTTGTTGCCACAATTCAAATTCATTTTTTCAGTAATACCATACAGAAATTAACATTAGTGTTGTGAGTTTCCAAATCTTCTTTGTAAAAATCAATTGCCGGCTTTAAATCATTAAATGAAGAATTCTCTATGTTATTTGGCAATACACAAAATAATGAAATAATAATATTTGAGTTAAATTTAAATCTTTCATGAAATGATGCCAGCATATCAGTTAAATATGGGGAAAAAATTGATTGCTTAAAATAAAAAATGCAGTCATTATTGTGTATTTCATAGTTTGAACGGTGTCTTTGAATACCCACTCATCTTTCTGTAGTCGGAAATACGCTTACTTTTTCTCCAATTTTACTAGCTCGATGGAATATCTCATGTCTTCATTTTTTTATTCTTTGTAGAGTTTTTGTACAGTTAATTCGATTGATTCCATAGTTGTTATTAAATCTAAATTTTTCGTTTAGAGAAATCTGGAGATAGAGTGTGTTATTCCACGATTTTTATCCGTTATACATACAGTTATCATAAAAGAAAAACTGCACAAAGATTTATGCAAAAAATGAACAACTTTGTCCTTTATTTCCAAAAGTTCTTCTAATGCACTTATAATTTCGTATTCGGGGCAGCGGGTTATCACGGCATCATGCATATAAAATTGTATTTTTAATTAAATTGAATGATTGTCGTTTGACATTTCGGGGAGGGAGGGGGAGATGCTTGAGCCCGGAAATCCCTCCCCCCCCTGGCTTCGGTAATGGTGGCTACGTTATTCCTCAGACACGCATTTGGCTGAAAAACTTTGGACGCTGAAAATAATATGGTAAAAAATATTTTATACTATTATACGAAACGTATTCATCCTTTTTATTTAATTTATCGTTTCGTGGCTCTGTTGCGTAAATTACATTTTAAATTTAGTTACATGTACCTAACTATTTTCGGTTAAAATACGGTTCAGACGAAATTCGACTAAAATAGTATCTAAATAATACTTCCCGGTTAAAATATTTTCTGACAATTTATTATTTCGAATTTCCGTCTGGATTATTTTTCTTATTTTATACGAAAATATTTAAAATATTTTCGCCTGAATTATTCTTCAATATATTTTTATTTTTAACCTTTTATGTCTATAAGTTAGCGCACAATATTGTTATTTATACACTAATTGTTCGTATTTCGTTTCAAATTTTAACACATTAAGTCTAAAGCGCAGTCACGGATGAGGTAGGTATAGATATCGAAAATTAACTGATCCTACGGTACTGCTACAAGCCAAGGTTCCAGCAAGCATGCCAGTGTATCTTTATGGATACACGAATCAATTCACCCGGGATTTATCACCCTCATATATCTGTTTCCTCTTGAGTTAGGCTTTTGAAATTTGATTTGATTGAGTTTAATTTATACGCATCACTACAATTACAGCGGAAGCCGCTTATAAGACTCGCGGATATAATGTTCAGTCGCTAATTAGACTGAAAATCACTTGGAACGGTTCGGACAAAACCATTCTATCCTTTATCCACTTCGCCTATAAGGTTTATTCGATTATTATAAGACTCACTTTGTGCTGGTCCCAAAGTGAGTCTTATAAGCGACGTCCACTGTATTGATAATACATCCACCACAATGTAATGATCATTTCTATATGCATCGCAGATGGGTAACTGGACCTAATACGTCTTAAATACATACTTTGTAATAGGTACGAATACCTACATCAATAGACTTTTTTTACTGAACCATAGTAAATATTTTGTTAAAATTCTAAACGTTTAATTAATGAATTTGTATAATGTATAACACAAAACTAATTGTTTAGATACATAATATAATTTTGGTTAACACTTTACATCAGTATTCTGTATTATATTAGGTTTGGTAAGTAGGCACTATACTTAAGTATCGATTCAAAGATACATAAGTTAAATAATTTTTACTATGTACTTAATAATATACCTATGGTTACTGTAACTGTAGGTACGTACATTATATAAAGTGCTGTAATCAGCGTTGGGCATTTTTTATTTAAGTTAAGTTGACTTGATGACTAAACATTTTAGTCATCACATAAAATTCGTGTTTTAATTATAATTAATTAAATCATATAATAACCAATTTAATTAACCAGCACTACAAATTTTAAATTTTAAATACAAATAAATTGGTATTATAATTAAAGTATTTAATCGTGGTTAATAGTTAAATTAGTTATGATTGGACTATTATTCATGAACATTAGTTGAATTGGCCATGTTTAAAAAATTAATTTTTTGTAGGTACACACAAAAAAAGTTATTAAAGATTTAAGAAAACATTTTCTCAGAATTTAATGATATTAGGTATGATTTCATTTAACTCAAAAGGGGTTACAGTTGTATTTATAATAGTTATTTAGTATTCAGCTTATTTGAAATGAATACTAGTATTTTAACTGATTAAACCACTATCTACTTAACGGGTGAATAAAAAATAATGCAGTAACAGGTAAAGTTATTGTACACTATGGTAGGTATGTAATACATTGCACTATGGGTATATACTATGCAATATATTCTTTATATATATGTATATAACTAAACTGTTTGTTCAGTTATATACATATTAGTTATTACATATTGTAATGTTTTTCCATGAGTATAATAAATACGTTAAAAAAAAAAAAATAAAATAAAAATAACATAGGTATTTAAAAATAAGAAATGTTTATGTTCAGTGCTATTTTTCTGTTTCCTCTAAAACTACTTGACAAATTAATTGAATTATCCTAATAAAATGAGTATTATGTGGAAAAAAAAAACAAAATTATCAAATACGAATAACAATGGTTCAAAATATTAATCATGATTGAAAAAGTTAACGTGAGTTATAGTAAATCAATAATGATTGAAACTATTAATCATGCGTAATATGTCACGAATAAATGAAATTTATCACTTATAATAGTCAATTTAACCATTATTGGATATTAATGGTTATTTGTAGTTACCTATATGAATTATAAATTTGTATTCAAAAGATTATTTAAATAAAATTTTAACTAAATAATGACCAACTTTGGCTGTAATACAGAGATAGTCGGGTAGGTTAGATTCAAACGTTTCAAACTTTTTGTGCCCCTTTTGTTTCTTTGCAACATTATTTGGCATAATTGACCTCTATTTTATTATTCCTATGTACATGTGTACTATAAAGGTACTTAAAAAGATACTACCGATGAATTTTGGGAACCAAATTCTCTCTGAAATCTCTACAATCATTCGAATACTTATGTATGTTTTTATTGTAGTTTTAATTTTATTACTTTTAACGCAGATAAAAACAGGATTGGAAAACTTATCACAGATAACCCACGATTTCGCTAATGGGGGGAATGGTATAAAACCGTGTTTTATTACTTTTGTATTGTCGGTTTGTTAGCTAGGTTTCAAATTGTATGCACTAGGTATATAATAATAACAAAGACCGCGTATACATTTGATCTTTAACCTTTCTGAGGAGTCGGTTTTGTATTACCATTTTGTCAGTTAAGTTATACCTTACTTGTTCTGAATAAACGATAAATACTTACACGCCATTATGATACAATAAATTATGCTTGTAGGTATATCAGTATAATATGTTTGTTGCAATATTATTATTATTGTTGTAAGGCTTAATTCAATATATTTATTACTCTATGTATGAGAAATTCATAGACCATAAACAGTGGCACACGAACTTTTTTTCACATGATGGATTGACAAAAATAAAGACAGTATAACTATGGGTCTCTTCATAACTCTGTAATTCTCCTTGCTACTAGGTTCATATAGGGGAAGAGCTCAAACCCACCATCCCCGTATGTGTTATTTTTTTTTTACTTTTCATCCAGTGCTCGAAATGGAAAATTTACTGTACCAAAATACGTAATTTTTTTTTATATAAAATTGGTTTGTAAACACTAAACAGAAAAGATGGACTTTTTTCTTTGTGAACCAAAACTGCATTCCGGTTCATTTTAAACTCTATAGTATCCTTGGTTACAAACATAGTTTAAAATCACAATTCCATTAAATTTCTGTAGACACAAAGCATATCATTATTCAGCGGTATTAAGGTTATTTACCAAAACGTAATAGAAAAAAAGTTGCATAACAAACTTATTAAATCATAAAAACAAGTAAAACAAAATAAAAACAAAAAATACTCGTCTATGTATTTTAATTTTAAAACAACATTAAATACCATAAATTGCACATGGGTAGGACGTAGGTGTATTTTAGTAATATTTATTATTATAAATTATGTAAAATAGGGTATTATTAAAAAATATATTTACAGTGAAACGGTCATCGGAATTTCGTCCGCTATCCAGAGCGAGTAAATTTTTGAGATTCATACAGGGTAAATGTGTAAAAGGAGAAAATATGTACTAGGTTAAATTCAACTATAATGTTATTAATTCATATGTTTTAATGATATAATAGTTTTAATATTTTAATAATGTGTAATTGAATAACTATGCACCTATTGCACCTATATGTATAATAATAGTAATAATAACAAATATTTTAAAAAACAAATTATTCATTTTTGAATTGGGAAAACGTTTCGGTATGGGAAAATAAACCGGCGCGAAGTTGTCAATGATATTGAGTTACATCCTTGAAATTTTTAAGTTTTAACTATTAACATTTTTTTACTATTATGAAATAATCAATTTATTATTGGTATACACAATATTATATATATATATATATTTATAAAAGTGGCAATATGTTAATATATTTGACTCTCGTTCCCATAAATTAGGTCCATCACCAATTTTATATTCAGACTTTTCCATTTAATGATCCGGTTTTAGTGATGCATTTCCATTTCCATCCATGATCAATTTAGTGATCCATTTAATTGGGTACACTCATTAACTAGGAAAGCATTAAATTTGTCCGGAATTTGTTTTCTAGAAAATTTGAGAAATAAGCTGCTCTACATTTTTATAACCATGTTATTTTTCGTCACCCTTATTTTCGGGAGTAATACCACTATCTACTTTTGATTTTCAAATGGAAACCTATATTAAAAATTTAAAAATGCATTATTAATACGCCTCGCGCCGTACTGCCACACAAATGGTACTTCACTACTCTCCTCCAATTCAAACTTAAAAGTTGAATATCTCGTCAACGGCTAGACAGAAATAAAAAATGTCAACACTAATATTTATTTTAACTAGTACGCCATCTATTTCTGATTTATATTATTTTAATACAAGTTGCCATTTGAAAATCATAAGTAGGTAGGGTCAGGTATCAGTTTTACCCCTGAAAATATGAGTGACAAAAAATAACATGGATATAAAATTGTAGAGCTGTTTGTTTCTTAAATGTTCTAGAAAGTAAATTCTGAAAAAAATTAATACTTTCCGAGATAATAAGTGCATCCATTAATAAGTGACACGTATGGTTATATAGGTACTATTCTTACGTATTTTGATCAGTTATATGCTCGTTTAGATACAAATGTATGCAAAGAGTATAAGAATGATTTTAACACCAGCGGGAAAACGGTTTTTCTGGAAGTTTTTTCAAAGTTTTCAATGTGCGGCTGCTGGTGTAACATTACGCCGATTCTGGTACTTGGTTTAAATTACGAATTCCGAATTTGTGGTTACGACTGATTACGAATCGGTGACTAAATTATGAAACCAATTTAAAAGAAAATAATTTAAATTTTGGTGCTAGTGTGGCGTACCTATTCCAGGGGTGTATTAAATTTTAAATAATTATTTTATACTCGGTTTGATACTAGTTCAACAAAAAATATTAAAATTTTCAGAGATAATAATATTATATATATTTATCCGCATCGGAAGATTGAAAATTCAAATTAATTATTGTGTTTTGAAAAAGAAAATCGATACCGTTTTAATAAAACACGGAGGTTTAATATAACGTTATATAAGTAACATGAAAAAAGTGTACAATTATACCGGTTCAATATTAATTTCTAAAAATCAGATGGTAACAAAATTGTTACTCATAAGTGGTTAGCTCGTGTATGTTATAGATAATATTAATTAGGGGAATTAATTTGTTAATTCATAAAAAATGACTTTTAATTAATTAAATCAAAATTTATTAGAATCGTCAGTTCATACTTATAGTCCTTAGGTACTTACGACTTACATAAGGAATTTTGAATGGTATTATTTAGCATTGCTCAGAACCTAAAAGTTTCAATAATTTTTACTTTATTTCAATTCATATTATGAATTTTAAACGCCTGCAATAGGTACTGCAAACAAATTTCATTTCCTCGGCCGTCATTCGACTTTATGATAATCATTGCAACCGCACAACTTTAAAATAATGACAACTATTCAGGCTCGTATTTGGAAAATGTACACCTCGGGGCAATATATTTCTCTCAACCCACCTCCAAAAAATTTTTTTCCAAAAAGTAAGATAGAACAATTCCGTTATAAACGACGTTAATCCGCAGAAAATTATATTAATTTAGAACTTATGTATATTATTTTTTTTTTCTGTAGAGTGTCATTATAAATTGTCCGTCCCTTTTAATGGAATAAACATATTTTCACTGTGGGTAATAAGGTACACTTGCATCCACCCCTAAATACGGGTCTGTAACTTTTTACTACGGAAGTTTATACGATCGTGAAAACGGCGGAAAGAGAGGCTAAAAACGTGTTTCATTTACCGGAAACATTGTATAGTCTTTTAACTAATTGATTAGCAATTTAATTTTAATCTCAAGATTTTTTTCTGGAAACTAATTGAATTTAAACCTTTTTTAATGCCTATACCAAATCGTTTTAAAACTAATTTTAGACATGGCTTTTAAAATACCGTTATTATATTTACATGCTATATAAAACAATAATGTTATTTAGAACGTTTGAAATAATAATTTGCGATACCTAATGATGCAATAATTATTGATTATGACGTTCAAATAATTAAATTTTAAAATCAGATAAAATTATAGACCAACAGAAAATTCATTAATCATGTCTGAAGTAAATTTATTCCATACAAATTTGATCACGTCCGAAGCATCATTAGTGAACTATTGGAATAGTGAACTAATGTATACGTCGATTTTCACAATCATTATTTTCAACTGTATTGGCAACGTAAATAAAATAAAAAAACGTTTGACTTTGAATTTTTTTTGTATTTTCCAATGGGTTTTCATAAATTACACTTATCATAAAAAAATAGACACATATAATATATATTTTATAACGTAAATCTTTATTAGACTATTGTTATAAATAATATGACTTATGAGTTATGAGGGTCAAGCGCCGAACCTGATTTGTTTTGTATTTAATTATTCTTTACTTCGCCTAATTAAAAAAAAAAAAAAAAAAAAAAAAAACGAAAAATTAGAAAATAAACATGGAATTCAACGGCGACCGGTCCAGCGGTATGACGGGTGATTTCAAAACTTAACGGCAGCGAGCGGTCGAAAATTATTTGAAAAATGAACGCGATTTTTCAACAGGCCGTGTTGGTATAACATATTATTATAGCGGCGAACGTCAATAGTCGGGAAAAAGTCATTTGGTCGGATTTGCGAGCGGGTCATTTCGCGGCTCGGTCCTCGAAGGATATATATATATATATATAATAGTATAATATTACGCATAAAATATTATATATTGTAAGTTTTTATTACGTAAACGGACCCGCGAAAGTATGGCGCTAAGTCGAAAAGCTTGGCACATCGCGTCCGGCCTTGATCCCCCGGTATAGGTAGCAGCCCGCACAAAACCGTACACTCGGGTACCTACCCACCTACACGCACAGCGTTTCCACGTAGTTGTCCCGTCGATATTTGTCCGTATAAATGTAAAGGGAAAATATTATAATGCTATATACCTTCGTTCCCTGCAGGGAAGATGGGCTTAAAAATCAATCGCGCACAGTTTTCAATAATTGAGCGAATTAAATTTCGAAAATAAACGCCTTTATATTTGGCATTTAGACTGAAAAAAATAAAACAATAAAGGTAACAAAATACGTATGAAAAAATTATATAAGTACATATATATATATGAAAAAAAAGTTGAAAACTGATCGAGATCTGCTCCCCGGGACCGAACATTGATATTAAGGCCCCTATACACATGATCAGGTCGGGCTGACAGATGGTTTGACCAAATCGGGTGTTGTGTACAGACTGACGTTAGGTTGTATTCACATAGAGTTATAGGTACTCAAAAGAAACGGATCTGGTGGACGATTTAAATTATTCATCGGTGACTGGATCGGTCACCGGTGACTCGGGCCTTTTCAAAAGCTATCGAAATCCGTACAGTTTATCGCGTGTGGTCACGGAGGTACAATTTTCACTGTCATCGTTTCGCAAAACCACCATGGATTTTGTAGGTTAGCGACGAAGTCTTTTAATGATGATCTATACCATTTAGCTATTACCAGCGATGTTTCCGTCAACTTTTTGAGGGAATCATGTGACTCATGCATGAGATATTCTGTGACTATTGTTTAAAACGTGCACGTTTAAGAAAGTATAGCGAGTCCTTGGCAAACTACTCTTTTACCGTAGGTAGCTGAATCGGTTGTTGATAGCCGTTGCGCTATTATTCTAGTGATTACTATATACTGTATAAGTATAGTGAACAACAATATCGTAACATGGGCGCCCGTAGGAAATTTATCATTGAGGGAGGTTCATAACAAAATCAACCACCAGAAAGTATTTGGAATAAAATTATATTTGAAATTTTGAAGTCCCGGGGGTCCCGGCTGATGCCCTGTCTTGCTCCCCCCGCCGTGCGCCCATATATCGTGATGATATAAAAATGCTATCAATTACGATAACGATATTTTATTATCGAGTTGTGAAAAATCCATACTTTCCAAAAATAAAACATGATAAGTTAAAGTACCTACACGTCTGTCATATACTACGCATGGTAATATATTTTAATATATTATTATGGAGATTTTTTTTTTTTTTTTTAATACCCGCAGTATACCCGTGATTTTTCAATAAAATGCTAGAGTATATGATATATTTTATGTAGTATACCCTATGGAAATACCATCGGTTATTACAGCAATAGATTCAAGATAGAAGCGAAAGACGGTTTTGAGTTCATTTGCATACACCGGAAAAAATTTCCACCGCCGTCGCGCCGATTATTCATTGCTGCCAGAGAACGCAATTTTTTAGACGCACAATTTTCGTGCATTTATCGCATGCCCAGAACACGTTTGCTATGTTTGTTCAATAATCTGGTAGTAATCATTCATGCTGGGAAACACGGTGCAGAACTCGGGGCGTAACTGGGACATTTTAAATATCTATGTATCTTAAATTGGTTACACTAATTTAAAAACTGCATAATATAATATACTATATTGCAGGATCCTTGGTCCTGAAATATCACATAAAATACCTACATATTTTACTTTTGAATATCATTTATCCCATCACTAATAAATTAAAATTGTAATAAGTGCCTTTTGTTTTAGTTGTTTGGTATTATATTCAACCGCTTCTTTGAAATCCGCGTGGTATTTGTTTACTATAATTTAATGTTTTGTTCATCGTAAAGCATTATAAAAAAAATTGTAATTCTCATAACTATTTGTGGTGTTTATCAACAACAGCTGTGAGGAGGTGTATGCGTCGCGGTATAATGAGGTGGACTTGCCGGGACAAATATTGGGTACGCTTTACCTATGTATTAAGTATTTAGTACCCCTCGTATGTATAAAATGTATATAAAACAATAAGTTAAATACATAAATAAATAATTCATATGTAGAAATAAATAAATAAATGAATGCGTCACCTGGAGTATTAAGATATGTGTATTGTAAGACCGGTTTCCAATTAAAAATTCATCATCAGGTAAATCACAAACTCAAAATATAAAATTAGTTAAAGTTTATCTTAATATCTTTAATATTGATCAAAATAGATATTTTAACTTTTTAGGCATTTAGTTTTCGTTGTTGTTGTAAAATAATTAATTTGATTGCATAAAAGTAAAAGATTATAGTAAAACGACGAATTAAATATATTTGAATCTTTTATTTTTTTAGTTTGTAGTGGTTACTGATTGGTTTCATCGTGGTAGAGACCGTTTTTGGATTTAAACCATACATGTATAAATGTTTGCCACTCACAAATTTGCTCTAATACTTCGGTGGATACTGGGTACCTTTAGTGATTGGTTAGTTTGTCGAAAATCGGTTTCTTTTAAGCGTATAGGTTCGCGTGAATACGGCCTTATTATACCAGTAAGAGTCCGAGATGGGAAATAATCATATTTCCATAGGATTTGTGTGGGAATAGAGAAAAAAAAAACAAATAAGTTTACCGCACGCATATACAAACATACACATACATACACACACACACACACACACACACACACACACACACACACATATATACAGTGCAAGTAGGGGAAACGTTTCTAAATTTAAATTCGAAATTTTGGCAAGCCTCTACGGCCGGCTGCGCGTCGGCGCGTACACTCCACATTCGTTTATAGGCACCGTAGACATATGGACATTTTATTTCTGGATCGACGACCGGCCGTTCACTATATAGTCACCTAACTCCTCCGACCACAATAATCATCGCCATCGTATTATTATTATTATTGTAACCGTAACCGTCATTATCATCATCACCAACATAAACGCCATCAAATAACAACACGCTTAAAAACAATATACCTACTTATATCTACCTACTTACCTTCATACTTACCTATAAGTACGTTATACGGCGCGATTATAACACGGAGATACCGTATTATACGAGTGCACCAGGTTCGTTTGGCCTAACCGATTGTTTTGTTTTTGTTTTCGAGGTGGTCGCCCGTCGATTTTTCGCGAAAATGTTGATGGACATGGATTTCGACGATGACACGCCAAACCGATGCACGACGCTCGTCTACTACGCGTGGAAGATATTCACGTGCCTGTTCCTGCACGTGTTGCTCGTCACCATGGTGGTGCTGTACTGTTTGCTCGGGGCCTTTGCCTTTGAAAATCTCGAAAAAGCCCACGAAATCGAAGTGAGTGAAACGCACCGAACAGTTCAGGCGTCATTTCAATATTTCGTAGACGGGGGCAATAAAATTACTATACATTTGCCCAGTGGTGATCAAATATATAATATTGATGGGAGATAAGGATAATTTTTAAAAACTATTATTATTTATATAATGATTTTCGTTTAACTAATTATATAAAGATAAAATATAATTTATACGAGTATGTAAGAAAATTTCTTTGTGAGAAGGGATCAGATTACTTTCAGTGTACCTCATGGTGGTATACCTTAAGGCGATAAATGGGACTGCGTCAGATTGGAAGCAAGTGTATAATTCTGACAAACGGTATGAAGAGTTCTAGATAAGATATTGGCGGATCGTTTCACCTCAGATGTGCGCGGAGACAACAGGTGATAAGATGTATTATGGTGCAGATGATATAGTTTTGATAGGAGATAATTTAGAATAAGTTAACAATAGGCTTAATAAATACGGAGTAGAACATGAAGGAAAGGGACTAAGGATAAATTGAAGTAAAAAAAAGAGAATGCGTCCGGAGGACTAGGACAAGACAGCTAGGTCACGGCAATAAGCGGTTATAGGTGAGGTTGATAGTTTTAGGTTGATAGTTTTAGGTACCTAGGATCTTTTGTACAAAAGAACCGTGGCTTTCATGAGGATGTGAAACATAGAATTAAGCGTGGTTGGATTTAGCGGAGAAAAGCGTCAGATGTTTTATGTGACGAGAAAATTCCAATGAGATTTTAAGTTGAGTTCTACAAAAGTGTGGGGATGTTGATTATGTTGTATCTGGTTTCGTTCAAATATTGTCTATCGTTTGATAGGTAGATCAGATTTGTATATACATGTAAACAAATATGTACTAGCCTACATATTATTTGCGTAGTGTTTAAATTCTACATCAAGCTGAAAATCGAATATTTTACCACGGATTACTTGTCGGTGAGGGCATACGAATAAAAGGTATATATTTATATGAAACCTTTTTAGATTTTTTTTTTCTAGATTTAAAAGCTACAGTTTAACTGAAATGCTAACTTAAGACAAAGCTAATAGTTAGACTAGGGCAAATACTCAAGCAGTGGTGGATCCAGGGGGCCTTTGCCCCCCTAGTCCTTTTCAACTGTCTCTTTACTTACAAAAATATTTTAAATTATGTAACGTAGTAAAATTAATTACACAATATCTATTTTGGAAACGATTGGGAAATGGGAATGTGAAATAATTTTGAAATGAACTAAAAAGTAAAAGATGACTTAAAAAATTCCATACAATGAATTTAAAAATTAAAAACGTCAAAATATGCAAAATGAAAGTTTCATAAAGTAATTTTTTGTGATATATTTCAAATTATGTATTTAGAAAGTTACGTTTCACAATCAGCTAAAAAAAAATAAAAATGCAATTCCCTACAAATTCACAGTCCTAATTATAATGCATATATGGCTTAGAAGTAATTTTTATAGGAGGCTCCCCCAAAATTCAACCCTGGACCTACTACTGTACCCAAGTTACCATCTCCTCTTACAAATGACACTACTGTGATAAATCAACGTTAACTTGCATATTATTATTTATCTAGTTGTGGTACTGTCGACGTAAACGACGTATCAAATTATACTCTAGAGATGTTTATCTATATTATTCGTTTCGAATTAAACGTGACGTGACGTGATGTGATCTGCGGTTTATATAGGTATATCCGCGTAATATCTATCATGTATTATTATTATTTGCATTTAAATGGGACCTCGTTTACCGTAGTCGTATTTGATAAACGATATGGAAAAAAAAAAAACTAATACGGGTAGTAATTTCGTAAAAAGAAGTTTACTATTAGTTTTAGTACCTACATGTAGTCTGTATATATATTTGTATCTTGTTATGCATGTTGACTTGAAAAATTTAAAATTAGTTAGATACCTCCATTAGTTAATTTAGTTACTTTTGTCTAAAAATTAGACTTAATATTACAAAAATTAGATAACTAGATATACTATTTATATCCTTGGCCTATGTAAGTGTTATACAAATATTAGACTATGAGGAAAAATTTAGCATTAATACATATTACAATTCTTGATTAAATCGTGTACAAGCATTCGAAAGCATCTAAAACATAGAATCAAAAATAGCTTATTATCATTTATAATAAACCGATCAGTGAAAATATAGTAATAGGGTAAACACACTATAGTCTATAGTCATGGTAATATTAAAAATTACGTGTAGGCGCTCTCACATAAAACTACTTTAAAATTACTCAGTGTTTTGTATAATACCTAATATGCTAGACGATATAATAGTATAACCGTTGTATACATTCTTTTCTCAAGTCCATTCAAAGCTACTTTTGATTATATATTCAAGATTTTCCTTATGCATGTATCCCTAGTACGAAATTTCCATTTTTGGTACATCACGTTTTTCAATAGTAACTTATTTATTGTTACGAATACAGAATCCAATATATTCGAATGGGATTTTCGCATGATGCGCAGTATACAGAATTCGTGGAGTAACTTTATTAAAATCGGGAACGCCGTTTTTAGGAGTAAAGAATAAACGAAATATTATTCGTCGTTATTGAAATTGAATAAACATTTTATTAAATTATGATACATATGCCTATAAATATATAAGTACATAATATATGCATATACTTTCACATCATCACAATAGGTCTCTATTTTGAATGGTGAATCCGACATGCGTCAGATATAGTAGGTATTCATAATATACTGTTCATACTTAATTTTACAAACTTAGTTATAAATTATAACTTTTAGTAACGAATATTATAGTGTAATTTGACATTTCTTGAATTTGATCGTTTATTGAAATTAAATAAAAATGTCATCTTTTTGAGAAATAATTGAATATTTTAATTATAAATTCATATTTTTTGGTTTTTAATACATAAATTATTATGAAATATTAAATCATTTTAAACGTAGAAAATAACTTCTACTTGTAAATAAAAAATGCTGATATTGTTGATGGGTGTGCTCCGGTTTTTGGAAAAAAGTTGGAATGGAGGATGTATAGAGTAATTTAGTTTATATCTGTACGTTATTGCTAATGGAAAACAATTCTGAGCGGAGTATTTTCAGCCGTATTTTTTTCCTTGTTGCCGTGTTAACCCAGAAATCAACAATAAATTGCCGTTTTATTTATTAAGAAAACTACCAGGGAAAAAAATGACCTATTAAGTTAAATTATAAACGCATAAACAACAAAGAACAAAAACAAATGTAATAACTACCTAGGTATATATTATACTCGTAGAAGTCGGTGAGTAGGTACCTCTGCATGTAATTTATTTCAATTTTAAAGTGATATTCACGACGATACGGTTGAGTTAAACAATTGGCATTTGTTGGCAAAATGTACATTATTTTATTTTATTGGACTGTTGCTTATTACAGTAAGAACATTTAGCGATAAATATGCTTTTTGGACTTGTTTTTGCGCTTGCGGTAAATTGTCTTATATTTAAAATCCGAGAGAGCCAAGAGTCGGTCACATTTTTTTGATTTATCATTTCAACCAAAAATATAAAATCCACATATGATGGACATACAACTAGTTAAATATAATTTCATAAAAAAATAAATACATTTATCATATTTAATACTACATTTATATAGTCGGTATCATTGATATTAAAAATAGTAATTACTACATCTAGTAATACTACTTATATTTTTATTAGGTATCTTGCTTGTACAATTTCATCTTTTAAAACTATTACTATTACAATATATCTGTTGCACATCGTTTTTGTTTTTTTTAGTGCTCGTGTATGAAATATATTGGTCGGAGAGGTCGCATAATTGAGGATTTAATTTCCAAAAGGTTTTATAGAATTATTGTTTGCTATATATATATATATATATATAATAATATATAGTATATACTGTGTCCCGATCCATTAAATTTTAAAACATTTCATGTGGAAACGTATTTTTTTTTCTATCTAGGTATGCTGCAGCACACATATAAGCTACTTATAAAAAATGTCGTGTACCGATCGAAAATTATTAAAAGTTTGGTATACATTGAAATTATTACCTGTACAATATCTCAATTCCCCTCCTTCGATATGATTGATTCTTGAATATTTTTTTTCATTTTATTAATCTTGCATTATATGTAATATTAGTAAATGATAATAAATTGTATGCATTTAATATATTAAATAGTGAGAAATATTTTTTTTTTAATAGGTTTTGAATTATTTTACACATAATTTTTGTATAATTCTGGTTTGATGAAATGAAAACTATATGGTAAAAAATAAAAATAAATAAAGGTCAGCTATTATTGTCATAGCTTGGCATCAATAACATCACAAATATGTATACAACAGTTGCAGGATGCCTAATATTTTCAACAAAACATATTATTAAAATTTAAATAGTATATACCTCGGCGGAAAATCTTTATATAAGTAGATATATTATGGCAACTAAAAAAAAGCATAATATTGGAATTGTTTTAGTCTGTACAATTTAATCGAATAATTAATTATTAATTTAAATTTGTGACAGGTGTATACACCTGTAATGTTTACCCATAAGTTACTTTAATAAATTAGTCGTCTTTATCAAATTTAAATAATAGATAAATAACAGATAAATATACATTTTTATATACGTATATACGTCAATATACGTTTTTTTCTAATAATTTAATATTACAATTTATTTACGAAATTTTAAATTTACGTATATGTTTCTTTATGTACATTTAAATTTGCACATAATGTAATTTTCTTCTGTGTATTATTTTGACTACTTGCGTATCGGCAGAAGAGAAACGGCTTTCTCATCAGAAATGTGGTTTTTTTTTTGTACGACAATGCTTAACTACTATAAAGTAGCACCAACTCAATAAAAACTGGATGAAATGAGGTGGACTCTTCTGAAACACTGAAGGGTATTTCATAGTAGTTTCTATAGTCTAGACCTATCATCATGTAACTATCATTTCTTTGGGCCTCTTTAAGAGGCACTTGGAGAGCAGCATTTTGAGGGATAACTATGCTGTCAAGATATTGGTGTGAGAATGGCTTACGATTTAATTTTCTTTATACGATAAAGACATCAAGAACTTACAGAGCTCTGGAAAAAAATGTATTTCCAAATTAGGAGCCACTTTAGAAAAATCATTATAATTTTGTAGTAACATTTTTGTATATTTTTTCATTATGTTTTTAGACAATAATTTCAGTTTATATTTGATTGCCCCTCGTATTTATAATACAAGTTACAATTTTCAAAAAATTCATAGGAGGGGTGATCGCCACGTCCCACGCTTATATCCGCCACTGAATTATATTTCATTATACTTATATTTATATTTTATGGATGTAATGTGCATGCTGACGATGATCCGTCATTCTTTCTTTAGGTTAATTTATTATTTCTGTTTTTACATTTTCGTATGTACTTTACCTTGTCATCCTTTTTCGGGTTTGTCCGATTATTTTGTAATCCAATAGTCAGACTACCTACTAATTAACCTTTACTTCTAACTGAATCTTAGGCTAATATCTAACGTTTTTTTTGTTATTAATAATTTAATTACACTCGAATTGTATATCACGATGTATTTTTGTTAATATGTGATTTTTGTGAATTGGGCTTCAGCTCGTTATCTTTTAAATAAATAAATAAAACAAATAATATTCTATATAGTATGATAGTGGACACATTAAATTAAATTAAGGAAATATAATTCTAAAAACATAGTTTAGCGGTCGGAATTCACAATTTATCTTTTTATGAGTTTGAAGTGAATGTGGAAAAAAATTGAACGGCGCAAAAAGTTTTGATGTGGTATTCTTCCCATTGAGAGGAGTACGGGATTTTATAACTGCTCTTTGTTGGATAAACTTTTCGCATTACATCCATTGGTGGTATACACCTAACAATGTATCCAACTAGATACGTGATGTGTTATAACGCGTCGCAACAAAGAAAATTCGAGTGACTTTTATCTTGCAAAAAAAAAAAAAAATAATAAAAGATAAAAAATCACCAGTTAAATTGATTTAAAATTTTAAAAAAGCCTGACATACTTACTTCGCAGTTTGCACTATGCATAGTAGGCTATTGTTGTAAGTCAGAAGTAGTGTAGGGATAGGAAATAGGTTAATTTAGTTCATATTCTGAACGTAATTATGAATTAATGTAGTAATCAAAAAGTGATTCTGAGTGTAACTAGATAATTTGTTAAGGCTGTAAGTATTTTTTCCTTGTAGCAAAGAAAACCAAGAAATTGACAAAATACAAACGATAAATTGCCTGGTTTTTAATTTTTAAGAAAAACTGTTCAAAATTTTATATAAAGAATAACCGGGTGAAATATCTGCATTTTTAAGGTTCGCTGATGTAAATAATTAGATTAATTATTATCGACTGAAAAAGTATTTCTACGAAAAAATTTTAATCTTCTTATAATCATCTTATTATTATTATAGTGGGTTTACAGGTGTCCTATGGACACCCAATGTGATTTCTTGGGAAGTATTAAATTATTTTGAAATTTTTTTTCTTCACAATTTAAAAAACAAGCAGCATTAAAATATTATATTTATTTTTTTGCCACCATTATTTTATAAAGTAAAGCAACTACCTACTTTTGATTTTCAAATGGAAATTTACATTAAAAATTCCATCATCAGACGGAGTATTTTAGTTAAAATACATTTCGGTATTTAAATTTTTATTTCCGTTGACCCATTTACAAGATATTCTACTTTAAAGTTTTGGCAGGGGGAGAGTAGTGAGAGCGCTGTTCAAACGCCACGCGCTGTGCTGTCACACAAATGATGCTGGGATACGCAATCGTGTATTTTGTTTTAATTATCAGGTATTATGAGGCGTCTTACTAAAGTGTTCTGTGTAACTGTTTTATTATTAGGCAATTGCGTGTTTGAGTTTAGTATAGGCATGCGTGTATTATACGATTTTTTTTTGTATTACCCGGTGAATACAAAGTTAAATTGAAAAATTTTGGGTTGTTGAATGTAAACATGTATGCCGGTATTACCTATACATCTAACAATATATATTACATTAAAACTGCTCGTGAGTTGGTAATATTTGTGGAATGCGATGTATACAATTTTCCCAACCTAATAGTATGTTGCGTAAAATTATTAAATACTGCGTAATTTCGGATATTATGGATGTTAATGTTATTATTTTATATTTTATATGTGAAGGAACACTGAAATTGTATTATTAATACAGGGTATACATGGCGCATTGAAATTTATGTTCGATAATTTTATCATGTAAATATCCAAAATATAGAAACATTTTCAATTAAAGAGATTTTCGATTAATAGACATCTAAAATAATTTGTCTATTTTATTTTATTTATATTTTTACTGTCTTTTTTTTTTTGGAGGGGAGTTTAGTGGTTAATTTTTGAAATTCAAATGAGAATGTATATTAAAAATTCTATAAATAGACGGAGTGTTACTTAAAATACATCATTTTGGGAGAGAAATTTTCGATTTCCTTCAATCCGTTAAAGAGATATTCCGTTTTTTAGTTTAGGTAGTGGAACGCTATGCCCTGGTGTGATTGCACAGCACGGTGTGTGGTGTTTGTATAGTGATAATAGTCCATTACTCTCCCCTTACTTAAAATAAAAAATTTAATGACGGATTGACGAGATATTCATCAAAATCAAATAACAAATGTCAACACAAAAATTTATTTTTTACTAATACTTCATTTATTTATGCAATTTTGAATATAGTTTGTCGTTTGAATTTTGAAAGTCGCCCCCCCTTCAAAAAACAAAACAATGTACAATTTATTTTAGGTGTTTATAAATCGAAAAACTTTTGTCTCACACATTTTTTTATAGTTTGAATATTTAAATGATAAAATGGTTTGTAACGCACATTTTCTGTATAATACGCGACGACTTTATTAATTGCATTTAATACAAATTAGACCAAATAAATGATTCTGTACATTAAATGTACTTAGTTTACTGACATTTTTTTCTCACGTGGGTTTCTAACCACTACATACGTATACTTTTTATTCGTTACAACTTCAAAAATGTACCTATTAGATTATGTAATATAGTTAATAATATCAAAAAAAAGAGTCGATAGTGCTGATGGGCGTGCCGTTGTTGTAGGAGAGAAATTGCAGGGAAGATAGGATAGAGTAAATCGATTTATATCTGTAACCAATAATAAATTATTAGTTCATTACTTACTAACGAAAAAAGATTTTGAGAGAAGTTTAATTAAACATGTTTACGGTTTTCATCAAAATTTGAACTTAAAATACTTCAAAAAAAAATTACTGCCCACTCGGTGTTTTTTTGTTTTTTGATTTTTGTTGATATCTGGGTTACCGCTTATAAAGAGGGTACCACAAAGGGGAAAAACACAACTAACGTTTAGAATCATTTTCCGTTTACAATGGTTTAATTGTTGCATACTGTTCATAAACTAATTTAATCTGCATATTCCATTTACCCAACTATCCACCACTGTTGTAGGGCCCCCCAATCACGGCTTCTTTGTGATGAGCAGTATTAATTTTTATTTGATGTTAATATTCTTAAAAAAATTCTAAAATATAAAAATCATGTAGCTAGTTATCACAAAAATGAAAAACTTAAATATATTGAACAAAACAAAAGTTATTGTGTTTGTCAGGTTTCCGTGGACGTAGTGACATTTTGTTTTACCAAAATGTGTTTATATCTAGGTGAAAAACAGTATTTATGTGATGCGAAATAATGTGACTTCGGATCTATGGAGATACACCAGAGAATCGCTGGTGCTTTATCAAGATAATTTCACAACAAATGTCACCGCCCGGTTGGAGAAATTCGAACAGGATTTGATTTACGCGATCAGACGCAGTGGCTGGGATGGCGAAGAGAGCACTGCTGTAATGCAATGGACATTCACCGGTGCATTATTTTACTCGATTATTGTCATCACGACTATTGGTGAGTACCTATATAATACTCATAAGTGTATCGTTTAGATTTATTGAAGTATTATTGAGAAATAATTTCGATTTTCAATAATCCGAATTATTTGGTTCTCTTGCCATGGTTACGGTTCAAAACGGTAAAAAAAAAAAAATTATTAATAGTAACACGATACCTACTATTTTAAGTGATAGTTTTAAAACGTAAAATAATATAATAAGTGCATGACTGATTAAACTGGACTTAAAGATTTGAATGATCACAATATTTTGATTTTCCAAGTAGTTTTTATAATAATTAAGCAAAATCCGGAAGATACCTACAAAGAGCGGCAAAATTTACGAAAATAATTCTTTTATTAGGTATTTAAAAATTTGTTTTTTTAATGTGATTTAGTTAAAAATATTCGTAGAGATTTGAAATTTTGACAGAAAACTTATCGTTATTTTTTTAGGTGTGGGAATATTTTTAAGAAATTTGAGCCATTTTTGATATATTTATTGACATTTTAATATTGCGAATTTCTTCCGCAAATTTTATTTGGTAGGCATCCCAGCTGTTGATAAAATTGCGAAACTTTACAGAAATGCTTGAAAATTTGATGGAAGTTCATTATAATTTATAAGTCGTAATTAGTGAACATTAAAGAACATTATGTACCCTACCTTCTCAACTACCAATATAAAACAGTGGTCGCGCCCGTCACTAATATCAGCTCTTTTTTTTGTATTGAAAAGTTTATTATTTTGCGCCCATCACGGGTACTAGACTGATCTGAGTCGATTGTTTTTTTTTTTTATTATTATATTCTAATAAATGAAGTCGGTAAGGTGACTGTCTGTCATGATAGTTCACATAATGCCAACAATTCCAACCAGCAAAAAAAAAAAAAATGAGAGGACCTTAAAAATTAGAGGTCCTGAGCAAATCCCATGAAATATCCGTCAAAACCCTGCCCCTGCCCGATTTTAATTCACTTATTCACAGAAGAAGTTTTAATCCCAATCGAGAGCTTTATAATTTCTTTATATATCTTCATTACAATTTAAATTATTGATCGATAATTGTTTGAAATTCAAACATGCCAGGAACCTTGTTTTTAATATTTCGCTTCACAATGAATATATGCTATTCGTATATATATTCTATTATTATAATAGTTATTATACATAATATAGTTTAGTTACAGGGGTACAAATCAATGAACATATAAAAGTATATCGGTATATCTCATGCAATTATAGTAATTGTTAACAAATTAATTTAATATGTTAAAAATATCATAATATTAACATTAATTATTTGACCAGTCTAATAAAAATATTATATTTCATTAAAGTAAACCGACTGACGTTACAGCCAGGTATCTTGTTAATCGTTAGAATAAAACTAGTATAATATCGCACAATCATTTGAGAATATTTATCTATTTGGGTAAAGATGGGTTAGTACGTAAGTACCATTATAGGAGCTTAAACGTTTATACTGCAATTTACGTATCAATTAAATACCTTCGTTATAAGCCTGAGACTTCATGAAATGCGTCAAGGACTATAATTAACAGCAGTCAACTATAAACCATACTCTATAATAAATATTAATAGTAAGTATATCGACAAAATACGGCCATTAGACGGTCACAATAACTACAATATGCGCTACAAAACTTTTAAGTCTATCTATAATGTAATTAATTTTTAATAAAATATATGACATAAACCTTGATTAAATACTAATATTGTAAAAATACATATAAATATCTCTTAATATCATATAGATATATGTAACATATGTATATATTATACGTTGAAAAAAAAAAAATTTTTAAAAATTTTACAGGAAGTCCATAACAATTGGAATACATTTTTTTTTAACATTAGCCTTTTTTGCAGCAAGTCACAGATATAATATTTGTTATATAAATCATATTAAATTCTAATGGAGAAAATGGGGAGAGAGGTGAACGATTTACTAGTTTTGCAACGTGACATTTTACATTTTTCCCGAGAAACTTTTTACGAGTAGTACAAATACTAGAAAGTTTTACACGATAACATTATAGATAGGTAATTGAACACAAATGGTAGGTAATACTTTAAAAAGTTTTTGAATTTTCTTCTACGACTTCTTAAAAATGATTAAATACTGAATAACAACAAAGAGAAACCCACAAGCAAGTGGTAAAGTGTCAGTTCTGTTATTTATTTATGAAATATAGTTTCCCGAATGTGATGGCTAAATGCTTAAAAATTAAAATGTATAAAATATTGTATTCACACCTACTAATGTTCATCTAAAACTGTATTCTGAAAAGTTTGACGCAAATCTGTAATTATTTATACTTTATAGTATCGATTTAAAAGTTTATATTTTAAAAATAGTAATTTTAAACAGTGTTTTAAGCCTATTCAATTTTTAGTTTTTGGTCGTTATTTTATGAAAAATCGTCTTTTACATAGGTAGGTAATATTTTATTTCTTTAATGATAAATATAACATTACGTGATATTGTTTTTTTTTAAACATTTTTATTCTGTCTGAATAATTTTTCTGCCAGAAATCTGAATTTAATCATTAAGTATGTAACTAGCATCTTTTCTAAAAATAAATTTTGTCTAGTTTGTACATTTTTTAGATTTTCTTTGTATTTTTTTAATAATTGGAAAAACCAGTAAAATACGTTGTTAAAACCAACAAATTTACATAAAAACGGTTTTCATTATTTTTGATTTTGTTTTTCTGTTGTAATTTGGTTAAAAATAATTGTAAAGGCCTGACTATTTCTCATAAAATGTACGTATGTTAAGTTTTAATATACAACTTATAATACATAATACTTTCTAGACAAAAACAGATCGACAAAGAATACATAAAACCTTTTTCAATACACCGACCGATAATGAACTGTCCATTTACAGTAATTATGACAATAAAAATCGATTTAATTAATTTAATCGCTCCAAATACATATAGTTTTCCAACCACCCTTGTATATGCCGATGTCTTTACGTTACTACAAAGTCCTTCAATGGAGCACTAATGGTTTTTTTTAGTAAATTTAATGAACTTCAAATTCCAATCAAAACAATTTCACTTACAGTCTTATGTGTATAAGAGACTAATTTTAAAAACGATTACATAACCAACGTACCAAATTACAACAGCTATCACAAAAATCGTAAACACAGAGATAAGGCCAACGGTGGCATGATAATTTTTGTACATAAATCATACCCATCGTTACCTGCAACAAAAATCACATTAAAAAAACAAATTACACTCTGCAATCTTTATCTACCTTATAGTCAGGATATTAATAAACATGATATTATGCAAATAATAAATCATTTATTCGCTCCGTTCATTTTGCTTGGTGACGTAAATGCACATAATATAATATGGGGCTTTAAAAAAATTGACCCCAGAGGTAAATTATTCGAAAACATATTAGATAATGACAATCTAATTTTACTGAATAACAACAAACCTACACATTCAACTATTATAATGACAAAACCTCGGCTTATCAATCGCAAGCTCAATCATCTCAACATATTTAGGAAGCCACGTACTTGATGAAATACACTCCAATGAACACTGGCCCATAATTAAAGACATTAAATTCGACAATAATAAAATTCCAGCTGAAGCAAACAACAAATAGTGACTTAAAAACTAAAATTGGCAGGTCTACTTGGAAAGGTTCAATAATGAAATAGAAAATATAATTAATGCAATAACTTACAATTCTGATATAAATGACGACATTTCAACATTTACAAATGCAATAATTCACTTAGCTAACTTGGCAATAGGTAAAACTCTGTACGAAGGAAAAAGATCGCCTGTTCCTTGGTGGAACTCGGAATGCGATAGTATTTTTAAAAAAAGAAGAGGGCATTTAACAAATTTTAAAACAAATAATAATCTTTCTGACCTAATTGCATTCAAAAAAGTTAGAGCTATGGTACGCAATATACTCAAAACTAGCAAAATAACTGCATGGCACAATGTCACCTCCTCTCTTACATCATAATCAATATCAAAAGAATCGTGGACCAAGATTAAAATATTCAAAGGCTCACCCATTTAACAAATTGAAATATCAATAAATGACGGTAATGAAATATCGAAATCGTTAAGCATATCAAATACATTCGCAGAAAAATTCCAATTAAATAGCAGTAATGAACAACTCAATAAATTTATAGCAGTTAAAAATAAATACGAACAAAATAATCCATTAATATATGAACCCAGTATTGAAAGTAATAGTATTGCGCTTAATTATATATTTACCTTATTTGAACTAATTAACAGTCTAAGTTTATAGATTTGCTAAAGAAAGATCAATATATCTACTAAATATAATAAAATTGTGCTATGCGTTTATCTATAGGTGCTTTTAAAAGTAGATCGGTCGCAAGCATACTTTGTATAACTGGTGAACCACCTCTTGCGTTAAGAAGAAGACTTATCGAAATAAAGTACATTATACAAATAACCAAACATCAAGAAAATCCGGTCTACGTTAAAATTATTAAAAAAACCACTCTAGTTAATCCGACAAGTTTATCTCATCTTGCACCACTGTATGAAAGACAACAATCATTCATTTCAAAAAATAAAATGTTAATTAAAAATATAATCCATATCACCGAATTAAATATACTTCCTTGACAATTCAGAAGAAATCTAATTAACTTGAACCTAATATACTTCCATGAAAATACAACGTATAGAAATACGTATAAAACCCTCCATAACGAACTGTTAAACTCGTACAATAACCATGAACATATATATACTGACGCATCGAAAATCGATCAAAAGTCAGGTTTTGCCGTGATATTCACAGATAAGATCATCGAATTTAAAAACAAATGACATTTGTAGTAATTTTTCCATAGCAATACTCACGGCCATCCAAAATATCCACTTTATTAATAATAAGAAATATCTAATTATGTCCGATTTCCTGAGCACGTTAATTAGCATACTCAATATAAACACATCCCAACCAATTATCAGTTATATAATCAACGAACTTAATGTTCACAAAAATAATGTATCTTTAGTACGGGTTCTACGACATGTCGTTATAATGGGTAAGGAGGAGGCTGACTCAAAAGCTAAAGAAATGATAGGTAACCCTTTTTTGAAGTATACCCTTTATATTAGACCAAGACCTGCGCAGTAAATCAAACTTAATGATTTGAAAGAAAGGCAAAGCCTCTGGGCTAGTGAAAAAAAAAAACAAGTTCGGAGAAATCAAGGTCTTAGTATTACTATGGCCCGAACCATAACATTTTGTATGTAAATATGGTTCCTGGCTAATAATCTTGGTGTTGATGCCTAAAAAAATTGTTTAAAAAAAACATTTCTAGACATGGTAAAATGTTAAACTAATTTTACAATTTTTGAGCTAATTGAAATTGTTGAGGTTTTTTTTTTAGTTTTTATTGGTTTTATGTGGATGAAATTGGATGGATAGAAATGGTTGATAAATACGAGGTTTATTAAAAGTTGAACTTAGTGGTAAAAAAAAAAGTTGAGCGTAATATAGTTTTTTTTTTTTAATGCGTTTAACTTCAATTTTTGACGAAAATCATAAATTCATGGCATTTTAAAACATGTTCAATCGAATTTCCCTCAGAAACAATTTTTTGTTTGCAATAATTTAGCATTACATAATGTACTAAAGTTAATAATATAAAATAAACTACCCTGTCTATCTTACCTTTCTGATTATTAACCTGCTTCAATGACAGTGTACCCGTGGGTATTATGGCATTTTGAAATGTTTTAATCATTTTTTGTCATACATATTTTCGGTTCATTTTGTTCATTATTTAAAAAAAATGGATTGAATTAATTTTGAACAAAACAATAAACATTCTAAATCGATTATGTAATAAATAGGTATAGTTCTATATAGCATATTATGTTCAGTTTCCTTAACCGGGTAGAATTTATTCAGAAATTTACTCAGTACATTCCATTCATCTACTGAATAGATAAATGGAATGTTGTAGGTATTTACATTTTCTTGATAACACTCATTATACAAGTCATGTACTAGTCCTTATAAACTATACATTTAGTAAACTTATATGTCTAAAGTACCTTAGGCACGTATAGACAAGTATTTTCTCGAGCGTTTCTACTGCATACTCTCACTGGCGTTGTTGGTTAATTTTGTTTAAATTTACAATATTATAATGATGTCGGTAGATGCCTAAATTCCTAAATAAAAAATTCTTATCATTTTCTTCAATGATGATTTAGGTTAAGGCTTAGATTTTATCAGTTACTGTTTTTATAATATATGTATAGAAAATGTGCCGTGGCGTACTTAGAGATTATTCAAAGAGAGAGGCTAAATATATGAAATTAAATTTATATATAATTGTAAAATATGTATACATCTATTGCAAAAGGGTTTTTTCTGAGGTTATTTTGAAAAATGCATAGTGTATAGTAAATAATGGTATACGTATTTCAATTGTACAAATAATAATTTGTATTTAGTTGAGTAATATGTGTAATGATTATTATTTTTTTGGAAATAAATTTCACTGACGAAAGTTTAGATTATTTTTTGTATTTTAACACGATCAATGGGGAGGGGGAGAAACCCACTTAGTCCCCCTACTGAGTAAATTACTGTGTTTAGTGTAACTATAATAAAATATGTGTTTAGGTACATGACAAAAAATGTATGATAGTTGTGTTTCAATTAAGATAATTTACATTAAATATTATACCGGGTCATCATGTCCAACAAATATTATAATTATACCATGCTCATATAATATTCATTGCTTAAAATAATAAATTATTATTTTATAAATTAGGTATCTATTATATAAGTACCTACCTAAATAATATTCTTTGATATTGGTTTTAAAAGTAAATAAATAAGAGAAATTTAGAATAAAATAATTATTACGAAAGTTAAAGATGTGTTATTTTATTTATTGTAAAAATCACGTTTCGTTAGTAACGAATCGTTACACTTTCCGTTTTCTATATTATTTAATAAATAATAGGTATATCTAACGATGATGGGTTTTGATAGGTATTATCACGAATAATTTTCTGGGTTAGGAGTAAAAAAGAAATACTGGAAGTATATTATAAAAAAATATACCTCTTAACATTTATGTATGGAGTATCGATTACAACGCGTAGACCAATTTGTATTCCTTCAAACTATTTTTGTTTAGTATATTATGTAGAGAAATTCTGCAAGTAAACATCTAATGAAAAAATTACTCGAAAATCAGCTAATATTCTGTTCAATATATTGTAACTATTTCTGAAAATACATTCCCCCCCACTGTGTAATCCATTGGGGTAATGGTTTATTTTAAATATTTATGTATATTTTTGTATCGTTCGACAAAAAATAATGTAGGTAAGAAACTACATGTCAATTTTCATAATTTAGAACGTGATAAATGAACACATGTTTAATATAAACTTACAAAAAACCTTCTTCAATATTGCTTATCTTCAATATTTTTCTAAGGAAAAAAAACACAACTGATATAACAGGACGTGTCAGGTGTTGTCTATTATTGTACCTATTGATGTTTAAAGTTTAAAATCGATTAGATCCAAACATTCATTTAGTCCTTAAAAACTACATTTTTCATTATATATTTTTATGTACTCATAAATAATTTTATTTTACTAGTTATTTTCATTTCGAGTATTTATATATTATATTCTTGTCATGTTGGTATTACAATTACTTAATATAGTTTTCGGATAAGCATATTTGTATTTGTTTGTTAATTATTCTCCCTACACTATGAACATTTTTACCTACGTAGATACTCTATTACTCTCACCACCGTTTTTAATTTAATAGGACTAACGAAAATTTGAGCATATTTTATAGATTAATTAACTATATAGTTTTAAAGTTAAGTTAAATTCAGCCGTAATTAATTTGAACATACTGACTTTCTCGACCTATTAACTGACGTGCAATATACCATAATATTAAAGTAATGTACATATTAGCCAGTAATTTATTAAATGTTAATATGGGATGTGCATAGTTGTTTCGTACCACTTTAATTTTATGGCATAATAAATTTATTTTCGGAATTTTCAGACCAAGTTTTACATAACGCAATCAATTTTAATATTTTAATAAATTATTTAGTAATGAAAAAAATGTAAATTTTTTATTAAAAACGAATTGTACGGCTCAATAGTTTAATGTCGTCTGATTAACACAGGTATGTTAAAATTACTAGAATATAGTATACATGCCTTAGATAAAATATTAAGATAGATTTGGAATATAATAGAATAGAAGATTTAGATAAATATAAAACAAAATAAATCGGTACATAAGAAAAACAGTTTTTAATTAAAATATAGGGCGATTTAATTTGACTGGAACAGGCAACATCTGTTTTGTTTGATATTTTTATATAAAATTTAGTAAATGTAACATAAGATAGATTAACGCAATAAATGAAGTCGTTGATATGTTTTCCGTCATTCGATTCATAACCTGAGAATTATTATCATTTGTGTTCAATTTACAAGTAAATAGAGAACTACTTCATATTGTATTGTATAAGTGATTTGTGTCTGTTTTTTATCATTACCTTTAGACATTTTTCGCGGCCCTTTCTGGATCTCTTCACTTCAAACTTGGGATTTATAGTTGTCTTATAGACGGATTTACAAAATTTGTGTTAAATTTCATTTTATGAATTACATGTTGTAAGAGAAGTGTGATTTTTTAGATTTTAGCACCTCTATAGACCCCTGAAATGGAGCTAGGGGGTGACATTTTATGTATGAATAGCATTAGGATTAAGGAAGTGCTTTTTGAGGGTTTCAAATTTCAAACCCCACCCCTATAATTTGTGTACTCATATTTTACAATTTCTATGGATAATAATGATATAGTTATACTATCGTCCCCGTTCACATAAAACGTGTTAAGTCCAAAATAGCAATGTTTGGACTTACAGTAACGTGTTTCACATGTATAGGTACAATATTATAGTATTGTATTGGGTATATTACTGAAGTATTCGGGTTTTTACTGTTTTACAAAGAATAATTTTATAACTCAAAATAATAGATGGGAAATAATTTGAATTTAATATTATAGTGATGATATTTTGCTACACAATAGTGTTTTTTTTTTTTGTTGATATTTTTGACTCCAGTAAATATTCCTGGTAATTTATTTGTGATTGAACTCAGATCGGTAAATCACACGGCGAGGATTATTGGTACTGTTCGTCTTATGTTCTTTGCGTTGCTTTGCTTTGCGTCGAAATTTTCCAGTTTATAAAATAAAGCTCACCAAAAATAATTACTACGGCTGTGAATTTTTGTTCATTATATTGTATGAAAAAAAGTTAAATTTCGTTTTGAATAGACCAGTTAATTCAACAGAAACAGAGGTGAAACTACGGGAACCACATGCTTATTCAAGTGCATATACATTATACACCCATTTCCGGGGGGGGGGGGAAACTGAAAAGGTTTTTACAATCATGTATTTGTTTGGGTTTTATTCTTTCGTGCGTTAATTTTACCACTTTAGGTGGAATGAGGTCTTTTTTTTATAAGTAATTCATTAAATCAAATTGTTTGTGCGTTTTTATAATTATTAATTCGTTTGCTTGTAAAGGTACGCATGTAATTTGGGAATTCTAAAAATTTATTCAAGACATTTTTGTTTTATTTTTCAGAGCTATAGTAATTTTGAAAACCAGATGTATCGTCTGGTTTTTAATGCCCTCGATCATAAAATGTTCTCAAATTAAACTAAAATGCTGGTAATCAATAATAGAGTATATCTATTAAATATTATTGATGATACATGTTGTGTAGTTAATTTTTAGTTAATTTTATGAGGATGAAAATAGGTTTAGTCTTGGTAGATATAATTAAAAACAAAAACAGCATTTTATAGATGTAATATTATGTAATATTATGTAAAGTACTATAAGAAAAAAAAAAAAAAAATGTCTAAGTTGTTCGAAATTCAAAAAATAAGATGCATGACTTGTAATAATGTATGGTCGTTTATTTGAATAGTCATGTACAATATTTTTCTAACTATATTTCAGATATATTTTTTTTTTACACTGTAAATAACCGTTAGAATATATTAAATTAATTTCGATTCTGAGCATGAAGTGAGCTTATTGGTTTTACCATAAAACTCTGTGTACTATTCGTCAACTAGAAATCGTATTTCGATAATTCACTTAAGCATTTTTTTCAAAAGAAAATTTTGTCAAGTTGGTGCATTGTGCAATTCATATTTTTGATTTTCTTTGGAGTTTTCTTAATAATTGGGAATTCGTCATTTTTTCGGTTGATTTAGTTGGAAAAGTAATTTTAGAGATCTGCAATTTTTGCCGAACACTTATATTAGCCCATTCTAAATGTTCTTTAACCTATTTATGTGCACTTAAAATGTTTAAGTAATTATTTTTTAGATTTGTTTTTTATAGAGAACATTTTTGAAATCCAGTCAAAATGTTCGGAAATTGAATATAAAGATTCATCATTAGTAATTCACAATGGTTTATACAATACTATAATTATATAATCAATTCATATGTAATAGAAAACAATAATAATTACATTATTTATAAAACGTAGCGCCATTTATTAAAAAATATATGTATATATATATATATATAAATAAATAATTTATAATACCATAGCAATATATAACATATAATATAAACAATTCTGAAGGTTTTTCTCGAATAAATTCGCTATATTTTAATGTTTGTTTTAAAAAAAAATCGTATAATAAATTAATTTACCTATAAGTCAACATTATTTTATAATATTTGGCTTTATGAATAATAATATAGAAACATTTATTTTTCAAACATATTGAGTTAAACATTTAAAAATCAAAACAAATGTACGATTGAATGTTTAAAAATATAAAAATATATACGAATAGTCTTCGTCCCAGTGTACCGAAAATAATATTTATATTATTTGCGTAATATATAAATAAACCAAACGTTTTAAATAATTTTAGTACTTATAGATACTAAATAACTTGTATAGTATTTTACGATATATTTTATTTTGTTTTGTTTTTGTTTTTGTTTTTTTTCATAAAAAAGTGTATATAAAAAATTATTATAAATAAGCATTCGCTAAAATTAAAATACAATATTACAAAAACTACAATAATAATAATAATAATAATACATTTAAAAAAAAATTTCTATTTAAACTATACCTACAATTGTCTCGGAATGATAAACGGATTATTCCCATACTCGTTTGGATTTCTGTTGAAGTAAGGTTCGTTTGCAAAAGTGTTACCTACAAATTCTCGTCGATCGTTAAATTCCTGAAAATTCAATCAATTATATTATAAACAAATTAAATAAGTGGGTATACTCGAGCATCGAGTCAGTAATATAGTAATAAATTAGTTCCAATGTTAATAAATTATAGGAATTGTGCTTTATAGTTTTATTATTCGATAATCTGAACGTTTTCCAAAATATATTATATCCCCTATAGTACAATATTTCTCTTTTTAATTGTAGTGGGAATTATAGTATAAAATCGTTGGTTTTTTCTTATAGATCTTTTTTTTTGTTTCTTTTTAGAATTAGCATTAATTTTGGGGTTTGTTAGAAAAACAGAAAAGAAAAATTGTTAAATACATAATATCCTTTTTGAGATCCCAGTACCTGATATTTATATAATTCGGTACGACACAGTGCATAACTTACCTCGCACACAAAAAAATAAAAAATAAAAATATCTACATAAACCAATACATTTTTCAGAGTGTCGAACCAAATAAAGGTTTAGAGCAGTGTTTCTCAATCTTTTTACCGTCGCAACCGCCTAAATGAATATTTAATTTTTTAGCGACTAAATTATGAAATGGTGACTCCTAAAAGGGTCGTGACTCCCAGGTTGAGAAAAACTACCAAACTACTAAAACTAGTTTTAGAAATAAAACGCTTAAAACTACTATCGGGTGGATATTTCACTTCTTTCAAGGAATTGCGTTAAAAAATTCAGAAGAGTATTGATAATTTCAAAAAATGTATATTGAGTAAATGGCATTAATCAAAAAATCACATATTTTTTTTACTTCTTCACCTTCAGTATATATTATCCTAGATTACACCGGCTGTTCACGTATCATTCACAATCGTACCCAACCACTTTACTTTTTGGACTTCCTCTTCCCTTCGTCTCACTTACGTTTAATTTCACTATCATTCTGTCTATTTTATTTTATTTTGTTCTCTGTCGAAGACTATGATACCTCTATTATACTCATTCCTTATTCTATCTTCTCTCGTCACTTTATTTATCCACTTAAGAATTTATTTAATTATTATTTAGACACAGATAAACCTCTAACACGAATTAAGATACCTATGACCTATTTACCTAAATGTATATTATGATTATTTTTATTTTATATTTTAATCAGAGATGTTATTTCCCTTTTTATCGTGGGATGTAAAATAAATATTGACAATTTAAATTAATATCAAAGCCGGCCTCTCCGTTACCATATTAAGCACGAAATTAATTAATTTCCATATAGAATTCTAATTTTCAATTATAACATATTATTAAAATATAAAGTGATATTTAATTAATTTAAAAATTGATTATTTATATTATATTAAACTAAAACACAGAAGAGTTTTCTACTTATTTAACATGTTTGTTATCATTCAAAAAGAATACTTATATTATGTATTATAAATAAACAATTTAATTGGGTATTGATATAAGTCGACAGATGTATACGCGAAAAAACTTCAAAAATATGAAAAAAATGTATGAATGTGTATGCCGGTAAATATTTTGTATTACATTAATGGAAATCTTTTAAGATTTTATTTAACAAAATAATCTCTACCATATCTCTGTTCTATATTATATTATCGATTAGATTATAGATAAAATTATAAGAGATAACAGAACGGGCACTAATTAAATTGCCTATAATCCATAGATATTAAACTTCAGTTTAATATCTATGTGATAACCGATAAAAATATATCGTGATAAAAACACAAAAAAAGAAATATTTTTGTAAAATTATAAAATGATTGTTTTATATTATAAATTATATGCAACTATCTACATCTACACGTAATTTTAAGTGTATTTGGACAAATTCACAAGAAACGTTTCCATATTCTTGTATCTTGCAAATGACGCCACTAATTTTCATTTTGTCACATTACCCATATGACGTACGTAATCATTTAGGAAACTTTCACGCGCAATGAAGTCCTAAAATATAATTTGATGTGCCATATAATTTTATGTGCCTATTGATATTTTTTTAAAATTTTTAAAATTTTTTAAAATAATGTTTAGTCATTGAGGAAACTAATATATATGTTATATATCATTTGTGCCATGTATTTTCAAAGAAAATATGATAAATATTTCTATTATGATGACACCGTTGATATTAAATAAATGTTAGTTATCAAGCAAAGCGAGAAAAAATTTGTTTAGTTTGATAAATTAATGAATAACCTAAAAATAATGTATTGTATGAAATGTTCAAAATTGGCTACTTATTGAATATAATTTTGAGCTCTAAGATGGATTATTTTAAACATTTTAAACATATTAAACACAGTTTTTTTTTTTACAAGAATTTTAAATTTGAATTGCCTTAAATATTAAAACTTATGAATAAACGATAAATATATATATATATATATACGTCGCACCTAAGAAAGATCATTTGTATCTAAAATATTTGAATAATAATTATATTCATTTTGAATTTATATACAATTTTTAAAACGGCAACCAATCAATCATATAATACTCCTTTCTAATTTAAAAATATCATTCCAATGGGCCATCATATCAAATATGTATACATTTTATTAATGTGCCCAGTTTTTGTAAAATTAAGTTATTTCAAGAAATAGCCTGAACTTAACATTTTTAGGTAATATCATGTAGCTCGAGTAAAGAAAATTCGTAATATAATATTCTACGCGTTTAGAGAATATATTTCGAAGAGTGTGGTAGGTAATTTTCAAGCAACATGGGAATAATAGTTTGAGTATATCTTTCAAAGAAATTAGTCGAAGAAATTAAACTTTTTTGATGTATGAAAATGTAATTATTCTATTCAAATACTTTAGGTTTCAATGCTCTGAAATACTCATGCTTGAAAAATATTATCTAGAAAGGAGAATATCTCTGAGAAATTATTATAAACCCAATATAGTTAGTAATAATATAAAAAATTCGTTAATTTGATATTTTAATAATTTATAGCTGAGATTTTAGTTTATAATTTATAATTAAAAGTTGGTTAAAAGTTAAAAAAATAAATGAAAAAAAAAAAAATAAACAGCAGAGTAGGTAGTTTCCGGCCAAAATACAAATAATTACTTAAAATAATATAATGTAATAATATAATATAATGTTAATACAATGTATAGGTAGTATAGTACTAAAATATTAGGTTATAATTTGTATAAAATGTTCAGTCAAATGTTAAGACGATATGTATAAAAAAAATAATTATATACTACATTGAGCATTTATTTGTATCAAGCAAAGTATCGCATTATCTCTTGTTTTTTTTCGTTTTTATAGAATATTAATATGTTATATTAAATTGTTACATGAAAGCCATATTAAATTTAAATTAATATGTGTAAGTTATCAGATCATGCACTTACAATTTGTGGGTCTTACATTTTTGTTGTTGGAAACTTGACCGTAGATACCCGGCCTCAAACCGGCCGGTCTGTTATTGTTGGGCCCCGGGCCAACTAAAATGGACGGAATCGGTTCGCTCCGGTCTCCTCCGTACTTGTCGACTTCTTTGCTCGCCGCGTTAGCCCCGTCGAAATCGTTGTAACAACAATATTGTTTTCCTTCGTCGCAGCTACCCTGTTACATCACAATGCATATCAATAATTTTGTTCTTACTTAGTGATTACGTATGTAATACCAATGCTCGTGTGTTTATATTTTTAATTTTGAATAACAATAGGGTACTACCTACAAAGTATCGATATTTTTCAAGTCAATTATAGAAAACTAACATTAATATATTTATGTCAACGTACGCATATTTTTCCTCTCATTTAGTTTCGAAAGCATATTGTATCGATCATCACATAAAAAATACCACGTTTACTACAATTATGCATAAAAATAGTCAGTGGTATTTTCTTTGATAGTAGGTATAATAATATTGCCTTATGATATTTGTATACATTGTACAAATTAAGCCGGTTCTAAAAAAATAAATTGATCTTTATACTTAAACGGGAAAATTCAGTTATTAACATTGATGTTTTTTAATAGAAATAACACCACCTCAAAATTTCCACCCTGGACATTGTCATTTTGCCTTAAACTTCCCATTAGTGTGCGCATAGTTACCTTAAAGTCTAAAAACGACAAACATAATACGTGGTGTTAACGTCATAAATCGTTTTGTAGACAAAAATATTACGAAAGCTTTTCCGGCGGTTAATTTAGAAGACGGCTGGATATTACACACCGTAATCCGATTTATAAATGCCGTTCGCGTGTGTAGTTGCCGTTAATTTCACGTTCCCGCAAAAACGCACATTGTCTCATAATGTAATTGAGTATCAAACGATAATCGTAACTACTATGAGTACAATATGGTCGGTGGTTGGTCGTGCGGAAGCCATCACATACGTTATTATTATATACCTACATTATAAGTTGTACGAACCCGACATAACAGTGCGAAGAAATAATTCCCAACGAAATAATATACGCTAGCAGCCGGGATAATAAAGGATGAGGTCTTATTTTATACGACCGATATAAGTGAAATTTCTCCAGAATACTAACATAAGTATTAGTCATTTTAATACTATAAGTATGTAAATCCACCCTAAAAATTAAAAAGAAAAAAAGTTCTATACTGCTGAAGATGATCGGCAGGTCACTGTTATCGTGTACTCGTCTCGGTCAGAATTTAGATTAAATCCCGATAAAATTAAATTGAAAGTTGGAAGTATACCTATTCATTTTTGGTAATTTGTTTGTGATTTTTATACACGTTTCGTCAAATAGGCACTTTTAAATCGTGACATGATTACGCTAAACTTTCTGAAACTTGTATTAAATTTTCGAGTACGTGGCCAAAAATTTAGATCGAAAGAAAAACTCGAAAATTTTAAACAACTATAAATAACTTAAATAGAGTATAAAGCGTTTTATAAATTATACCACGTCTGATGCTAGAGAATGTTGTCATATAAGTCTTCAGTGAAAACGCATTATTTCGAAAACTTTTTCGCAGACAAAAAAAAAATAACGCATGGATCAAAGTAAAAACCATACGATACGTTCCTCGATCCGCTCAGAATCTAAAATGGTTAATTTGTCTAAAGGGACGAATGGTTCCTAGTGAATGTATAATTGTATACTGTATATATTATATTGTACCTATTATTTGAACTGTACGTATTTTGCAATTTCTCGTTTTGAAAACGCACAATCTCCTTTTATATTTGAATATTAATTTCGAAAAAGTACGTAAATGAATGCGTATTAATAATATAGAGATACGTGTGAAAAAAAAAACAGTTAGTGGGTCATCGCAGTCGGTTTATTTTCGGTCTATTCATAAAACACACGTTATGCAATCGAGAATAATTATCTATTATTTTATACTTTTAATTTCATCAGTTGTAACATTGCAATATTGTTACGCACTTACGTAGTGATACTATATACATTATACAGAGTGATCCATTCATCACGAACCACCGATTTTCTTGAAGTATTTCAAGTGAATCTTATTTCTGGCTTTTAAATCATTATGGAATCGTTAAAACTTTATTTCAACACTGTTATCAATTGTTTACCACTACAGCTCTGACCTTAACACAAATATCGAATTTACCTTTAGTAAGTTATTACAGTTTAAAGTTTAGATCGGTGGAATTGGGAGGAGTTATGATCTACAAATGTATAAGAATTTAATTATCATTTTCTACTCTTCCGGTTCGAATTTTAAACTGTTGTAGATAATAAACGGTAAATCCGATATGCGTGTTATGTGAATCAGTATTTTTAGAAAAATATTCCCTATATGAATCTGTGTTAAAAGAGGAGGGGGTTCTCTATAAAAACCAAACGTGTATACTTACTTATTTAAGTTATATGCGGTGTAGAGGTATACAATATTGAAATAAAGTGTTAAAATAATATTTAAACGATGCTACAATGGTTGGCAAGAAAAAAAAAACAGACATAAAATTCATTTAAAATTTTCTTCAGGTCCATAAATGGATCATTCTGTATATAAATACATAAACGAACAAATGTATTTAACATTTTTTTTTTTTCACTTATTGATGTATTCCGTTATTTTGGTGAATTTTTATTAATTATTATAAAATATCAATTTAGAGTTTTTGGTTGCATTCTAGAAATCATTAAAATACTATTCAATTTGTATTTTATTAAATTTCGGATGTATTTTGTTCGTCGTGGTAACGTAATAGAATATAATGAAGCTCATGAATTAAATATAACGTATCCAATCGATTCTTGTTCGAAATAAATGTCTCATACATAAAATTATAAAAATTAATAAGAGTTCTACGGATTTTCCGTCCGATATTAAGCCCCCCCCCTGCCTAAGTTATTCCGCAGTCGTCAAATTACATTTTAAAAACAGTATCGCTGTTTAATTAAAATGATTACGTTTTATGATACGGTCTTCGCCAGACAATTCATTTTATTTCGTATCTTCTTGTTCAGTTCAATATATATATAAACGTTAATCTGATTTGATACCTTATTTATAGAGTCTATTTATTATATATTGATCGCATTCGTATATATATATATATATCTGTTATATACCTATGTTCTGTATTATAAATATAGGTAACTCCGCTGTGTCTATAAATTATAAATTTCAACTGTACAATTAACTCTATAAAAGACCTACTACCCGTATATCTAAGGATATTATTATTTTTTGTGTTCGCGTAAATAAAATAACAATACTCGTATATCGATTTACACAGTATATCGTACTTACAAACTTGATCCCGGGCGATTTACAATTGAACGAGAACGAGCATTTGCACTTTTCGAAATTCGTTGGGTCGCCGTTTTTGTGAACGGTCGGCCTTTGCCACGACGGTACCGGGCCGGTAAGTATGCCTACGGCTGAGCCCTGGGGTTCGGTGGCCACGGACACTGGTTTCCTGGAGGGAGCGTGCACGGAATCGACGTGGTGTGAGGGCTGCGGACGCAGTGAAGTCGGATAACTGGCCAAAGAAGTCGGCCTTTGTGGTAACGAGGTGGGCTGTGACTGCGGTCTGACGTAAGGCGGCCTTTTGATGAAAGTTTCCGACAATTGGACCTGTTGTGTGAGTAAGGAGTCCCGGTCTGGAGTGTATTCTTCGTTGACTTCATACCGCCCGTTTCTAATGGATTCGTCCCTGCGGTCGGATACAGATATAGTAAATTTTCGTATAGGGTTTTCGTAAATTGTATGCAACCGGCCGAATGCTTTAGCACTCATTTTTTTTAGAATAACTCTATGGTTATACAATCGCTGTGTAATCGAAACCACACACTGTACAAATATTTCGTATTTTTATTATTTATCCCACGTAAAGAATAATACACGACATACATGTGAGTCGGTAAACTAAATTATCTCAACAATACTTCCATGCAAATTCACAATAGTAAATCGCATATACAGAAATATTAAAAAAAAAAACCTTAGGTACAACTAAAAAGAAAAATTTGCCATATGTGTTATTTATACTTTTAGTGGCTTTGTACAGACATTTTTGAGGTTAAGTAAATATAGCATAGTGCTTAAAATCCTGAATTTGCACATAAGTACATTATTATATGATATGTATAACAGCGGTTTCCAAACTTTTTGAAAGTACCCTTTTTCAAATCAAATTAATTTGTGGTGTCCTACTATATGAACACCTTGAGTAACATGGATCAAAAATGAAACTTCGTAGTTCCCATTAATAATTGAATAAACAATTGAAAAAATACAAACGAAAAAATAGCAGAATAACTGCTAAAAAAGAGAAAAATTTCTCTGATGTGAATTATGTTGCAAATTTAAATTAACAAAAATAAATTATAATAAATTGGAAATCATTTATTTTTTTGCATGTGATCCTTTAAAATGGTTTCGCGGTGAACTGTTTGAAAATAGTCTGATTTATAGTATAAATTTGTTCGAGGTACGGTTACTATTCGAGTACCCGGGTGGCGATTAATTTTCTAGAAAATTCGTTAAGATGATCGATGTCAACATTCTGCATGATGTGGTGTCATTATGTATTGAAAACGAACGCTTTGGGTTGTTTAGGCCATACATGTACATGCTTTGAGGCGGTCAAAGAGGAAGTGGCTAGATGTTAATATAGGGGTGATATGATGACATCGTCGTGTTGTGGGGTAGACGAAGAAACAGTATAAGATATTGGGAGATGTTGAGAAGGGTAAGATTATCTGTAGAACTTGCGAGTGGGCTAAATATAATGATTGAGACGAAGGAGACATGTTCGAGATGGACGATTTGTCTGGTTAAACTAATGAGTCACTCATCAGTGTTGACCAACAAAAAAGAAAACAATATTATGTTATTAATAACTTCTGTTTTTTTTCCACCTGTAATGTTTGGAGTCCGGTCGAGGATTTCCGGCAGGCTGGAATAATGGATTAGGTTTTTGGTTGGGCTGTTCGCGCAATAGTGGTTTGACTACTCGGATCACCTCGTCGGAAGCAGAGCCGATTCTCGAGTCGGCTCTCGGTTGCTCGTTGGATCTGCCCCATACCCATTTATCGTCGTCGGCCAAAGCAATACCACCGGTTAACACTACGAACGCTAAAAACGCCGTGGACAGTGACCCGTGAATACCTGAAATAGAAAAAAAACGCGACCATAATAATATATTTTTGTAATAGCATTTCACGTAAAAACATTTCACATATATTATGTCCCTAACTAAACCGTTGTCACTACACCTCCAAAATCTAAGTTTAAAATTTAAGTTCAAAATTTACGATAGAAGTAATAAATAATAAAATGCACTATAATATAAGTAAAATATATAATTCGATTAATATAGCTGCAGACACTTTAAAAGTGAAACTTTCATTTTGTATTTTTTGCCGTTTTTTTATTATTGATCACATTTAAAGTACATATAATTAATGGAAAATTACATTTTTTGGCTACTTTAAGAGAATTTTTTTTTATAGTTTAATATATTTTTCTATTTCACCACAAGTAAGAAACAATTTATTTATATATAGTTCTCTTGCTTTATATGAAGTTGATACACGATTATATTCTATTATTATGTGGATTTTCGCAGGAATAATTTAGGTTAATTGTTGAGCGTTTAGTTAAAAAAATATATATAGAGAGAGTATAGCGTGTAGTCTTCCACAAGTTTGCCACATTTATAGAGTTTTAATAAATTTGGCTTCGGTTATATTATTGTTTCGAGTGTTTTGATAAAATATAAATTATAATTCGATGAGTTATTGGGTACATTTGCTTTCATCTACAGATACCTAGTCCATTTTTAATCATTTTATTTTACATACCTACAAAAAATTGTTTTTGTCATTGAATTGTTATTTATTATTTGAAAATAAAAAAACCCGTGTTATGTTAAATTTGGATAATATTTTCAGCGGCAAAACAGAATATTATAATAATGTTTTTACTGTCAACAATAACAAATAAATAGTATGTTTTCATAATTTAAAAACGCTATTATCTATCGTGGGATCTCACGGTAGCATATTTTGTGTACAAACGATCCCGTGTTAAGATACCATGACATAATATTAGTGTTGAAACAGACTGTAATCCACAAACGTTCCATAACAATTTTGATGTTATATAGGTACCTAAATATTTATGCTGCCGGAACAAATGTCCCAAATATTCTGGTTGCCTGGACAACATTTATCAATTTTGTGTATTTATTATTCGCGTTGAATATTTTATATAGTCTATACAGCCGAGTTTTTTTTTGATATGTTATGTAATTATGTAGGATGTAAAATATTGGTTAATAAAACTATATTATATACTTTCGATTAGACTAAAGTTGCATTTGAAAACTATAGCCCGATTGGTATATAGTTATACAAAAAGGCTGATACTAAAGATGAGTGCAGTGCTACTGTTTTAGGAGGGATATTGGATGGGAGGATATATAGAGCAATTTAATCTATATCTTTGCGCAATGATAAACGAAAAACGATTCTGAGCATAGTTTTATTAGACGTACATTTTTTCTGTTACCAACTAACCCAGAAATCGACAAAAATTATAAAAAAAATTGTTAGTATTTTTATTTATTAAGAAAACTACCAAGAAAATAATAAAAATAAGCACTTCAATATATAAAATAGATAAAAAATGTTACAAGAAAGTACATTACTTCTTAGCTTCATTCAGAACTTAAAACAATAAAAAATACAAGTTTAAAGAATTATTAATATAGGTATATAGTAGGTATTTTAATTTATATTCTATTATAACTACAAATTTAACCAATGGAAATCTTATATCATTATATTATTATATATTATGAAATTAATCTATTCCAACGTATTATTATTAAAACTAAAATGACGTGCAAAATAAATATTTCGTTATAAATTTGAATTTTTTTTTTTAGTTATTTAAATTATTAGAAAAAAAAAGGTTTTTTAAATTTTATTTTCAAGCTGGGAAACTAAATAAACACACTTTATTAAAAAAAAATCTACACAATATACATTTTTTAATAACGGACAACGTAAGATTTTATTAATAATAATGCTTTCGTCAGTGCCATAGTCAGGTGGTGGATTTACAAGTTCAAGCTCCCCTCCCCTCGAAATGTCAGACGACAATAATATTTGTTTAAGTGATTTATAAATATAATTTTATTTGTGTAATATCGTAATAGCCTGACGCTTGCTGCCCCAGATACGGAACAGCTGATGATTTAGTTATTTAATAACAGCTTTAGAATCAGTTAAATTAACTATGGAAACACTACAAGACTGGAGTAAATATTCGTTGTGATTTTCCATCAAGCTAGTAAAATCGGATACCTACTCAAAAACACAGTTCAAACTATGCGATACATAGTAATGACTGCATTTCATATTTTATTTTCTTATCTATTGTTTTTTTTCCATATTTATATGATATGAAAAATTTAAAATTAATTCAAATATTATAATTTCATTATCTTGTGTATTGCCGAATAGTATAGGAAATATGCAGTGATGCAGTTAGTCAAAAAAATTACGGAAATTATAAGTTAAAAGGATAGTTGGGGTCAATTTTTACTCTCCCCCGCAAAACTTTTTTTTTAGATTCATAAATTTAAATATTTTAATTATTACAGTCTTAAAATACCTACGTCTGTTGAAACTAGTGGTACCAGTAGACGCGGCACAAAATTGCATCGTACAAAGCGTTAATATGAAATATGAACAAATTCGACTTGAGCTCTTTTGCACAAAAACCGTTCAATTAGAGACCTAATATTAAATAGGTAGGTAACATTTTCTATAGGTGTAATAAAATACCTATCGCTTGCATTGAAACTTGAACTCGCATTACGGATTATTACCATAGGCCATCATATAGAGTCGATGCAGGCAGAAACATTATTGTTCTCCCATGAGACAGTGTAATATATATATTTATGAGTATACTTATATCTATACGTAAACGATTATCATTTACTCATCAATAAATCAAACATTAAGTAAATAATAATAATAAAAATATCTATACTGGATTTTAGGCTGAAAGTTAGGAAACGATTGTGTATTCCTAATCACTTTCAACCATTACATAGTTCAACATTTTGATGCGCAAATGATCTATGATCTAACCATTTAACGATGCGCAAATATCTTATGAAAAAGGTCGAAAAGAGTTATAGTGACGCACAATCGATATACGTTCCTATGCATAACACATTTTAAAATGAGTATGTATAAATGAAAAAATGAAAAAATCGTTATACGCCGTGTACCCTCGACTACACCATTGATAATATGTCGTTTAATGATTTGAAACCAGTAATTGATTTTCATAAAGGAAATTTAAAAATCCATAACACTAATTTTAATATATATAAGGAATTACTAGACAATGAATTTGAATTTCGGAGAGACAAATGGTCTGTCATGAAGAATTATTTTCAATCATACATATTTTGCTGAATATTATATCCATAATACCAATTTCAACAGCATTAGTTGAAAGGAATTTCTAAATGTTAAAACGAATAAAAAGCTATTTAAGGAACTCGACAAGTGAGACGAGGCTAAATGGCCTAGCACTTATGAATATTCACAGGCAAATAATTATTGATCCCGAAACAATAATTAATATGTTCGCTTCAAAAAAAGGAAGACGTTTAGATTTTAAGTTGTATCTAATCAATTTTTTTTAAATACAAATTATTAAAATAATATATATATATTTATGTATAAACTTTATGGCATTGTCAGCAGTTCAGTAATAACTTAATTTTTTATCTTCATTATTTCATTATAAAAAACTGAAGTCCCCTCCGAAAAAAATCCTGGCTGTAGTACTGGCTTTCGTAATGTATGTGGAGTTAATACGTTTCATCACAACTCAAATATAATATTATTTCATAACCATTGCAAAATATACTATACTGCAGGGGTGGTCAAACTTTTTTTGGTAGAGATTTGGTAGAGAATATATTTTTCTTTTAGGATCGATTCCCATAAAAAAAAATTACATACATATTAATTATTAACTGAATAGATATTAATAATAAACAGTCATCACACTCTTACTATAAGACACTAATGTAATATTATGAATTAAACCAGAAATACAATAAATTGTCATCATAAAAACTGTTGAACTTACTGTTAATTGATAAACTGACAACAAAATGATCGAATAAGATATAAATTATCGGTAATTATGATTTATCTACCAATTATATAATATCGTTCGCGATCTATCGGTCGATCCGTTTGACCGCCCATGTCGTGTTGTGTTTCTGTCGTTTGTGAGAATTTTTTCGGTTATTATAATTTGTTCTAAGAACGTATTATTGATTAAACTTGAATCCAATTTTCGTTTTTTTTTTATTAAAAATATTTAATAATTTGTTAAGTTGAATAAAAAATTGTTTTTATTGAAACTTAATCTTTTAAGAATATTAAAAAAAAAATATCAACTGATCAAGAGTTTTTAAATCCTCAATTACAAATCATTGTTTATAATTTGAATTTTGTGAATAGTTGAGAAATAATTGAAATGAATTTCATATAAAATAAATGTAACATAAATTTAAATTGTTTTCATTTTGTTTCAGGTGTTTATCGAATAATGTCAATAATTATAAAATTAAAATTTATTTGTTTAATTTATCGTCTTGTTTTCTCAACATTTTATAATAGTTTGTACAATTTTCTTTTTATGAACAATTATTATTTACAGACATATCAATATTGGTATGTCAAAATCATTATACATTCTCGGGTGTTACATATATTTATGCTTTCAAACAAATATTAACTTTATGTTTTTCAGTTTTTCTTTTCAGTACTATAAGAATATAAGAATATTATAAAACTTGTCGGGCGGGTAAGGTAATTTGTATTTTTTAGTTTTTAATATTTGATATTGTTTGACGTTTGTCTGGCAACTCGGTTTGTGAATAATTTACATCGTTTAATCAAAAACAATATAAATATCTAATATGTACACCTAATATGATACTTATAGAGTATAACTATAGTTATATATTTATATATACGTGTTATTATCCATACTTCGAAATGTACTCGAAAAAACATTTTTTTTATTTTATTTTGACACTTTTCTTCGTGACAGTTTTTAAATTTCATCTAAATAATGAAATCCGAAAGAAAAAATAGAAAAGAAAGTAACTATTAGTTATATGTAGGTATAGGTAAATTATATATATTGGCAATTGAGTAATAATTTCGAATCGTGAACAAACGGAGACATAAATACAAAAACAAAGCGAGTTTATGGTTATGTGCTGTTATTAGTTTAATTGGTTTGTCGTTTTGATTTTGAACAGCAGTATAATGAAGATAATTGTCACGTCGCCGTAAGACTGAAATGTGAAAACAAAATGTTATTATTTCCCGCGCAGTTTATTCAAATATTATTAATCATCAAATATAATATTATTTCCGTAGAGTATAGTTTAAGTAGACTTAGGCAATATACTATATTGGTATATAAATCAATAATTTTTTTTCCTGTACAATTAAAATATTCTGAGCGAAGCCAATAAGGCGAGTAATAACAGGGAGTTTTTTTTTTTTTTAAATTTTTTTGTTTGTATTCTGTGAATAATTTTTTACCGAAAATATATCTCCAATTAAAAAATGTATAGAAACTCTCTCGTGGAATTTTTGATTTAATTGGTGCATTGCGGAGGTCTTCTTTTTATATTTGTTTTGTATTTTTCCTAATAAGTGGGGAAATTCGACAATTTTGTGCATAATTCTTGTTGATATTTGGGTTAGCTCAATAATAAAGGAAAATATAGGTTTAATAGTACTTTATGAATCGTTTTTCGTTTGTAATGGTTTATCGTAGCATACAGATATAAATTAAATTATTTTATATATTATTTTCTCTCTCAATATTCCTCCTAAAACATTTATCAGCACACTTATCAACAATATCGACATTTGTTTTCTTTATAAAATGCAATTATTAAATTATGTTATTGAATTTCGTTTTAAATTTTACTTACACAATTTCGTCTAGCGTTGATTTTAAGTTAAAAAAGGACATGCAAGGCCCATCATAAACATGATTCGTCCATTATTGTTTGCACACACAAGAGACCAGAAATATGGCCATTCTAGATTTCTATATAATATTATTCTGTATGGGCTTCGCAGTACAAATGTATAAAATGTATTTCTGTTTTATTGTTTGAGTGTGAATATTGTCAGTTAGTGTATAGGTTAGTAAAGGTTTAAAGGAAAACCATTAACGGGGCCGTTTCGTAGTGTATATCTATGGAGAGACGAACGATCATAAAACCACCGCTGAAGTAGATTTTGTTCTCGTTAAATTTTTGTAGTGTGGGCTGCATTTGTTTATTTTTTCTTATTATTAACACGTTTTGCTACAACCTTAGTTTTCATATATTTCGTGCTTTTACAGTTTTTATTCAATCGAACACATTTTTTAATCGTTATACAGTAGGTACCAAAGTGATGCCAAAACTATTGTAAGATGAATGATGATTTTAATTGAAATTATTATGACGATCGTTGTGAGATTTTAAGGTAAACGTACAATTTTTGAAAATAATGTTTGTCACCCTTTGTGAATAGTGATGTTTTGCAAATTTTGAAAAAAAAATATGCGTTAAAAATTGATCGGAACATCACTAATAATAGTTATATATCAATCTATCATATAACACTCATTATTTCGAAAAGTATTAACGTTTTTCGGAATTTGTTTTAGAAAACATTTAAGGAACAAATAGATTTAATATTTTCCATCCACATTTTTTTTCACCCTTATTTGAGGTATATTGAGGGTGAAACTACTATCTAATTTTGATTTTAAAATAGCAACATGCATTAAAAATTCCAAATATAGATGGAGTATTAGATAAAATAAATTTTGGATTTTCGTCAATCCGTTTTAAACGATATATTCATTTTTTAAATTTTGGTCCGGGAAGTGTAGTGGAGCATCATTTGTGTGGCGACATGGCGTGCGGCGTTTCATTAATACACCATTACTCTTTCCCGTTACAATTTCCAGTTGAAATTTAGACCTGTGCGTTTTGTAACGAATTGATTACAGAATCGGATTTACCTCTGAAAATCCCATAGAACTTTGTTCTTTTTTTTTTTTTTTTCGGAATATGTAAATTCTGATTCTAGGCTAATTGACTGTAGTATAGATATTGTGTACTGCAGTTATTTTTTCCGTAATGACAGTATCAACACAAAAATGCAATAAATGTTATTGGATTCTATAATATTATAATAACATTAACGATATCGGATCCTACGCGCGGGCGTAGCAGTGCAGATTTAGAAACGTTATTGTGTGTTTTTGTCGGCCGTTAATCATCGTGTATATAATTCGGACATTTGCCGTGGCATTGCGTTATCGCGATGGTCATCCTATGGGTTTTCCCGCTTACGCCCTTGACACCGAATTTCATTGCCCATGTAACTTCTGACTCGTTATTATTAACGTCCCATAACTACTCGCTATCTAATCGTATCACGGTAACGTCTTGACGCCGCGAACTCCTACACGAGACGTAGGTAATGTAAATTCGCGGATGCACGCGAGGTTGCGCGGACCTTGTCCGACCCGATCCGTTTGTCCTCGACGATTGCAATTTTATCGTATTAACAATGTATTATGCAAATGATGTTTACGTCTGGTACTTTTAACCGTTTCCGATACGACACCCGAAGTGTCCGAACAGACGCCTATACGAGTTAGTTCCCAACTACCGAATTGGTTCCCGGGTTGTCTAAACGGGTAAAATATGTCATACACATTCGTATATACGAATTGGTTTCAATAAACTGCCATGCTTGCCTGTCTGTCCAGTTTGTTTTAAAATATATATTTTTTTACGGTTGTGCTCGAAGTAAATTTCTTCAATATTATTCAAACCATTTGTTTACAAAAATAATTTACATTCATTTTCTGTATAAATTCACCTTTCGGTGTACCTCTAAAATTTATTTTTTCGGGATCTGTTTACTCAACACCATTAATCTTTGCCAATTAACCAAGTACTATATTCACTTCTATATAATACACATTTAAGTACAACAAGTTCACGTGTGACCAATCACGTTTTTTTTGTTTTTTTGTTAACCCTGGAGTTATTCTGTAGTTTTTCTATTCCGTATGACTCAGTTTCCTGTTTTAGGGGAGGAAAGATTACCTTATCTATGTTCAAGGAGCGAAAATTGTTGTTTTTGTCGATTAAAATGAATGGTAAATTTATATCGACACAGCATTATGCTGGTGTATTAATTTTATCAACAGAAAAAATTATTAGTTATATGTATGTATGTTTAGATTCCGAACAAATTTTGATGTAGGAATTTTGTTTGGTCCAGCATTGTTTGTAAGAACAAAACTGTGGTTTCGAAAAGTTCGAAAAGTTTTTGGGATGCGGCTAATGTACGTTAATATTTTTTTAACTTTTAAACCTTGTTGAATAGTTAATTATATTTACGTTTTAAGTCAATAGTAATTATCCTAGTAATTTGTATATTGTACGAATTAAGCTTTTTACGGGTTAATTTTTACACCCACATCCAGTTAAGTCAACGAGTGCTGAAAACACACGCCTAAACCTGTTTTTTGTTTTATTTTGAATTATTTCGTGTAAATAGTTAAAACGGATCAATCTGTCCTAATGTTTGACATAAGTCATAAGTTTCTGTATTATTTATGCTACAAAACATCAAATAAAATAAATAATTTTATACCATATTTGCGAAAAACATGTGAACGACTATTTTATTTCGAGAGTGTAGTATATGATTATAAAAACATAATTAAAAACTGTTCTCATTTTAATAGAGGAGCAATATTAATAATAATAATATTATTAAGCACACGAATCACGCGTTCTGTAGTTTTTTATTTTTTTATTTTCGTTTTTTTGCCCAAAGCTATTAAAAAAAAATTAAAGCACTTCGTAAAAAATAATTAACCATCGGAAATATTATACGGGTTAGGTATACTCATAAATCTCAAACCGACCTTATTCGGTATATATTCGTTTATAAAGTTCAATTTTATCAATATTATATATACTTTTTCGCCGCCATTATATTTTAGAATATACATTATTTAGGATTGCGGCTGTATAAAATTGTAATTAGTGCGATAAATAATTACAGAAAAATCACTCTTTTCGTATCTTTTTTCTCTCTCTCTCTCTCTTTATACATAAACACATTAATAAATAAACGTTCAATAATGCCCCGGTTATGTATTATTTTTATAATTTTTTTTTTTTGGATTGTGTGTGTGTGTGTGTGTGAATGGGTTTTTGTAAGTGAATACATGAAATTAATCATTTAGAAAGACTATTTGAACAACATTTCATATCGAAAAAAAAAAAAACAACCCCATATACATTTTAATTGACTGATTTTTAATGCGTCGGTAAAAAAATTATTATTTATGCACATTATTTAGTTTTTGTAAAATTTATTAATTATTTTTTTTTTGTTTGATTTATTAGTGTAAATTTATAATATATTACATTTTTTGAAAAAAAAATTACCATCAAAATTAATAATCATAAATAACTATAATAGATGACAATATAATAGTATTCTAATAGAATATGATTACATACACATGATTATATACACTTATATATGTATGTAAAAAATAAATAAATACGATACACTGCGGACGTGGTCGAAAAATTAAAACTGTCACAATTTCCTGGGAAATATAATTTAATATACATAGGTAGACCGTTTGTGTTGTAATTTTTTTATTTGTTTTTGATTAATTCAATTGTTTTATGTACACGCGTTCTTTGAATATCTAATAAATCAAATATATAGTATAAAGCGTCATACCTAAAACGAAAAACATAATTCACATAACGCACTATCAGAACGGTATTGTAATATAGTTCCTGAACAAATTTGATAGTTAAAATATAAATATTATAAACGGTTATACAATTTTTCGTACGGTAATAATGCAGTTTTTTACGATGCACTATTGTATTTCTTTTATCCATAAAATTAAATAAATTAAATGAAAAAATTTAGTAAGGAATTAAAAAAAATGATATAAATTAGGATGCTCTAAACGCAATAGTGTAGCTTCTCAATACTGTGATATAAAAATTAATTTAAATAGTGCTCTTTTAGCCCATTAAAATATAGTATATCATCTTAAAAAAAAAAAAAAAAAAAAAAAAAAAACGTTAAATTTGGTTATGAGATATTTTTATAATTATACAATGTGTATCATAATATTATCATAAGGTGTGTTATTTATGAACTAGGCAAATCCAAAATTTGATGATGATAGATATTTGTTGTATATTGAAACTCGTTTTTGTCAAAAAGTGGTTTTCGAATTCTTTAATATACACTCAACAACTAGTGTCTTGATATTGCGAATTAATACCGATTGCGAAACGACGTTATGTTGGGTTAAACTGAGTTTTCGAACCAAATAATATATTAGGTGAACAAATAGATATCATCCGATTTATTACGAGTAATACGGAATGTATCGACGGATTGTATTTTAGTAAAATGTTGTATTGTTCAACAATACCAAACAAGAGCATGCGCATTATGGCATCGTGTTTTATCTGTCTAACGGACGTGTGATTGTTTAAAAACATGACATTTATGACAAAAAAAAAAAAAAAAAAAATGCACCGTCATAAAACATCATGCACTTAACGCGGTCTGTTTTCGAAAGAAACCTCTAACATGTCCTCAAAAGCATTATTATTCTATATCTACAGTAATACTATTTAGAGCTAACAAAAATTATTTTATAATTCCGCTGCAGGATAAACTCGATAAGCCTTGTGCAACGCGCGCTTTAAGTTGTCAAACGTTCAATCCACTATAAATAAATAAATCCCGAGAAAACTTTCATCTCTTTTATACATCGTTGTGGTTATGAACTATGTTAGAGAACGTGAAAAATAATAATACACGCGCGCAATTCGCAAACGTTTTCAATCAAGAGTATGTAATATTATTATTAAGTAAATAGCGTAAATATAATTTCTATGCAGTAATATTCAGTTAGGTACTCACTCATTATTGTTGTTGTTCTTTTAAACTACTTTTTCGTCTTCGGTCTGTATATCGGTCGATGATCAGTGCACTGCTGTGTCTCGGTACACGCGGTTCGACTTACATAAGACAAGTGAGCTCTGTCGGGCTCGGATGTTTCGGACGTAGCCGTCGTTGCCGTCGGCATGGAAAAGAGAGCGTTAAAACGCGTAGAGGTATTGCAGGAATCGGATAGAAGGGGACTACACTATATACCTAACTTAAATCCATGTTTACGCGATTCGGCGGTAAAAAAAAAAAAAAAATCTCGTGGGAATGGATTTATATTTCACTGTGATTATTATAATATATTGCACGTATGTATAGATATTTTAGAGCGGTGGAAATTTGCAGGACGCATTTGAAAATGTGCACTAAATGATATGTACCTACTGTAATAATACACAACGATTGTCCGAAACGTACACCTATATCGTATACTGACCTCGAAACCGCTAGTCCAAAGGACGGTCGCTGATTGTGACAATGTCATCATAATATGTGTACCATATGACATTGAACCCGTAAAATAGCTACTCGGAACACGACGCCTTCAGAATGGAGCACGGGAAAAACGGTGACACTATCCGTAGTGTGATCCTCGTTGGACTCGACGATCGATCAGATTAAAAATCCGATGTGTTTTGATGTTCTACAAACGTTTTAAACACCGTTTAAACAACACGTTTAAACTTGACGGACTCGATAGCGATATGGAATTGATGAAGTCAATTGTTATCAATATAATGAATTCGGATGGTCTACCTGAATGAAAAATAGATGGAGAAAATTGCTTGAAGTATGATTGTGTGTTTCGATAATAATAATTCTAACGGGATCAAATGGGATTTATTAAATAATATCCTCGTTGGACATAATAATATTATTACCATCATAATAAAATAAAATAAAAATTCGCCGAGCCCGTGTTATTATTATTGTTTGGAGTAAACGGTCTTTCCATTCTGTAACGCCGTTACGGGTATTAAAAATTATTTATGTTATAAAAGCACGTAATTTTTCAGTCAAATCTCTACACATATTATAATCTGTATTGCTATAAATTTTTATTTTTTTTGTCTAAAGTAGTTGTCTCGCGAAGTATCTTATAAAATTAGTTTTCTAATAGTAGGTATTTTAAGTACAGGCAATCAGCATATGAAAAGGGGTTTCATTGTAGCACCTGCATCGCCTTCCCCTTCGATCGTACAAACATAATATGCGTTTTGCATACATTAAGTGGATGCCATACTCGATGAGACAATAGATGTTACTGTTTCAGTTTAGTTAACGGACAACGTAATAAAATATTACGTTGCATAAAACGTAAATAACATTCAGGTTGAAATTAGACTTTTTACACACGTTTATAAATATTTCTAAATTTCTAATAGGAAAATAAATTGTTTAAAAATAATTTTGAATACAATTAAGAAGAGTACAAAAATATATTTAGTGACTAGGTATTCGGCGGCTTTGCGCTAAGTAGTTATTAAATACATTTTTTTATATTTCTAAGTCTAAGTCTAAATCGACAGTTTTTTAAACAATTTATTCGCCCTAAAAAATACAGGGTGGTGTAGATTTTAATATAACTGCAAGCCCAACAACTATTGCGTTAGGTTAGGTTACGTTCGCATTACGTTCTACAAAATTAGCATTTAACAATCATGGATTGTTGGACATTTTATCTAAATGGTTTTAGTTAAACGATAGCACGGCGTATTTTCCCCACCCATTTCGGCATTAATCGTAATCGCCCAGTACCGTCAGATCGCGTAATAAAATTGCGGTTGAACAAAACAGTGTTGTGAATATTTTTTGGCTGTTATTTATATAAATAAATATATCGTCCGTAACTTATGGATGAGTGACGAGGTTTATTTTCACCTCTCCTGTATACGTCAATAAATAAAAATTTAGATACTTGAGTGACAAGTCCTGGTAAACTTCATCAAAGACTTGTGTATTACAACATTCATACACAAGAGCTGTATAGTAAACAAAGAGTACGAGAATAGGTGACACAAATCTCTCGGGAAAAGTTACGAAATATCATGTCCAGTTTTAAAAAACGTCTTGACGAATGACTGGAAATCGCAAATCCATTACTTCGAAATATACGTTAACTTACGGATATCATTTATAAAAACGGACGAATATATATACTTCACACCAAGGGTGGGCCACTGTTGTAGGTTAAGAAGTTGGAAAGGTAGGATATAGAGGGGAATTTAATTTATATCTGTACGCAATGATTAATCACTGCTAACAAAAAACGATTCTGAGCGGAGCTCAGCTTTTTCACGACAATGATTGTTTAAAAAAAATTAAAAGATTAAAATAATGAAAACTTAATAATAACAAAAAATAAAAAACGGTTGTCAATTATAACAACCTTTTTTTTAATATCTTAATCTTTTTTTAACCAAAAAGAACCAGCTTTCCCTCATTATCTCGAATATTATTGAGAATTTCAAAAATTGACCTTCTTTAAAATATAAACTAGAGCCAAAATGCAACAAAAAAGGTCTCTTGTCATGTTTCGATTGGAGCATAGTATTTAAGAGAGATTTTGTTCTCAGCACGAAAAACAATAAACATCATTTTAAAAACAATACATTCCTCGTTTCACTCAGAATCTAAAATACACACTTTTTAAACGATTTGTTTGTATACTTTCAGATGGTATGAATAAAGTCATTAAACAGATTATTGTTAGGTTTTTATAGCTATTTTGAATCGCTTGTCTCACTGCCTTACCATGTATTGATTTAATCTAACCTGATTCTAAGTGATGGTAGTTAAAATCGGTTTACAGATAATACATTAGAGGTTAGCTAAATTTAGTTTTAGTTGGCTCATTTATATTTTAGTTTTATTGAAACCTAAAAAAACCACATTGTTATCTTCTTTGAAAACATTTACCTAGCGTAGGTATTCTACCAGTGATTCAACCGATGGGTTATAATTTGTTTACGCAATTTATGAAATATACGTATATTTGCATAATTTGTATTGCAATTTCAGACATTTTCTTGTAATTTTGCAAGCACATGTAATTCGTGCACTACACCTATTTAGTAATTTATTATCCGAAAAACCTGTCCAAAAATGTGTATGAAGTGCATAACTCCCTCGGTCTTTCTCATAATTTTGTATTTTTGTTTGGCTTGTGCAATGTGCAGTACCTTACAATAATTGTTCGAGGATTATTCAAAAACTCATGTAGTGTGGTTGATAACTCCCACCTCCCACATGGGAATTTATTGTCTTGTTATTTTAATCCATCAACTTCTCGTACTCTTTAGTTATTCAATTTCCAATAGTTAATACCTATGCATAAAAACGGTAGGTACAATATATTTTTATTCATTATAAATCAATTGCGCTTTTAAAATCTCGAACTCGTTTCGTCAGTTTTCCAGTGGGCAAATTTTAGTTTAATAAAATATATATTTTAACGTATGCGTATGAAATTAATTCATTTTTACGAGGCCGATCGTTTGATAAGCTGCATAATCTATTATGCAACAATATGTTTAGATTTTTAAACCACATATCAATTATAGGTACCTGTATAATACTTACTATTAAAAGTATTTCAATAGTTATTTAATATATTACTATCTTTATAACACACCGTGTGGTAATCGTGAACGAAAATGAATTATACATCATTCGCAGACGGTACGGTAACGGCATTATTTACCTTTTAAAATCGTCTATTACGATCGGTTAAAATTTATACATATACAGAATATAATGGTATATTGTTAAACTAAAGATTGATTGTGTTTAAAACTTATTATTATTTTTTTTTTCGCGCGCGCGCGCGCGCGTGTGTGTGTGACAATAATTAACGTATTCCGTTTTTGGGTGTCTTCGATACACATTATAGTTGTTCTCACTAGTTCAGCAACGGTTATTGTATCTACAGTATACGCGCAGACTGCTTATCAGACCACGGCGGGCTAAATATTTAGGGAACCGAACGAGTCGGGAGACCGTAATATTAGACGGTAGTCACGTTGGTATTATGTTCGTTGTTTTAGACAAAAATCAAACGCTTTCTTTCAAAACGCTGCGGCGGCCACATTGTTCGCGTCGTCGACGGTCGGCTCTGTAAGATGGCATCTTCACGATTATTCTGTTCAGCAGAATCGCACGGGTCGTGTATTAATATTATTACTATCGTTGCGTCTTGGTCCAGTGACCAGAACCAGCGTACCTACTACGTTTATTTTATTTTGAAATCGTCGTTGAAGTATAAACATATCCGTCTGAAATATTTTTAAATAAGATTTCGTTTTTTGATTATTTACCTATACTTTTAAATGTTCCGCCCGGGTGGAGGGGAGCGATAAATAGTCAAACAAATTATAGTAACGAGGAGCGCATTGATTTTACTATGATGTGTGTGCTCTTTTTTTTTTCTGTTAACAACTTACAACTTTTCTACTAGAAATCTTGCTCCGATTTTCAAGTGTAGCATTTTTTCTGTAAGTAAATTTCATCTAGCTGGTGCATTGACGAAGTCTTTTTGATTTTTATGTAGCTGTCTTAATAATTGAGAAAAATTGGGGAAGAAAAAACCACAGGCAAATTAACCGCAATAACGGTTTCATTATTTTTTTTTATTTTTGTTTTTGTTTTTTTTTGTAATTTGGTTACAAATAACCGTAGAAACCTGTAATTTTCACAGAATAGCCTTAAATTACCTAGTACTTTCTAGACGTGGTCAAATGTTTATAACATTTAAAGGATTTTCGAGCTATTATTATACGGATTCGATATTTTAAAGTATTATTTTTTTTGGTTTCGTTGTTGTCGTGTTTGTTGATGTATATTTAACCGTAATAATTCTGCTCTTCTTATTTATGTGAATTGTTGTCGAGCCGATTTTTTTTCCATTGCGCAATACTCAAAACGATATTATAATTCTCGAACTGTCGCGATGGTTTTAATCCTTACTCGTGGAATCAATAAACTATACACTGGTGTAATTCATAACTACAGGGATACAAAGTACATTGTTCGTGTATCGAAAACACGGTTACAATATTGTTCTAAAACACCAAAACACTTCCAATATATTATTATTGATATTAGGAATGCCGATCTAATGGGAATAATTGTGTTAAAACATAATATTATTATCGTCGGCCGAATGTATATGGTGTGTTCGCGACCGGAAATTTTCAAAATATGAGTGAATTGTGACAAAATTGACATTTTCCTAAAAGTCGATATGTAAATTATGATAGAAAAAAAACAATTATGCAAACCGCGATAAAACCGAAAATATTTATATGTATACTAACTGTGACAATTTTACTAATATTTATAAATGTGAAAGTTTGTTTGGATATATGAATATGTATGCTTGTTACTACTTTTCATCTAAATTTTCGAACGGATTGAGCTGAGATTTTGCATAGTTCTAGACCTCAGGACATTTGGGCTACTTTTTCTCCTTGTATTCAAACCCTAAATTCTAAAAGTTGATACGCTTTAAAATGAGCAAAACTGCTGTTTTTCGAGGTGAGATCCAGCCATGTGGAAGTTTAGAACGAAGATGGCTGACTTCTAATAGTCAGGATAAAGTCGAAGAAGAATAAGAAGAACAAGATTTAGCCTTTAATAGAAGGGCAAGGGTGACACAGGATTATTGGTATTTTCAGTATGAAAATTGAATTATTTTTTTTGATTTATGTTTTGGTTACCTTATCGATATGAATGGAATTAAAAAAAAGGAAGGGCATGCTTCGCACGTGAGTGCAGATACTGTTATAGGTGAGAAGTTGGGAAGGTTGGATACAGATGGGAATTTAATGTATATCTGTAAGCAACGATAACCATTGATAACGAAAAAACGATTCTGAACGGACTTTAGTCGATAGTGTTGCGTTGTCAACAATATATATGTCATATCATAGTCAAATTATTATAACAATGTGCGTTTCTATAACAACAATGATTGTTTAAAAAAGGTTTAAAATAATAAAAATTTAATAATATCAAAAAATAAAAAAAACGGTTGCCAATGACAAGCTAATTTTTAATTATTCAATATTTTTTACTTAAAGAACAAGATTTTCCTCATTATCTCGAATATTAATGAGAACCTTAAAAAATTACCTCTTTAAAGTACTGTCCAGAGAACATTTTCTTTTAGAAGAGAAACTAAACTTGAAAATCAGAGTTAAATTTATAGTAGAAAAATTGTTCAAATAAAAAAAAAATAAACATCTTTTTAAAATATTCTTCTCTAAACTCAGAATCTAAAAAAAGTATATAAATAAATAATAATGTAATGCGTGGAAGGGCCACTCTAGTTACCATAGAAACTGATTACTTAGTTCTTTGTTGAATATTGTTAGTAATTATATTGCAACTTCATTTAAACAATAGGAAGATCGTTGTTTACTTTTTGTAGCCAAAAATTCAACCACTAATTTATTGTTGTCTGCACCGGATTTTTGGTATTATTAGAACGAGAATTTAAAATTTTTTTTTTTTGTTGATTTATTTAAGTTACCTCAGTGACACAGATCCAAAAATAAACAGTTTTAATTGGTTCATTTGGTCGTCACTGACAAGAATAAGCATATTTTTTAAATTTACGGTCGACAACTATTATAACTGCAGTTAAAGAGATGGGGATGGTAACGGGGAGTCTCGGGGAAAAACTTTAATATTTTTTTTTCCTGTTCAATATTGACGCAAATCCGCTGCGAAACAGCTAGTTTATTATAAAACCGGAATGCATCAATAATTTAGCATAACAAATAATTTGATATTCATAAAGTACAATACAAATTATCATGAAAACATGAAATTATAAAATACTCCGTACTCCATACTCTTATATTACGCACGGTTAGTTATTTTATAAATTAAAAATTATATGAAATCGGAAATTATAAATATTACTTATTATATCTATATTATATAAGAGCATATACACATTCATGAGTATATTCAGAAATCAGAGGTGCTAGTGAAACTGTTACTCCCTCACCTATAGCCATAGTATTTTACGATTTAAGTGTTAAATAAATTTCCAATTATTTCTTCTACTACTGAACGAACGTTTTTCACACTGAATCGTTTGAAAAAGAATTCAAGTAGTCCAACTGTCAGAAGATGGACTTAATAAGTTAATCATGATCAATAAAAATAGGATTTTATTTTAAATATGATATATAATTAATGCTTTTGCTGAAAATTCTCCCAGGAAGACGCAACTGTTAGGGGAGTGTATTTTTTATAGTATATAAGCGGCTTTTTTTTTTTTATCATAAACTATATATTTTTTCGTAGGATTTTAAGTGAATTTGTTTTTTAATTTTATAATCATTTTGGAATCATTTAAGCTTTATTTCAAAAATATTTTTAATTATTTACCCCTACTCCATGTACCTTAAATAAGCATATATTTCTTTTACAAATGGGAACCCCACTTTTTGAACACAAAATTGAATACAGAATATTTTTTAGAAATGCTGGTAAATCTAATATTGGTATTATGCATTTAAAATGTCTAAAAAAATATTATTTATTTGAATCTATGTTTAAAAGGGGGATGGGTGTTTCTTTTTGATAAATAAAAGTATATACTTATTTAAGGTTTATGGAGGGTTGAAAAAGTAAAAATGGTTTTAAAATATAGCTCAAACGACTCCAGAATGACGGAAAAATTGGTAAATAATATAACTAAGTACTAACCCTATAATACTGTGTCTTTCGAAAATTGTCGCAGTTGCTACACTTTTAATTATCGCAGTTTTTATAGTAATTTTTTTTTTTTGTCTTAGTTTAGGTACCATCTTTCCAAACAATACTTCTGCTAATGTGTATCAAAATTGAACAACGCCTGAGTGTATTATAATTTCAGAATAAATTATTATACGAGGGGACATAATAAGATTATCTCTATAGTCTATAAGGCGAAAAGAAATTTTAATTCGTTATTAATTGTACTTTTTTATACAATATTGTATCTACGTACTAAATCTACTGCATCAAACTGTTTGTTGTTTATATGTATTTTTTCGTGAAAATATGCAATTATGTTGATTTATAAAAAAGAAAAAAAACCGTAATCGAACCGGACTATACCTATGTATACGTACCTCGTGGGGTGCCGAGAAAATATACATATTACGTATTTTATTTTTTCCAATATGATTTTTTTTTTTATTTTATTATTGTTTTTGTTTTTACCGCGGGCATGCGTGTGACATCCGGATTAGTATATTATTATAATGCTTACCTATCCATTGGGTTTTTACAATAACCAACAACAGCGCGGTGTTCGTTTTTGTTTGGCCGTTTGATATCAAAATTAATTTATACCACTGCGCAACGCCTTTGCGCTGCACTAACCCTTATAATACGCCTCATATTCTTTGAATTTTGAATGGTTAATGTTCGTAATGAATTTAACACGTTTTCCCATATAGGTGTACTGTACACTGTACTTATACGTGTAGGCTACGGCGTCGTATGAATTTGCCTCCGTTTAATATAGAAAATTAATGCGCTCTGTAAAGACCAATTGAATTAGAGTATATTTATGTACGAGAGCTGCACACAGGTACTTAATAGGTAATCGCAGTCACCTAAAACACAGAGAGAATCCCGTTTTGTCAGCTTGGAAATGGAATATTACGCTAACGCGCGACGTACGATTGCGTTATATAATAATAATAATAATAATAATAATAATAATACAATTAATTTATAATGATTTTAAAGTCGGTGTTCGTTATTAATAGATGTATTTCGCTTACGTTTGTACTTTCGAGATTTTTCTCGATTTCACAACGTCGAAATAATATGTTAACTGCGCTTGATAACAGCGCAGTTAAATATAATCGGAAAGAAAGAAATAATCGAAGCTTTAAAAGAGGCAACAACCCTGGAAGATATTGCCATTCCATTAGAAATCACCCGTAGGATAATGGAAAATTACCGAAGAAGGTTCAATCAGTGTGTTCACTTAAGTGATTCAAGTTTTAAAATTTATAATTGTTAAAAGCACACATAAATTATTCAGAAATGATATTTATTTTTTTCTATTTATTACTTTTTATAGTTTCCAAATTCGAGTAATTTGTTCATCCAAATCCTGTAATTTATAAGAAACAGCTCCGAGACATACAATCGTTTTATTCCGATGAGTTAAATCGAACGATTTTGTAGGGTTTTTTTTTTTTTTATCGATAATTGATAATCGACTGACTGACATAATATAAACACACAGTCCTAATTGTTGGTTTTAGAAACTTGACATTTTGCATAGACTAGGTTCCTTGTAATGTATAATATGATACTGGTACTTAAATAGTTAATTTGAATTCCTATTAAAAAAAAAAAAATAGTTTTTTTTTAGAACTATTGCTCTTATTATTTTAAATTTCGACAAAAACTTATCTTGACTTTTCTAGACGTCGTTAAATGTTTAAAAAATTTGTGGCATTTTTGAGATATGTATAGATATTTTAATTTTGTGAGTTTTTACGTAATTTTTATTTAGCAGATACTATGTGAATGTCATAGTTTGATCTAACTCCAATGCTTGCAAAGTTAACAAGAGATTCATTCTAGGCCTGTACTTAGTGGTAAAAAAAAAAAAAAATTGAGTATAATGTAGTATTTTTTTGTTACAAGGGTTTTAATATTAAATTGTTCCAAAAATATTACGGCCTTTCAAAACACGTGTAACGGAACTTCGCTCCAAATCGTTTTTTGTTAGCAGCGGTTTGTCGTTGCTTTCAGATATAAACTAACTATCATACATTCTCAGTTCTCCATCTATAATAGTGGTATACTCATACCTGGTACGAGCTTTTTTTATAATTTGCATTTTTTTAGATTCTAAATGCATTTTTTTAATATCCCACCGATATAATTTATATTTAGGGATACGTTTAATAAATGCCGACGACCGCGGGGAATGCTGCAGTTTCAATGTAGAACACGGTACCGTAATTAAACTCAATGCGATAAAACCAACCAGCCTTTTGGTATCCCCTCGGCTGTAATATTATGCACTAGGTATACGACAACCACAACAACCACACTGTTAACGTGCTCGTGAATAATAATAATAATTATTATTGGTGTTGAAGTACGTCGGCGATGACCTCTGGTGTGTAAATGTGTGTGTGCGAAGGGGGTATCAGGAGTCATGGTTTTTGAAATCTTCTCCGAGTTTGTAAAATTTATACATTCTTTTTTCTTTTTATATTTTAATAACATAAATGATACGTTTTTTCTCCATCAATCTAATGTACGATCATGTTTGATCAAATGTATATCAGGGGTTCGGCCGAGTACGATGCTATTTTAGATCGAAAAGCCGAAGAAAAACGTGTAAGGATTGGTTTGAGGGATTTTAATTTTGAGCAATGAATTTCGATTAATTAATAGTTTACTGTAATGTTATGACAGTGATGGTTTTAAATTTATATTTATTTTTTTCAGTTGCAGCGATAACGATTAACAAAATTATGTTGTTTTTATATTTATACATTCTTCGTAAACTAGAGAATATAATCTCGCGAAATACTTTTACAATTCCGGAATTCCGGGATATTTTCAAACCAATCCCGAGATTTTATTTCAAATTGGTAAAAACATAAAAAAGATAAAACAAAATTTTAACAATTTAATATTACAGAAAAAAAATATGAATAATTAATATATAAATAAAAAAATAGATAAAATGATTTATTGAAAAGGAATATTTTGAAAGTAATATGGGAGAAATATCGGATCGTCTAATGTTTCGCCTCCGAGTCTGCTTCTTAATTTATTTTCTATGTATGTAGCTGCCGAAGACGCACGTTCGGGTTCTATGCTAATGAGAGGGGAATGGACATAACATAATTAAATTATAATTTTATCTGGTGACCGTGCGTCTCTCCATTCTCATACAGAATCATCTCTTAGATTATGGTTTTTATTAGAGAATATGTTTTTGGGACAAATGCTAAACAAATGTTATACTAATATTTAATGGCATTTGTGATAACCGGGTAAAACTACACATTTACAAAATATTCTATTTAATAATATTATGTTTATTGTTTATATTAATTATTTATTGTTTTTTTCTATGTTACTACATTAAATACTTAATCATAAAAATCCCGGGGTTAGTTATTTGTCAATCCCGGGATTTCCAGGATCAAAAAAGGGTCGGGATCCGGGATCCCGGGATTGTCTTCCTATAGTTATAACACATACGATTTTAGGAATATTTATAATCGCGTCATTCAAAACCTATAGCAAACTTATTAATCAATCCGAATCCGTTTTTAAAATTAAAAACCGTCAAATCCAAACCTTATGGTTTTCAGTCTAAATACTACTTTTTTTCAACGGCTGAAATCTCCTGAAGTACCCATATTCGAAGTATCATATTTCTAACTATCTAAGTAATAACATTTTAATATAAAAATCGCTCTCGAGTTTTGATGGTAAACTGAAATAATATTAACGGGGTGCGTATAACACTCTCAGAAGTCAAAATTTGATTAATACACGCCGTAATACAAGAAGAAATTATTAGTTTCGATTTTATAATATTAAACGTAATGTAATAGTCGTAGTTTCCATCATAATATACAGTGCGTTTCATTTTAAAAGTACCATTACGAAATAATATTTCTGTCCGATCAAGTTAGTTTTTGATTTTTATTAATAAAAAATCCTATACAACTCTAAATGTACATGCAGATATGCAATAAATATACTAAAATATGCTATAAAAAAAATAAAATAGATATAATTGGAAATTAAAAACAATATTAATATTTTGTTGCCAGTGGTGTAAATATAAAAATCTGGCCCCGACGTAAAAAACTAAAAGGGTATTTTATTTAAATGAGTAGAAGAAAAATAAAATACAAAACCTCTTATAGTGTATTTGCAAAATTGTATTGTATTTAATATATAAGTACACGTATATCATATATATTCTAAAATAAAACAGTTCAAATTTTCGAGCTTTTAAATAACACAGTTATATCAATTTAAGCAACGATCAGTTCTGTTTTTTCAGCGTTTTATTTTTGATTATTTTGTTTCAATTATAGTAGTAATCAGTACATTTCAATATTTTTTTTAATAAAAAAAAAAAAATATTCAGTGTTCTGTAAGGTTTTTTTTGTTTGTTTTTGTTTTAACCGATTTAAAGGATTTTTTCGACATATTATGACCCCAAAGCAGCTGCATTGACTTCTGTATTTCTCTAATTACGATATTTAATAACTCCCATGTATTTTCTTAAAATTGTTGTTTACTCGTAAGTTTGTAATCATAATACATTTAATATAATTTATACAACCAATTATATTTTTATCCTTTATGTATCATTTTGAAAAAGGGTTTTCAATAAGTTATTAAATTAACACTATAATATAATTTATCTGTACAAAAAGTTGGCATACATGAAATTATGAACAAAAAAATTATCGACCTATTATGTTGAAAAATTTGATAAATCGGTTTAAATTGAAAACTAAACTCATAACTTAATTGTCGTTCAGTCGATATAATACGTCACATGAGCTAAAAAAAAAAAGTAGTCTACTCAATTCGTTGCCACTATAAAGAAGAAAAAAATTAAAAAAAGAACGGACATTTTTCGCACGTTGGTGCAGCTACTGTTGTAGGTGAAAATTTGGGAAGGTAAGATACAGATGGAAATTTAGTGTATATTTGTAAGCAACAATAAACTATTCCTAACGAAAAAACAACTCTGAGCGAAGTTCAGTAGGTAGTGTTGTTTTGTTTACATATGGTCAAATATATATAAAATTATCATAAAATGATTACAATGTACGTTTTCATGACGAAAATGATTGTATAAAAAAGATTAAAATAATAAAACTTAATAAAAACAAAAAATAAATAAAAACGGTTGCCAATGACAACCTTATTTTTAATCTTTCAATCTTTTTTTACCTAAAGACCGAGGTTTTCCTCATTATCTCGAATATGAATGAGAATTTCAAAAAATGACTTCTTTAAAGTACCATCCAAAGAAAATTTCCTTTCGGAAAAAGTGCTTTACTTGATAAGCGGAGTATGCTTTCTCATAGAAAATGTGTTCACTTAAAAAAAAAAAAAATAAATAAATAAATGTCAAAGTTATTTTAAGAACGTACAAAAACATTACAATTTAAAAAAAAAAAATGCTTATCTGATTAACAGTTATTTTTGTTAAAATATATTAAAAATAGTATGCATTTTAATATAGATATAGGTGATAAGTGATAACTAATACATAGAAACATAATGTACACACATTTAGCGACTAAATTAATAAACTGATTAGTAAAAATATTTTATAAATATTTTCTGGAGGTTCTCGTTTAGTGTTCAGATTGTTTATTTCCCGGACCTTATTTTATGGACATTTAAAATTATTATTGTACATTAGGTCCTGGACACATACATGTACCGGAGACCGTATTTTTTGAACATTTCAGCTATCGGTCATTTTAACTGAATACCATTATTATAATAATACCGCGTGCCGATACCTATATATTTAAAAGGAAACGCACAACTGTATATTATCCTACTGTATGGTAGATTTCAACGGTTCCGAAATGGAAAAAAAAAAATACAAAAAAACCCCAACCCGTAACCCCCCCCCCCTCCTTCACCATAGTCGGGTACGCATTTATTCATACACTCGTCGTCGTATATTATTATTGTATCCGAGTCTTTTACATTTTAATGTATTATTATCGTTTTGGCCGAACACACATGTGTACATAATATACAGTGTATTTTTATCGTTTCGTACCTGTAATACTACAAGCACGTATAATTTCGAGCCCGAATTTTCAGCCAGTTTCCCGGTCGCCGCTACCGGTCGGATCCCGGGTAGCGCCCCGGGTTGTCGGGGTCGCGGTATAATCAGCGAACACGCGTCTTTCAAATTATCCGAGTTGGATGCGTTTAAAAATCTACGCTTGTCGGGTCCCGGGCTTACACGCGTAGTGTACTGGTTGGATACCGGGTTTATGCGGCCAGTTTACTAGTCGTCTATTAACCGTGATATTAATATTAATTGATGTAATAGTTTAGATGTTTAGAAAAAATAAAACGCAATGTGTCCATCCGACTGTCTGCCGATCGATAGAATTTTAAAAAAGTACCCGAATAGATGATAGTTGTATTAAAATGAAAAGTTCAACAAAAAAAAAACCGCTGTCCCGGGATAACGGGGACGGGCGTAGCCACGGTTATAGGCGAAAAGTTGGAAAGGTAATCGAGGGAAAATTTAATGCACGTCTGTCGTTATTATTATTACGACGGCGTATTATACGAGTACGAGTATTGTTTATCGTCGTGTCGTTGTTTCAACAACATAAGCCCGCGGCAGTCGGTTACATTATACGCACTATTATTATTTTTTATTATTGTTATACCATCTCGCCGCCACGCACCATTTCGACGGGCCCGCGCTCGAAACGATATTCGATAATAACGTTATCACTGTTACACGGGTAATAGAGGCCGGCGGAAAACGACCGTGAACCGGAGATCCCGGATTTTGGGTCCGACACGGAGCGCCGCGGCCGCGCGGCCCGACGCGACCCGCGCACGGTTCGATAATTATTGTTGTCGTCTCGCGGCTGAGAATAATAAAATCGCAATAGTTCGACCGACGGCGCGGTTTAATTATTAACATAATATTATCAAAATATATATTATAACAACCGTTACAATACAGCGGCGTCGTTATGCAGTGGCGGATATATCCCAGTTTTCAGGGAGAGGGGGGTGGGAGCGATTTTTGAAAATCACACAGGTTACGGGGTTTAGTCTCTCCGGTGATTTTTTCAGACCTCCGTCCCCGGGGGTGGGAGGGAGTATCGTAAATGTCCAAAATGTCCTGTGTGTTCGTATAAATTCCCAAATATTGAATTTTAGATAATGAAATATAGCGGTGAAAATAATCCCAAAGGGGGGGGGGGGGCGATTGGGGGATCATCCCCCCCCCCCCCCTCCTCGATATCTGCCACTGTCGTTATGAACCGTTTCGTATACAGCGCGAAAACGTCGCGTTATGTCATACCCACGTTTACAGGCTATACTGTTGCAGGTTATATAGGTTAGACAGTATACGCGTAACGTAGGCGCGACCATCGTGATTCGGGTGAGGGGCTAGCGAGGCCAAGTGCTCCGTAGAGACGGCAACGTGCTTATGGAAAAAAAAAAAAAAATTATATTTATAAAATATTTGTATATTATTGCACATTAATATTAATAATAATTTAAAATTAACGAAGAATTATTCGGCAAAAGTTAATCATATTATACTTTGGTATCACCCGTTGGCTGTTATTATCATTTTCGCTATCACTGTTCTCTTACCATTTTTGCACCCTTGTGTCTTGTGAGTTGTTTCGCTATCACTGTGTGATCACAATTTAGTGTGCAACTTCTCAATGGTTGAGAAATAATCGTAATATATCAGTGTGCTGGACTCCCACAGGTTTGTGTGTTTGGCATACATTTATCTAGCACTCCCCCAATTAAAAATTAAAATTTCGTCTATGCAGCGATTGTAAACCGAAAATTCGATTTCGTTATCATAATTTTATCTCACATTCCTCGAGTAATTTTTCCAAGCAGATAAGTCTGTTATGTATATTTTTTTCACTACCTATATTTGTTATTAAATCGGTTAGATTGTTCCTTTGTAAACAGATGGCTGCCCTCTATCTAATGATTTACAAATATACAATATTTTTTACACAAACATTTTTTTAGTACCTAACCAACTATAAGTTTTTTATGAAAATATCGAATTTTGAAAATAAAACTTTACAATTAGACTCTTGGATTTTAATGAAATGTGCATGGGTCTTAAGACAATATGCTTTCCACGTACATAATTCGACTTTTTTTTTTTAATTATTCGCTGTTTTTTCATTTTTGTGTACATATTTTTTAGCATTTTTGGATAAATATTTGAAGAGTATTGTTTTTCTAAAATTAATTTTTTTTTTCACAGGGAATCTTTTGCTATTTTTTTGTACCATTTTTCGATAGTTTTAGAGCATTATTAATTTCGGGTATTTTTCGTTCATGATTATAATATGACATATTCTTAAAAAAAAAACTATTTTTCAGCCTGTTGAGTAAAAAAATAAAACCATGTATACCTTTTTTGGAGTGCTCATATCGTGTTTATAGTGCAACAATATTATTATTATACACGTAACTCGTATGTAACAAAATATTATCATTAACATTAAAACAATAAGACTCGTGACTGTTTTAGTAACTCAAAAAAATTAATTGTATGCTTTTAAAAACATAATATTACGTATTCAAATACAATATGCGTTGAAAAATGTTGAAATAAGCCAAAACAAATTAAAATATTGTAATCTACAACAGTACTACTGTGTTTTCAAATAATATTAATGTGCTCATTAAATTTTTAACGACTAGTTGTGAAAATTGGCTTTACGTCGTTCACTATATCATTCGCTCTTATTCTCTTAAAGTAATGTGACGTACACCAATGTATTTTCGGTCCCAGGGATAAAGAGCTTAGTCAATTTCGTAGAGTTTTGAATAAATGCAAAATTACATTTTGAAAATTGTGTATAGTAGTATGACATAATTAATAAATTGCCCTTTTCAGAAAATTATGAAAAGCCGAACAAAAAGTCGTTGTAGTCACAGGGTTTTACAGTTAAACAATTCCCCGTTTACTTATGGGAAATTGTCAAATCCTTAATATAATGTATATTATACAGTATTGTACGTCCTGTATATATTACACTTTCAAATTACAGCAATGAAATACCTATACATATTTATTTCAAGTCCGAAGGTCCGAAGGTTACGGCTCTTCATTTAGGTACTATAACAACATTATAGAACTATACCTATTTAGATACCTTGTGTATATATATGGATATCTACATAAGTACTTGCATTAATTTTGTATTATTCGTTAAAGTTTCTCGTTTTAATTAAAAATTTTAAAACCCAACTCTATTAACTACAAAATCTGTGTTGACGAGTTTTCAAACTTAGAGGGCACTTGTTTAATATAATTAATTATTCGGCGCAAACTTATATATCATTATAAAAAGACAGATTTGTATTTTCATGCCGACTTTTATATTTTCTCGTCGTTATTCAATTTGTCAGGTTTACTTATATTATTGTTATTGGAGACAGGTATGTTTAGATACGTATAATAATATAATCCATACAGTTTGAATTTATTGATAAATGGCATTCTCTGAACATTTTTTTTTTTTTTTTACCCTAAGTAGTTACTAATCAAGTTTTCTCTTTGGAACATTCGGAGTCGCAGATTTGATTTGTAGTGTAAAAACGATTGAAATGTTGTGAAATTCTTGTTATTTTGTAGTTTCCGCAGCAATACAAACGCACAAAGGATTTTTTTTTTTGAACTACAAAATATAAATAATAATTATCGCGACAATAAATGAGAAAAATTGATTCTATTTTTTCTTTTGATCTTCTAATTTTCTAAAAAAACGGTTTGATCCGCAGCTATAGTATTTACTTCATTATTTCGAATTCATATTTTATACTCGGAAAATGTTTGTATTAAATATCCAATATCATATAATATATAAGGGAAATATCAATATGTACATGTATATTATATGGACAGTATGTGAATTTTGAGTTATAATGAAAATCGTTCGTTGTCTACAGTGTTGTATTCTATTTAGGTAAATTGTCAAAATATAGGTATACTTTTATCTGTTCTCTGTCTAGATAAACACAAAATAAGTTATCTGAGATAAATCGTTGAACCGTTTAAGCAAATATTTTTAAACAGTCATTTATATAATATTAAAAGTAATAGCTAAAATAGTCAATTTATATTAACGTATGGTTTAATAAATAAATTATTAAGTTACATCATTCATAAAACCTTTTGCGAAATCTAGATGTGTACCAAAACTGGGGCACTTTTGTGCATTAGCACAATGGCAGATAATGAACTGATATTGAATAAAATTATCTTTTTTCCTAGATAAAACGTTCCTGTTTATTTGTCTTTATCAAGACAATTACTCTAGAAATCATTTCTTATATCTTTATAGAGACAGTGTAGTATTGTGTACAATACTGGTCGTCTGAAATCGAATTATTTTTGGTCGCGTTCAGTATCGTGTTTTCAATTCGACGTGCAACAATTTCCCATCGTTTGAAATATTTAAAATGAAATTACACACGCACCGTTCATTCGAGAGTTAAAACCGCACTGCGTGAAATAGATAATAGTTTTATTGGCGAAATACTTTGGCTGATCCTTTTCTATACCTACGTCTATTGGCCCATCATTAAATAAAACGTTTTCTCTCGTATACGTTTGCCGAAAATGGAAATCGTTACCATATAATCGTGGCCAATTCTCGGATTCGGTAAATAAATACAACCCTGTTTGGTCGTATTTATTTTTATTTGCCGTACAAATTCGCTATATTTTTTTGTTTTTAGAGGCATTTTCGCAGTTAGGTGTTCATTTTGGAACCTTATATTTTTTTTTCTTTATGGTTTTTCGCATATTGGTTATTAACTATGGTGTGCATTTTTATTATGTTACATTCTTTCTATCTATAAACACGACCTGCTAAAAATTCGTATCAGTTCTGCAGGAGTTCCGTATGGGAGATTTCTATGTTGAAAATTCGGTAAAACAGGAAATATTAAATATGACGTATTTGGTACACACGATACCGCTGCTTTTGTAAAAAAGATATTTTAGTTCTTTATCTATTATAAATCAAAGTGCTAAGTGCGAAGATAGTAAAAGTGTATCAGATCTGGTACACATCTAAATTTCCCATAAAGATTGTGTGATTGATTACTTTATTTAACTGTTATTTATTAAACACTATATTAAATTAATATTAAGTATACTAATAATATAAATGATGATTTTAAGAGATTTATTTAGATTATTCAATTTATTCGTCTTAGATAACTAAGGTAGTATTTTTCTCTAGATATAAAATATACATATCTAAAGAAAGCACAACACTGGTTTTATACCTTCTGTTTTGTACTGATATTTTCTCATGTCTATCGTTCACGAGACGGTTTTTCAAACAAAATAATAATAAACTGCACGCAATTATGTTATCGGAAGGCGTTGGTCCGTGCAAACGTCGTCGTAATATTACAAATAATATGTCACTCGGTTGTGTCTGACGTCCTCGGCTGGAGTCGGAGGTCATCATTCGCCCACGACCTTCTTCGATTCAAAATATACATTTACTATTATTATAATTATTATTATACAGCTCATTACAGTCACACGAGACGATGTTTCAGTCATTTTTGGCCCTACCCCACGCATTTCCGTATTTTCGTTCACTGCACGTCAAATTATACATACAATGTAACAATAATAATTAGGGAACGGATTTATTATTAAAAAAAAAATAAAATTTGTTACAGAATTCGCAGTAGTATCTTCTAGTTTTTACTGAAATAAGTAAAAAAGAAAAGAAAAAAAAAAACGGATACGGCTGATAGGTATGCCACTGTTGTGGTTGGGAAGTGTGAAGGTAGTACACATAAAGTTATATAATCTATCGATAAATCATTGCTAACGAAATACAATTTTGAGCAAAGTTCGTTTATACCCTATATAACTTGTTTTTAAATACAGTAATTTTTACGATTTCCAATTAAATTTAATATTAAAAACATTTATAAAAACTTATTAAAAAACTAAAAGTATTATGTAATTAAGATAGAATCCGTTTCTTAGAATTCATCATATTTCTGCATATTAATTTGGCGTACATAACTTCAAAGTTTTGACGGAAGCTAGGATCTTATTATTTTATTATGACGTGTTTTTTTTATATCTGTAAACAAATTTATGGTCAGAAATCTTTCTTTTATCAAAAACTTTAAAGAGATTTAAATTGTAAAATTTTTGATCTAGTTAGTGTGTTGGAAAGGTAATTTTTTGACTTCCTTGAAGTTTTTTTTAATAAATGGGAAAAACTGGTCATTTGTTTTATAATTTTTGTTGCATTCTGTATTACAACGGAAAAAAATATAACTAATAATAACTTCGGTCAAGAAACATGTTTCATTAATTTTTCTTTGCTTACACATATAAATTAAATTATTCTATAAATAATTACTCTTTTTACTCTTTACCTCTTTACCTTTCTCCTAAAATAGTGTCATACACACCAGCTGTATTAACTTTTTATACATACTCGAAAGTGGCACGAAATGACAAAGGATACATAGAGGTTTAGGATACGTTTGATAAGCTTGACGTCGAATTTTCCCGGACGCGATAATCTCGACGAAAATAAAACCGTAGTTCGATAATTCGCTAAATAAGAAAAATATATTTAAGTATACAATAAGTACGATATACCCTATACGAATTCTAAATGAGAACTTCCGAACGGTTTAAGTCTTATCTCCCGTTGAATACCGTCACGTTCTTTGAACAGCCTTATGTTGAAAGTTTACCGTTCAAATTTATTTAAGTTGAGAATCCATTTTAATCATACGAAATAGTAATAATTGTAGTAACCGCGTGATGCACATCGATATCATTATTATTATCTATAACTCGTGGTTCATTAAATTTTGTGAACTCCATATTATTATTTGCGCAGTCGTCACTCGTCGTACCTAATTCAGTAACTTTGCTGTTGAATAATAATATTATATTTTATATTAACGCGCGTGCGAGAGAAAATTAAGTGTAGACTACCACCGCGAGTAACGCAAGCGGAAAGTCGGACGTTCGAGTGAAAAAGTGCCATCTAGATTCTTGTGTATAACTTTTCGGGGGCGAGAGTGTTTTTAAATTAAGACGTGAATAACAAAAACAACGACAAAAAAAACCTATCACCGCTTGTAGTATTTTAAACAAAAACTTGGACCAAAAGATTTATTTAAGAAACTTCTCTCGTAACGATTCAATTTATATTATTTTGGGATACAGGACGGCGGTGGTGCACCTAATAATAAAAAGAAAATGTGCGTTAAAAACAAAAACAAAATGACTGATGCTGCTGATGGGTGTGCTACTGTTTTAGGCGGGAAGTTTTGAGGAAGGATATACAGAGTAATTTAATTTATATATGTACCCAACCATAAGCCATCGCGAATGAAAGACGATTCTGAACAAAGTATTAGTAATCGTATTTTTTCTTCAGTCAAAGTTACTCAGAAATCAACAAAAATGATAAAAATTGTCCAGAAAATCAAAAAATCTTATCAATTAGATGAAAAATGCTAAAAGAAAGTTTCTACGAAGTTTTGTCCGGAGCATAATTTTTAGTGAAAAAGTTATTTACAGACACAAAAAATAATAAAAAAAAAAAATCATCCTAGTAAAACTAATATGATCATCGCTTCACTCAGAATTTAAAAATTCAATTGAACATTTTTGTTTTGTATTTTATAAATGTAATAATTTATATTATTACTATAATATAAAACATAGGTACAAACATTTTAAAACGTTAAGCGCTTAAAATAATTTCAAGTCAATTAAAGTGTGTGGAGTTATTTTTTTGGAAAAAAAAAAAATATAAAAATTCGTCGATACGGTGCTTTTTAGGTGTTCGCAAAGTACCTTAGGTAGTTATCCGATAGTCGAAAAATGTCCCCGTAGTCGAGGCGTATAGGTAGGTAATTGTGCGAGAAAACGATGCGCAATATATATATGCACATTGTATATATAAAGTAAATAAACTATAGCGATAAAAAAAATAAAAAACACACGGTTCGACAAAAACGAAGACTAGGTATTATATACGCCACCACGTATAATATATTATTTCACCGAGGTCGCAATGTTTTTATCGCGAATACACTTAACCGTCGAAAACGGATATCACCGCCCACGACCGTTATAAAAAAGAAAGGGAAAAAAAAAAGATCCTAACTAAATCGAGTCGAGGCCGCACAGACCTACGCGAGACCGACTTAAAGGATACGTAAAAGTTCCTATATACCAGCGAAAACGCGAATCGTAAAATGCAAATGCCGGGCAATTGACCAATTTTGTTTGAAACTAGTTTAACACATAGCTACCGTGTTACTGATTATTTATACATATATAATATTTACCATTTATACTTGATAAGGGCTTAATTTTCAAGGATTTTTTTCTCCAAGTCAATTAGTGGTGGTCTACCTATTCAGGGTTGTTGTTCTGCTGGAGGGGGAGGGATTTAAGTCCCAAATCATGTATTTTTTTTCAAAGTCAATAATTATTCCTAAATAATAGTGTTTTTTTTAAAATTTTTTTATATTATTTACATATTAAAAACATTGTTGTGATAATTTGTAAAATTATATTAATATTACATGACAATTATTGTATGTCACATAATATACTATACGACTCGTGGTCTAAAAATATACACAATTTTGTAGTTATTTATAAATTATTAGTTGAATTTTTGCATTATGTAAGTGTTGTTTATTTATGTCTTTTGTTAAATCGTTCTCAATATTGACTAAAGCCAAATTATCAAAACTATTTTGTTCCGTCGAAAAACTGAACAATGTTTTTATTTTTCTCATAGCCGAATTAGTTAGTTTACGAGTAGCAGCGGGTCATAGGAAGAATTAAAGCTACGTTTATCATTTGCTTTACATTTGGTAATACTAATCTTTTTGCAACTTGTATGAGATTATCAAGCTGTCATTCGTCTTTCGCTATTATATTTTTCTCAAAACATTAATTTCTGCTTGTTGTATGTTCTAATCAATTTTCAAATAGCTTTTGTTGTTATCAATGAAAAAGTCTGATTTATGAATGTTTAATTTCAAAAAATTACCAAGATCATTCGACACAAATAACCTTTCATTGAAATCGTTATTCTTTAATTCAAAAACTATATTGTCCACGATAGTATACTGCAAATGGCTATTTATTAATGTAGTATTGATGTACGTACATTATCTACTTATAGGAGTACTTATTATTTAATTTAGCCATGTTAGATGACACCTAACTGATAAGATAAAATCTAATTATGTAATTCGTAATTTATGTTATCTATACGTATAATGTTTAACTCTTCATTAAGAGGACACTAAATTAGTCCCCTTTAAATACGGCTACAATTATTTGAAAGTCACATTGACAACTGTATTTTTGTTTTTCGTTAATACTGCGTTCGGGCAAAACTGTACGGAGCAGCTAGTTGTTTTAATAAGATATTTTTTTGCTAATGAAATATTAATACAACGAAATTTATATTTGCAAATACGTATACTATAGAAAAGTAGGTCGTAATAATAGTATACTATAAAATTTATAATTATATTTTTATTCATGTTTACCCTGCGCGAAAACTTACGAATCATCGTCCAGAAAAGCGTGAAGTTTGTTTTCGCGGTTATTCGGGTCGACAGCAGGAGACCTGCAGTGTAGTGTATATATATATATACATATATTTTATTATTAATATTATAGGGTTTTTTTCACTGGTTTTTTTCTTTTTTTCCTCCACTGTCCATCCGCGAAATTTGTTCTCCGTGTCCATAAAACGCTCGTGTGATGTCTACTCTGGAATCTTCTGACGGCCGTAAACGTGCACGTGGAGCGTTACAAATCTCTGGGTCTCGTGTACTGCTCGCACGTGTGACATGTGTATTTTTTTTCTTCAGTTTTTTTTTTCCAAGCCACGGCTAATTATTAATGTAAAATAATAATAGTAAGAATAATTGCATCACGAACAGACTGTGTCGTCGCAGTGTTTTCACTTCAGAAAAAGTGAATGAAAATCGATTTGTTCGCTGTATATTTATTTTTCAAATCACATTTGTATTAGATTAGCTGTGACAAAAATAACAACAACAAATTATCACGCTCATATATTAGATTCTGTATAATATTTTGTCAATAATGAAACTAAATTAGTTTTATGGTAGGTATTCGAGATTTTAAATATTGCAGTTTACGATTACACAATTAGTTCTCAGATACTCAGTCATCGTTTATCGATTTCTTTTTCGTATAATTTTTCGAGAATAACACGTTTACAGTCTTGTAAATAGTACTTTTGTAACATTATTTAAATATCAATCAGTTATGAACCAGCGAAAAAGGGTATAAAATTATGTACTTAATTTTAGGACAAGTGAATACTGCCAAAGGTTAAGCCACTCCTGTGAGTCGGTAGCTACGAATACATAGCTATGGTATACAAGATAATCGTTGTACTTCTATACTGTATGCAATAATTAGTGAAATATAAACGGTTCTAAACGAAGAAGAATCAGTTGCGTTTATTTCCTTGTTACCTGGATAACCCAAAAATCAATAAAAATCAAAAAACAAAAAGAGCTGATACTGGAGACGAGCGCAGCCACTGATGTAGGGGGGTGTAGGAAAAGTAGGATACATAAAGTTATTTAATTTATATACATACGTCATAAATCATTGCTAAAGAAAAACGATTCGTATAGACATATTTTGAAATGCCGTAGTTTTAACGATACAAATTATAAAAATTATACTTGTTAAATCAGAGCGAGATATCTGGCAGAAAAGTTGCTTGCAAATACAAAACACAAATTATTGTAAAAGTATTTAAATCCCAGCACTCGAATACTATGCATTAATCAAATACTTTACTAGGATATAAATCGAGTAAAAAGAAACCGACTATTATACAATTATAATATACCTATAGTTAATAAGTGAATTTAATTTTTTGTGTTTTAATTTTAATTGAATAACCGAAATACTTTCGCAGTAGGTACAACCACGTTGCAGTTGGCACTAAAAATTTAACTAAATAAGTTATGGAAAACTTTCGAATTAACATACGAACGTCAACATTAATTATCATTTAACGTTAATTTAACATCTTAATAATATTATATTAATTTATCGTACCATTTGTTTACGAGTTAAATCAATTAAGAATCGTTTTATTTATTTTATTTAATTTGTTTAAATTGATTCAATAAATAAAACTCTACTTAAGCGTGTGTGTTTTAAAATAACGAACGCATCCGAGCGGAATATTATAATTGTATGCAGCTATATAAAGTGTTTATAATTTTTTGATTAGGCGGTGAAATACAATTTTAATTTTTCATGGAATACCTATCTCAGCAAATTAAGGTTTAAAACACACCTAGCTGTTTACTGTCAAAAAAAAAACTCGAAGACGAATAATTATTTAGTATACCAGTTATAATATAATAACGTGTTGTGTATACGTTTTGTGTTCTGTTTGGTTACATAATGTACCCAAATATTGTAAAATGAATTCAGGACCTCGTGTAGTTCTTTTTCCGTTATAACAAAAAAGCAAAAATTCCACGAAAGAAGTGAAAACATTTTTTCCCTCTGACCTATATGGTTACAAATCTAGGGTTATTTTCGATTAAATTCCAACGTGAGGAAGCGATGGCCCCGGGAAAAGTAATATTGGAAAATATGAGGTTTTATTCTCAATTTTCATTTTCCTGTCAGGCGTACATTGAAACAGTTTTTTGATATTCCGTGTAGTTTTCTTAAAAATAGGAAAAATGGAGAAAACATTTAAGAAAAACAATACAATTTACAAAAACAGTGGTTTTATTATTATTTATTATTTGTTTTGATTGTTATTCAATTAAAAATATTAGTAGAAATCTGAAATTTTCCTATAATTTATTAGCCTTTTTTTCACATTTTATTATTATTTATATATATTTTATATTAATGAGTTTTTTTCTTTTTTAGCTTTAATTTAGTAACTGCGTACTATGCAAACAAAATTATGCGAATATTCAGAAATGTTTGAAAATTTAACAGGAGGTTCACTATAAGTTGTACTTAGGGGTTGATAAAAAAAAGTTAAGCGTAATGTAGTGGGTAGTTTATTTCAGAAGGCATTGCAGTGGCTCGTTTTTTTTTTTTTTTTTTTGTCAATTTGTTCTGGCTATTATGATTTCAAGCGATATAAAATAAAGTTGATTCTTTAATTACACAACGCACGTGTACAAATACAGGCTGTTAAAAGTTATACGAAAGCTATCGCTAACGATATATTGATGGACCCTTTGAGTTCAATTCTAATTAGAACGGTTTTTCAAAACCACTTGTTCATTCTTCGTGAAAGTCACTAAAATTGCAAATTATTATTTCGTATTTATGGTAATTTTCAACTAAATTTTATAAAACGTATATATATACATAAAAAAAAAAATTGAATATCAGATTATTACAATTAAATATTCTAAGTATAACGAAGAAATTATTAGGGTTTTATAAAGGCGTGTTTAATTTTTTTCGGGAAATACTTTTTTCGGTTAGTATATAAATGCTCCAATATTTCCATACCATATCTTCAAAGGATGCGGATTTTCCGCTTGATAATATGCTTTATTTAAATATTCTTCTCAAGTTCTCAATTATTTTTTTAATTAAATCATATAACTCGACAGCAAATGTCGATAAATTGGTTTTAATTTGTTGATTTCTGGACTCCCTGTTCGCTAAAATACCATATCAGTTAACCGAACTCCGTAAACATCTTCATTTGATTGCAAATATTTATCGTTTCTTTTAGTATGTATACTTTATCTTAAATATTATAAACGTTTCTCCTATAACATGATGGTCTGTAGTTTGCCGACAAGATACTTCAATATTCGTACCTGTATAAACATCAATATAAAAATATATTGATTTTCAGTATTTAGATACACGATATTAGATACTTATGTATATAATTGTTGCTAGATACATACATTTGATATATTTAAATACTTATAGTTACTCGATACTCGTTATTAGATACATCAAAATAAAAATATTAAATATCTTAAATGATACGATTGTTATTTATTTGAAAACTTTTTCGAAATTCTCAACAATTCCCTTTATTTTCATTCACTTTCAACTTTTAATGAATTTTTAGAAATATCAGTGAGGAAATGATGCAATTCGGATCCAGAAAGGACCAAGTACCTATCTAGATTCTAGAAATATTTATTTCAGTACCGCAATACAAGATGCTCGATTATTTCTAAAACTGTAATATCGCAGTAAGATATGATTGTATTTTAAAATATGTATTTAAGATACTCTTGTATTGAACATACGTATTTCCAAAGCTTACCTACTGACGATGCGAAGTGTATTCGGATTTTTTTAATTTTAATTTTTTGCACATGTTTCAGGTTACGGCCATATCGCTCCGAAAACTTTGAACGGAAAAATCGTAACGATATTCTACGCTATTGTCGGCATACCTCTGATGCTGTTGTGCCTGTCCAACATCGGCGACATAATGGCCCATTCTTTCAGGTTCCTTTACTGGAAAGTATGTTGCTACACGTGCACTAGACGACAGAGACGAGTGCAGTCCCTGCGGAGGTCTCGTAGTCAAAGATCAACTACGCGCTCTCATGGGTAAGATTTTATACTAACTCGGCCTCCGTTTCATATTTGCATATGATTATATTTTAACGTACAGCTACACCGTACTAGCTGCAGTCGAGTCACGTTTTGCTTAATTCCCTAATGACCGGTAGCGAAATGTTATATGCGGTCGGTTACCAGTTACTATTATAATAATATACGAGTTATAATTCGATGTATTTATCGGTTGTGCTGCAGTATATTCGAACATTTGGTAGCACATGAAAACAAGAGGCTTTAGGAGGACATGATAATTACCTAGGGATAAACTCTTATACAAATAAATAACCTTTTCAAAATATTATATAGATACGTGTAAACTGCGTGTAGTGAATAAGCCATTTATAGTTTTACTATAAATACGTGTTTTTTCCCCTCAGAAAACACTATTGCGGTTTGTAAAAAGTTTATACACCATACCTTAAAAAAAAGTGGATTTTTGCCCAATAGTTGAATTCCCAATAGTTTTTATAAATCGATAATAAATGAAGATATATTGCAAGTACTATGCGGGTATTATTTTTGTTGATTTATCAGTTATCTTGGCTACAAGGAAAAACACGACCAATTGACCTACTCAGAATTGTTTTTTATTGTAATAATTCATTATTGCTTTTAGTTTATAAACTAATTTACTCTATACTTTCTGAACTTCCCACAACAGTGACAAGTGTATACCTTGTATTTTTTTCTAAACATATTTTAATTGAGACATTAGATAATAAGTTTAACAAAAAAAAAAAAAAAATTCAATGGAATAAAACTTATGCTTAAAACTTAACTAACGAATTACATTATTTATTATAATTATTTCATACGTTTGTTAAAATTTTTTCACCAGATCGAGGGCCACGTCGCTCAAGAGAACGGGACGAATATCGCAAAGATCAGCGGACAGCGCTCTCGGAATGTCCGATTGTTACACCAGGTCGTCGTATTCGGACACCGAGTGCAGGTAAGTACACTATATATGCGTATATAATCCAATATACCTACTACCGCAATAGAGTTTTTGAGTAAAACGCGATCGATACTTTTGTTTTGTTATTTTATTTTATTTTTTTTAAATTGCGTTATTTTGACCATTCCGCAGGTACTACGACCGAATGGAAAGAGAATACGCGATGTTCGGGGGCGTTATGCCCGGAAAGGCGGCCCCAAATCGATACTCACAGCAATCCAGGTACTCGGACACGGTGCCGTTACGCAGACATTCTCCGGCCATTAAGCCCAGATCGACCAGCCAAAACAGCGGTCCCCGAAATAACGCCAACTATTACCACGGCCGGTACCGAGTACCAGGTATGGTATATAATATTGTTATGATCGTTTTACACGCGGTTTTTTTTTATGATTATTACTATGTCGCATATATAATTCGCGGAAAATACGTAAATAGGTGTATTAATATTTGTCAACTCGTAATTATTATTGTTCGGCATTGGCAGGCTTGTTCGCTTTGTAAATACTATACAACGCACATACAGTAAAGGCATACACACTATTAGTATGTTAGTATACTACTCTATCGTTTTGTTTTAATATTGTTATACAAATGCGATACAAGTCAAATAAGTCCGGTAATGACGTGAAATAAATATACAAATCTGTACATGATACACATAATGAACATATTATAATATATTGTCATAAAAATCGGATGGTGTTAAATTTTGTTCCACTGGTTTTAATATTAAATGGAATATGGCCTACGGTATCAAACTTAAATGAAAGAAAAAACATTGCCTGTGTTTGTATTTAAGTTTGTTTATTTTTTTTCGGAATTTGATTTTTAAGCGATCCACAGATTTTTTTTAATTGTAATATTTCACATACCCGCGTCTCGCTTGAAAATTAAAATATCGAAAAAACATCAACGCACAAACACGGATGATATTCTTACCTTTAAGTTTTATAACAATCAAATGTATTCAAATATAAAAAATTAACAACCTAAAATTAGATGTATTGAATCAAAATTTGACATTATTCAATGTTCAACAATATAGCCGTGACAAATTATAATATATCCTGTTTTATTTCACAAAGTGGATGAAAAAATTGATGAAAATCATACCGTGTCATATAGATGGTATATATTACACGTTCATTTGTCTAAAAACATCAACAATGAAAAATAAAAATGATTTACACATCGGTAAACTCGTAGTAACTCGGGCGTGTTAATAGGAATATTAAAATATTACAATATAATTATAATAAATTAAAGGTTTTTTTTTTTTTTTTTTATTTGAAAATAAAAAGGAATAATAAATCTAATATACAAAAATACAATTTCGAGACTTTGCCGGGCGGCGACGGAATATTTTTTACAATCTCATTTCCAACAAAAATAACGTCTTATTTTTCATCATTTATTACAACGTAAAGCGTATAAATGAGGAACGACTTTGCTGTAATATAGGTACGGTACGAGAACGCCGTGTATTTAAAGAAGAAGTTTACTTCCCCCTCGGCGCACAATTTGTAAAATACTCGTATACCTACAAATACATCGTGTACATCTATTATAATACTTATTTACGAATACACGTTAGGTACAACACGAATTTATACATAATACACAGGTAACGTACAAATATTTAATATAATTAAAATGGCGGAGTAATAGTACAAAATAATATACACGTGTACGCATATTAGGTAGGTACGTTTATATTGCGTTAAAGTTTATTTCCATAAGTCACTTTCATGTATGAATAAATTATTATCAATATATATATATATAAAATATAAATCTACACCCGTATTATAATAATTAATACTATTCTATGAATTTAAATACCATATGAAATAATCTCTTTTGACGTGCCCCCTGCCTTCCCATTAGTTAACCGCAGTTCATGATTGAGTTGGTTTTCCTGTTAAATCGCAACATGGTATATTTATTAGTGAATGTCCTTTTAAAAAAATTCACCAAGAGCGGACAAACTAAACCTTCAGGTTAAATTGTGGACGTTCTCCGGTTATCACTCGCCCTGCCGTGGCGCGTCATTGAAGATAGTTATTTTATAGAGTTTATTTTTCCGATAGTTTAACGTACCAAGTTTTTATTTTTTATTAAAATTTGTGATTTTTAATAATTCTTTAAAATTCAACGAAAAGGAGTGTACAGTAAATTAATCGTAATAATAATAATAATAATCTATTAGAGAATGCGATTACAGCCTGCTGCATAGTCGTAGATACTTTTCTCTAAACTTTAAAAAATTATTAAAAATCACAAATTTAGTGAACATTAAAAGTTGATACATTAAAATTTTCAGAAAAATAAATTCTATAAAATGACTATCTTCAAGTTTTCAAAAATAATAAAATAAAAAGTTATCTTTTCAAGTTTTGATCAAAGCTTAAAAAATGAATTGCAATATAAATATTTGTAGTCATTATCTCTGTGAGAAATAAAAAAAACAGAATTTGATCAGCTTTATTATCTCCGGAGACATTACAATGGGTATGACCTTCTTGGGATACCCTATATATAATTAAATTGTTTGGTACAAAATCGAACAGTTCATTCGTTTACTATGTATTTGTTATAGTAGGAAGCGGGTAAGCAAAATTTCACTGCACTTGATGCATAACGAACTTTTTACTGTTTATCCGCTTGAACACAGATAACCTCTTTTGAAAAAATTTCCTGAATCGCGATATTATTAAAATGTGTTAATTAGTGATACTTAAAACTCTAAGGGCACTTCAATAGTGAAGACAGAATGCATATTGTGTTTACTCACTGTAAGTTATAAAATATTTATTATTATTATTAACCTATACGTTTATACATGCCACAATTGTAATAGTACAACAGTAGTATAGATTGACATTTTACGAGAAAATATTATGTACGCTTTTAAAAATTTTAACTGTAGGGCAATTAGATTATGTTTAACATTCCTTTCCTCCCGGAAATACAATTACCAATTTATATATATGTTTTTTGGTTTTAATATGTTGTGTTTTTTTTTCTCGGAAAACACTTTTTTAACTAGTAAAAATGCACCAAGTTTCTTATAATATATCTGGAAAGATGAATTATTTTCGCCTGTTAGTACTTTCTTTGAAATTTTTTTGGAAATTCTCAATATTTTTCCAAAAAATAGATTTTAATGTTATGTTTTTTTTTTTTAAACACTTTATTAATTAGATACATTTTCGAATTTGTTTACGCAATATCTCGAAATATGCGCGATCCATGACCGACAGTACTTGGTATTACTATAGTTGCTTTTTGTGACACATATATTGTAGGTATATTAAATTCCCGTCTGTATCCTACCTTCCCAACGTTTTGTCTGCAACAGTGGCTGCGATCACGCGCAAAGAATGTTCGTCCTTTTTTAAATTTTGTTTTTTTTTTTAAATGGAATTTAATTTGAAATATGTATAGAGACTTAAAATATTTATATATGCTTTTTTTAGATGTGGTCAAATTTTCAAAATATTTGAGTCATTTATATGCATTTATTGTCTGCAAATTTTACATGTCTTTTTTATGTGGTGAATGTTTTGTGAAAGAAATTAGTTAGACTAAAAGTTTTTAAGTCAGACTAAAATTGTAAATATTACGACCTTTTAAAAAATGTATAACCTAACTTCGTTCCGAATCGTTTTTCGTAGGAAATGGTTTATCATTGGTTATAGGTATAAATTAAATAACTTTATTTATCCCACCTTCCCGAATACCCACCCGTCTTCAGTATCAGCTCTTTTTTTGTTCTTTTCGGAAAATATTTTTGTTTTGTAAAAAGGCCCTATATTATTCACATTGTATTTTAAAATATGCGGGATTTTCGCCCAAGAGTATTAAACAAATATCTAGATTTCCAACTTTTCAACATGGTTTTATTTGAGCAGGCTAGAATCAAAGCTCTCGCATGTTTCAGATAAATGGGAAAATGAGTTAGCGACAATGTTTTACAGGACTTTTGAAAATGAATCCTAGTCTGTACCAAACGATTCGTATCCAAAACGCACCAGACCAAGTTTAAAATTAACCGGATTATAATAGCTTGTTATGTATTCATGAGTTTTTATTAATAGAATGAAAACAATATATTCCATTTCATTATTTTAAACTGTTATTATCAACCTGAGTGATTTTTCGTTTGCAATAATTTATCGTCGTATACGGTATACGATTGACCATTGACCACTTACAACAGTATTCTATGGTTTATATCGAATAATACATTTATAAATAATCGAACTTAGCCTCCACGACCTAACCTACTCTCGACGAAATATTAATTTTTGCGCGTACGCTCGTCATCGTGTTCAAAACTATAACGCGTAATAATTTATGCGTTCGTGTACCTACCTATTTTATTTTTGTCTGCGCGTTAACATCGTCGTAAATTTCTTTTTTTCTGGAAAACGTGTACAGTTTTTCTCCGTTTTCCCCGGCGCATACGGAGAGTACGACATTATATTATTATATTTAAACACGAGATACGTTTTATTCGTACACCTAGGTACATAAATATTATTATTATTATTGTTATACCCGCCGACCAAAATATGAACTACTGAGCAATACAGCACAGCTATATTGTAATATAGTATTCCATGTACAGTAAAAACGAGGTAGCTGGTATAGCTGGTATCTAACACGTAAATTGCATTAAACGCAATAAACGCGCTTTTTACGTGAAACGAATTTTAAATTGACGTTATAAATTTCGAATTTCAATATAATAATACTTGCGCCCGTTGATACGATCGCAAATGTAACGTTCTATTGTCATCATCATAATATAATATTGTTGGACTTTTCAATTTTGTTCAATCGTTTGAAATTCGACCGTTCGCGTTTTTTTTTTTTAATATTCCGTATCGTCCTTACGCACCTTTATTATTACGAGTATTAATAAGTCATAGTTAGCGATGTGCCACTAGAAATATTCCCAGTGGAATTTCCCTAGGATCAAAATATATTTCGGAAATATTCTCCTACTTCTTGGACATTTTCTCGTGTTTCATAAGTGTTGTTAAAAGTCGAAATGAAAAGTATTTTAGTATGTTTTTCGATTTTTTTTTTTTTACGATTATTTTTATGTGCATTTTTTTTAAAATTTATTTATATTTATACTGAAGAATGAAATTTAAATGTAGCAACTGGGGTGAATAATATTATATCAATGACTCGTAGAATATATTAATATATATATATGTAGTTTTTTGTAACTAATCAATTGTTTTACTTCAATAATATCCATCGACGATGCCAACGAATAATGACGCAACTCACTTTTATCATTTTTCAAGTCAGCAGTTTAAAGTTTATAATTTCAAATTTGAATTATGAATTTCAATTTTTATTTTTTTAAATATTTTTTAATATTAAACGGAAAGGTGTTATTGTGTTTTTATATTATATTTCGATAACTTATGGATAGTTAATTTCTACAAATGAAATAAAAATAAATAAAAAGTTAATTTTCGGTAGATAAGACAATATTGTAGTTTTATAAATTATTTTATTGAAAAGCTATTTGGATAGTTACAGATATTATCGTTTTCGTAGAAAAAAGTGAAAAAGAATGAAGCCTGAAAAAGTGCACGATGATAAAAAGTTAGTTACGTCATTTTTCGTTGCCAGCGTTTATGACAAGGCACCGGGGTTATTTTAGACAATCGGTGGAAATATTTCGATGGAAGTAGAGTAGATTATTCCTCGGCAATTTAAATATGAATTCTTCAAAAACAAACAAAAAAGTCGACTGGGATTAAGCGATTTTTTTTTGGCGTTCATTTTCTCTTTTTTCTAAAATTCATATCCTTAGTTTTATTCAGTAAAAATTATACTAATATTTTTTTAAAGAAAGCCCTAAAACAAATCAGTGTCGAAAAAAAAATAATTGTCTATATTTTTAAAAATAAGTGTTTTTATTTATTTATTTTAGATTTTGAATGGATGGAGAAATATATTGGTTTTATAATGACGTTTATTTTTTTTTTTACAAAGAACACTTTTTCTGTCAGAAAGTTTACACAGATTATCAAGTATAGCACTTCTTCTGAAAGGAAATTATCTCTGGGTGGTACTTAAAAGATGTAATTTTTTGAAATTATCATTAATATTTGAGAGATGAGAATAACCTGGTTCTTTATGTTAAAACAGATCGGGAGTTTAAAAATAAGGTTATAAATGGCAACCGTTTTTAATTTTTTTTTGTTATTATTAAGTTTTTATTATTTTAATATTTTTTAAACAATCATTATTGTCATGAAAATGTAAATTGTCGTAATCATTTTACCATAATATGACATACATGATGTTGACAAAGCAAGACTGTCAACCGAAGTCCACTCAGAATCGTTTTTCTGTTAGCAATGGTTTGTTGTTTCTTATAGATATATAGGGACATTAAATTTTTGTTTGTATCCTACCTTCCCAACTTGCCACCTATAACAGAGACTGCATTAATGTGCGAATTAGGTCTGTCCTTTTCTTAATACTTTTTATGTACTGTAACTGTATGTTAACTGTAGAGTTTTGTTTTAAATCAATTTTTTCTCCCTTCGTGGTACATTGAAGAAACTATGTAAAAATGAAATTCAACACATTTTAAAATTTGTCTCTGATAACTTAAGTCTTATTTTGTAGTACTAGAGCTAATTAGTGAGCTCTAGCTAGACTAAATTTAACTATGTTTATTTTTACTTGGTAGATTCATAAATATCCATAAATATTCAAGCATACAATTATTTAATCTTTGGGCTATAAAACTAAAATCATAAAATGACCAATTTGTTTTTTTTTTTTTAATGCGCATAAGGTATATAATTAAAACAATATTTTTTATTCTTCTTTAAACACATATTGTTTTTTATGAAAAAGTTGTTGGAAACAATCTGTTTAAAACAGCTAACCCTGTTAAAACGTTAATTATTAGAAAGCTCTATAGTTTTGTTTATATAGGGTGAAAATTTGTATTTTAGATTTTGAGTAGAACGAGGAATGTATTGGTTTTACAATGATGGTTTTTTTAAATTTTTGTGAACACTTTTTCTATCAGAAAACATACTCTGATTCTCAAGTACCAGCACCAGTTCTGAAAGTAAATGTTCTCTGGGTGGTACTCTAGAGAGTTTTTGAAATTCTCATTAATATTCGAGATAATGATGAAAACCTCGGTCTTGAGGTTAAAAATAATTGAAAGATTAAAAATATAGTTGTCATTGGCAACCGTTTTTATTTATTTTATTATTTTAAATCTTTTTAAACAATCATAGTTGTCATAGAAACGCACATTGATATAATCATTTTATTATGACATAAGTATATATTGTTGTCAACTGAACTCCGCTCAGAATCGTTTTTTATTTAGCAATAAGTTTATTGTTGCTTACAGATATACATTAAATTTCCGTCTATAGTATACCATCGAATTTCCCACTTACAACAGTGACTGCATCTACGTGCGAAGTACATCCGTCCTTTTTATTTTTATTATTATTTTTAAAATGAAAATTAGAATGTTAAACTTTTAACTAGGGGACAGTTCATGAATTTATGAAGTACCTGACGCTGAGGGAAATAACTGTTAATTGTGTGATTTTGGATTAAATATGTACTCCGATGATGGCACATTAATTTAAGTGCCTACAGCGACAGAGAACCAACACGCAGACCATTTTATATTGATAACAATATACGGATGGGATTGATTTAATTTTTTATAAAACGTTAGTGTTTCAAAGTAGTTTTTGGTTTTTTTTTCAGATCCAAATTATTCGGACGGCGATCAATTGGACGGGCCCGAAATGATGCAGCAAGTACCGTCAATTTTGTTCAACAAATACGCGCTGGACAGAGACGAATCTAGGAGAAGTGAGTTTTTTTTTAAACAAGATTTTTTTCGTCGCAGTGATTTTAATTTTCAACGATATGGTGATTTATAATTTATAATAAATAATGATAGTTCACAAATATATGAGGTGAATGCTATAAATGAAATAATGTTAAAATTGCGATTTGACAAAAAGTTATTTAAAAAAAATAAGTATAGATTTAAAGCTGATCGTTTAATTTGTTGGTACACACCGTTTAAAAAAAATCCTTCAAATAAACAATCGTAGAAAGTAAACAAAAATTAGCAAACTAAACAATATTTAAAAGTTTGCTGAATCATGCTTGTCTATGTAGTAATATTTTTAATTGTACAACTTTGTATAAACTTTTTTTTTTTAATTGAATAGAATTTGCGTCCAAAGAGTTAAAAAATAAGTCTTTTCGAGTTTTACATTGAAAGGAAAAAAATTAAATTAATTATATAATCGAATAATCACGCTAACAAGGATAATAATGTAAAGAATTTGGATTTTAATTAAAACTAGCTGAACCTATTTCAATAATTTAAAAAATCATAATACATAAAAGAAATTCAATTTAACGGTTTTGTCTATTTCCGCCCTTATCTCTAAAGTAAAATGTTCATAGAATTATAGAATTATATTATTGTTAAAAAAAAAAAATTCCGATATGATTTATAACAAGTTATTAAAAATACTAGAAAAAAATTAAATTTACATTTATATAAATGTAAATTGTCTATTTATCATGAAAAAAAAAAAATCCCTGTATAGTGTATATATTGTTAAATATAATATTTGATTGTATATTATTTTCATGAACATATTTTAGTTACGTGTAGGCTTTCATAATATTAATACAATGTCACAAATATGTTTTCGTATAGAGGGGCGACCTTGTAAATAAATTATAATATTAGTACCTACGAGCGACTTCCTTATTTTTCCGCAATAATATTCGAAATTATTATGCGTTTCGAGTTATTTTTTGAATTATTATTATATTCAATTCAAAAATATCGCCGAGTTTATGCGTAAGTGTACTATGACGATATCATATCGTGATAAGGTTTATATGGTTATAATCATTAGGACCCTGATGTTGCAGTTGTATTTTGCAACGTTTATTTCTACTACGGGTTATAAATTTACTGCCTATTACGGTGGTATTAAATATTTTTAGAACCACGACGCAAATTTTCCCTTGAAAATTTATCGCAAACCATATGGTTTCATTTTACAAAAAAGCGTTCATGAAAACGGCTTGGAGAATCAAAAAATTACTTCGGTAAAATACCACTCTAATCAGATTTCTTTTCAGAAAAAGTGCCACATTTGAAAATCAGAGTAAAATTGCCGGTAGAAAAGTTGTCCACAGATAAAATACACCACAAAAAAAAAAAAAAAAACATTACTGCAAAACCAATATATTACTCGCTACGCTCAGAATCTAAAAAAATTAATTTCTTAGGGTCTTTATAATTCAAAATACTTACGTCATATATGTTGTCCCGTTTCATTTTTCTTTTTTTTCACTAAGTAGAACGAAGTTTTTCAGAAACTTTTTTCAAGAAATGCCATGTATATGAACGGTAAAGCCGTCGCGCAAAATTATAATGGCTTATATATGTATAAATGGAAAAAAAAAAATATGTTCTATATTACACTTTCATGTGTGCCGACCACGTTGGCTTAAAACATAAATAGCACCATCACGGCGACATTCTCGTTTCGTGCGTGTATGCATAATGTGATTGTTTCGCGCTCATTTGGCTCCCTCGTAAAGCAAAATATTTAAGCGTTCCGAACCGAACGCAATAAATTTCAGTATTATAACAACTTGAACAGCGTATACGTTTTATCGAGATTCAAAGGCGGGTTTTGGGGATTTGAGTTTTAAAATAGTCAAGTATTAGAAACACAACAATAATATGTTTTAAAGAATACCAAACTTCCCGAGATAATTCGATTAAAATAGATATTACGTTATAATCTAGATACGAATCGTTCACGATTTATTGTTGCTTACAAATATAAATTAAATAACTTTATGTATACCATACCTTCTCAACTCTCCACCCTCGATAGTGGCCCGCCCGTCACCGGTATCTGTACGAATTCGCTTAAAAATAATTAATAATTTAATGCTTATTTACTCATAATATTTATATTATAGGTGCAGAAACCCCTTGCCATTTTACCCCGTTTCCTTAAATAAAAATTATACTTTTAATTCTACTCTTAACATTTGGATAAACGCTGGTAATACTTATGCGTTTGATTTTATGTAATATTTATTGTCAATGATTTGTCTTTAATTTAATTGATTTGTTATGCATATTTCTAATTCAGTTGATATTACAACATAATACTAACAATGTAACTTATATTATGCACTACGATAACACTCAATCATCCTAGTGTTCTATCATAAATAGCACACTAGTCCGTTTATATTTATGAAATAAATATAAAAAACAATAAAATCAGCCTGAAAAATTATCCTCCATTTTCAACATCGGTTTGAAACGTTTTTCTAAAGATTTCGATGTACATAGCACTAATATTTCGAATTTACCGTTTTCAAAAATTCATACATTTCAAGAGAACTTTTAATTTTTTTTTGCTGAAAGAACCACCTTGTAGGTTAAATAAGTCGTTTACCGCAATATTTTTCGACACCGTGAAAAGAGTAGTGAGTATCGCTGACTACTTTATGATAATGACAATGCCGAACACGAGCAATATTTCTAAATGTCATACGCAAAGGTTTTCTATTTGTTTATTTATTTTTTTTAAATCGATCGAAAGTGTTTATGTATTATTTTTACGGTCGAATACGTTTCGCGATCATATACGAATTAAATATTATAACACTTTAATGGCACGGGTAATTTATAGGCGTAAAATATAGACGAATAATCAACGAACAAAAAAATAAGTTTTCGAGTAGTATTTTGTACTGTATATATACTTGTGATCGGTCCACTTTCCTTGGGGACATATTATTATTATTTTGTACCTAATAGATACTGCCTATACAATATTATTGGCAAAAAAAACATGATATTAGTTTGTTTTTTTTTAATTTTTATTTCATAACTGTATTTCATTTTCAATTGATATGTATACAGGTAGATATTAATGTATTATGCGGATACAGATGACTTGCGATAAATATTTTTGATATTTGTACCTTTTTTTGTGTACATGATTTTTGTTTTCATATAAAATTAATTTCCGAGAAACTGTGTTTTACGTCCGGTTTTAATAATATATATTATACTATGTAGTTAATAGCTAAAAGTAAAACAAAAACTAAACAAATATGCTACGTTAAATTATTGCAGATGAAAAACGATTTTGAGTAGTTCCGCTAGAATATTTCTGTTTTGATGAAATTTAATATTAAATATTGTATTAATTTGTGGTTGAACAATAAATTACAACTGTTCGTGTTTTAAACGTTTTTTTTTTTCATATAAATTTGAATGAAAAAAAAACGGACATACTTCACACGATGGGTAGGCCATTGTTGTAGTTGAGAAGTTGGGGTAGTAGTGAGGAAATTTAATGTATATCTGTACGCAACGATTAACCTTTGATAATGAAAAACAATTCTGAGCAGAGTTCGGCTGTATATGTTTTGAAAATCCGTTAAATTTACGATTCAAAAATAATATATTTTGTGAATTTTCCCGTTTTTCACGGTTATTACGAAAACCTCTGGAAACAATCAAAATGAAAATATCCTCTTTAAAGTATCACCCCAGTAAGATTTCTTTTCAGAAAATGTGGTACACTTGAAAATAGGAGTAAGATTTCTGGTAACAAAGTTGTTCAAAAAAAAATAAAATACCAATGTAAAATCAATGTATTCCTCGCTCTACTCTTAATCTAAAATAAATTATAAAAATGTTCTTCATCCATAAAGCAAAACAAAATATTAAGTTGCTATACAAATAACTCGTTAAATGTCAGAAGTTGGAATGTTTTACCACAAATCTAGAAAATCCAGCTGATACAAGACGCATTCGGTGAAAGTTTTCTGGTCTAGACAATTTTTTTTTCATTGAATTATAACACAAAAAAAAAAAAAAATAAAAACAAAACCGGTGGAAAACATTTGGTATATTTACATCACGTATGATATACAGAGATCGCGGTTTATAGTGATCGAATTCGTCCGAGAGTATTTTGATCACTTTAAGCGGCGACTCCGAAAAAAAATAATCGTTCATTAATGAAAAATAATTGCGCACAACTATATGCAACTATATACATACACACATACATAAGTTTTAGGTTCTTTCAAAAAAGACGGTGACGTGCACCGGTTTTTTTTTTTTTGGTGTAGAGACCGTCATGATTTGTTCTTATATTGTTCAACGTAGCAAAGTAGTTTGGGCCTATGCCGTGCTCTTGTATTAATCGCGTTGTGTACTTCACTCTTGATAACTGCAAGTACCCGTTCCAAACATAAATCGTCGCTCATTACGGTTACATTAGATTAGATTTGGTCCGTAAACTAATAATCGTCAGGGTGTCCCTCCTTTTGTGTATTGTGTAATTTCTATTTCTGGTATGATTATTTCTGATCGCTGTGACCGAAAACCTGAACACAGTAAGTGGCGAAAAATGAACTGACAACGGCTGTTTGTTTCGTTCTTGGCATTTCTGATTACTATATTATCATAACCAGTGAACACTATACGTGGCGACCATTGTGTATACATATAGATACTGTATAGTCGTGTTGCCAAAGGATTATTAAAACCACAAGAACATCAGCGAACACGGGACGATGGCGTATTTACGAAAAGGATTAATGTGTATAATATATATACATGTATAAAATTAAACCGAAAGGGAGGGGGACACCGATACACAATACACAATACACCTACATACACACACACACATATATATATATACAAAAACCTACTGGAGCATATCGCGAAATTGGATTAGGTATTAATATGATTATATGGAACTATTTTAGTAAAGCAGCATCGCCTCCTCGTATATAATATAGAAATGTCTCGAACGTCCTCCCTTGATGATAAGTCTATAACAGCGTTACCGATGTTAAGCTTTACGAAACGCTCCGAATTATCCGATCCCCGTGCCTAGTCGTTCACCGTGACCTGTTAAGTATTATTATAAGAGCTCTCTTTCATAATCAATGCGCCGTTACGGTTATGTATAATAACAATGCCGGTGTTTGGAAATAATGCATTCGTTAAATTCAATTCCTTTTTGGAGCGATGCACAAACGCTAAATCCGAAACCTAGCCTAACCAGTCTTTATCTCGTACCTTTTATTAGTTGATTGCAATTTCGTTATTGTAGAAAATAAAATAGTACTTTTTTAAGAAATTGTTTGATAAGGGTTACATTTTTTTAATGCTCATGAAAACTCATTCTTATGTACGTGTGTGTTTCGCGTGCGTGCAAACGTTTGTGAGCGGGAAAGTTAAAGGAAATATATCTTCACGAAAAGCTTCCAGGGGGAAAATTATTTCGAGCAAAATAAGATTAATGCGTTAACTGGTCGTTATGCTAATAGATTTCGTATCTTATAATATCACTATGTGCATGTACTTGGTGTCTCTGTCTTACAAGCGTACGGCAAACGCAAACTTGTGTTCGGCAAAACCACTTTAAAACTGTTAATTTTGGTATTAGAGTGAATTATCAAATTTAAACGGAAGAACACTATTTGTGTTGGTACGTTGGTTTTTCCGTTAAACAATTTTGACATCTCGTTTAAATGTGTACGATAAATTCGGGGGGAACCCAACTTTCAAATACAGATAATGTTCTTACCTTTATGTTTGAAATAACGGGTCAATTCACTGTTATATTGAAACTGGATTGATACGATTCGCATGCGTGGTGTGGTTTTAAGAAGACAGAGACAACAAATGTGCTCTATGAGTTAAAAAAAAAAAAAAAAACCTATACAATTATCGCTACACTATATATTTTTTTTCATAATTCGGTTTTTGTGTTTTCGCAGTTCGTCCGAAACAAGGCGAAGAGATCCGCCGGAACCTACGTGGCCATTCGGCCGCCCCGAACCTGGCTACGGAAAAGTCGTCCACGCTACCGCACGGCGCGGGCACATCGCGAGCGAACAGTAGCCGGAGCAAAACGCCGCAGCACCTGGCCGTGGACATGCCGCCCATGATGGACGACCACGACCCGGACGATTACAACCCGAGACCGAAATTCCGGTCGAGACACCGGAATTCCAATCAGAGTAAGTCGCCGCCGCGATTCGTGACGGAATTTTCCGGCTTTGGCGACTGGTGGTGGGGGGGGAGGGGTTGTACGCGGGTTCCATACGAAAATTTCGCCGTCGCGCGTCGCGAAGAAAACACGCGGGAAAGTCACCCGCACGGGCCCAATTGTTTTCCGGGGTTCATTACGCATATACAGGATGATTCGCTATGCGAGCTCACCCTGTTTTTTGGTGAAATTTTGCACGTATTCGAATTCTGATTTTTGAATTTCTGAAATTTTAATTGTCCTTAATGCCGATATTTTCAAATACTTATATTTGTTTACAACATTTTAAGAGTTTCCTGTGGCGATACTAACTTTGGTTTTTCAAATGAGAGTCTATATTAAAAAATGCCATAAATATACGGAGTGTTAATTTAAATACATTTTGGTGTCAACATTTTCGATTTTCGTCAACCCGTTCACGAGATAATCCACTTTTTAGTTAAGGTAGGGGGAGAGTGGTAGAGTACGTCTAATAAAATGCAGAGCGTCGAGCCGCCACACAAATGATACTCCGTTAATAGATAGAGTATCACTTTAAATAAATTTTGGTGTCAAAATGTTTGATTTTCGTCAACCCGTTAACAAGATATTTCACTTTTAAATTTATGTAGGGGAGAGTAGTGGAGTATTATTTGTGTGATGGCACGATGCTCTGCGTTTTATTATACGTGATCAACTACTCCCCCCCTACCAAATCTAAAAAGTGAAATATCTCGTTAACGGGTTGATGAAAATCAAAAACGTCGACACCAAAATGTATATAAAGTAATATTATATCTATTTATGGAATCCATAATGTAGGTTCTCATTTGATAAACCTGCAAAATTGGTATCGCCACAGAGTATATCGATTTTAACTACCTACTCTTAAAAATTACAAAAATCAGTGTTTGAATACATGCAAAATTTAACCGAAACAATGTGGTGAGCACGTTTAGTGAATCACCCTGTATAATGTGTATATATATATCTGTACAGTACGTCCGTTTTATTTTCGGCCGACCGCCGTTCTCGCGGAATCTCGTCCGTCGTGATAATATCATTTATTACATTGTGCGATAATAATAATATTATACGCCTACCCGAGTTTGTTGTATACCCGCGAATCCGTGGGAAATTTGACACGGGTTAATGAATTTAGAATGTGGCGGCCCGTGACCAAGTAACTGTTCCGGGGACAGTAATTATAGAGATTTTCTAGGGGAAAAAAATGGTATAGCTGATGGGTGTGCAACTGTTTCAGAATGAATGTTAAAAGGGAGGATATATTATGTGGTAATTTAGTTTATACCCGTACTCAACGAAAAACCATTTACTAACTAAAAGTGTGTTAATAGCCGTATACTTTTCTTTGTTGCTAAGATAACCCGGAAAACAACAAACATTTAATGAAAAATTGTCGGCTTTTCCCATTTTTTAAGATAACTACGAGCTAAAAACAAAAAATTATCTGCTCAATGCACCGACTAAAGTTCCTATAAAGTTTTTTATTGGTACAAAATGTCTGGTAGAAAAGTTGTTACAGACACACTACACATACTCACAAAGTTAATAATGTTCTTTTCGTTTCCTTAGAGTCTAAAACGCGGGTAAATGTATAATATTATTATGTATTCAAGGGCTAAAATAAAAATAAATGTGTTAAAGAAAATGTATACGTTCAAACGTGTAATCGATTATTTTTCACGTTGTGAATGATACACGGTAAGCTGCTAAAATATTGTCTAGGGTCCCTTTTCTTGCTCTTTTAGCCTCCCCGCCTCTTAATTTAACTCTAAAAACGAATGCCAGTCCCGTGACTGTTAGCAATGGAATTCGAAATTATATTATCCTGAAATGTTCTCGTTCTGAAAATCCTCGTATTTTTTTTCCCAACAAATGTTCAGATAATATTTTATCGGTTATTCAGAATTCAGTACATTAACCATCGCTCATGTATGCTCGTAATATTTTTAATGCAGAAAAAATAATATAGCTATCGTTTCGATTTATGTTTTCTGAAAAAAAATCATCTGGACAAAACAATATACCTGGATGTTGATTATAGGACATATTCTTTTCGTGGAAACAATTTTTTTTTTTTTTTTTTAAATATAATTTGCATTATTTGTACGTTATTGTCGCATATTATAATAATCTTTTCAAACATTGAAAACGCAGTTTTTTTTTTATTATAATCAATTTCAAATAGAAATCGCACACTTACATGTCATTATCCACTGATTCCGGATAAATCATTAAAAAAAAAAAAAAAAAACGTTTCGGTTTGGATGTACGATTCTAAAGAAATTTTCGAAATGTTTATTGATTCGTATAACGTTATTGCAACGTTAATGAACCAACAAGTGGCTAATAAGATTTCCTCGGTCTTTCATCAACACGATATTGCATGTTGTACATAATATCACAGTCGGTTCGGATTAGAACCTCTAATCTTATATCCTACCTACGTAATTTGCTCGGCGCTCGAATAATATAATATAATATACGTTTCACCCTTCGAATAAATTTATAATCAAGCGGAGTAAAATTATCGAACGAAATCGGTCGGACAGTGGCGTTTACGGTGGTGCAGTATCTAAAGGATCGTTGCGGTTCTTTTATGTCATTTTATCTGTGATTTGTAAGTGCACGTAAATAGCGAGTCTCTGCGGTCGTATAATTGCGGGTTTCGGGTTTAGCGTTTTCATCGCGAATATTGCGCGTGCGGTAAACCGTTGTCGGTTCTACACACACACACACACACACACACATACACACACACACACGTATATGTATGTATAAAATACATATTATTTCAAACAAAGGAAGGATAATATTATGTATACATACAGTTGATCCGTCGGTCGTGCGCTAGCGTGGACCGAGGGTTACCTACGAATTATACCGCGGTGCTCGAGAAAACGGTTTTCGAGGGGCGCACGTGCACGGTGTAAACACCGAACAGTATAATAATTACGTATATTATGTATAAATAGCGTTTTAATTCACTGGCAACCCGTTTCGCCATTAACCCAGAGATTTTATAACTGTACTCGCGTGCCGGAATACCAGTAATGTCGCACCCGGTAGCTTTGGGGTAGCGTGTCAGGTATAGTGGGACTAGTATATTGTACGGGCAGTAGCACGGATCCTTTAATCTCGCATCAGAGGCCGCGACGAAAACGCGACGTTCGGATTATTATCGTGGCCGGTTTCCCATTACTTTTGTTTTGACCGGTTTTCCGGCGCGATACCGAAAACGCTCCGATTTCCAGTCTGTTCTCAAAATGTTAACCCTTACGCCGTTTGCGCGGGCCGAACCCGGACGCGGTCTGTAAATACGCGTTCCGGCCGGCAACCAGATGTTCGTACATTTAGGTTTCCGACATGACCGTGACCGTGGACGAAATCGTCGAGACTAATCGCCCGCGATCGGGGGACACCGATGATGATGATGATGATGATGATGTGACATAAATCATTATGCTCGTAAAAAATACCGAATGTACTCTGTCGAGGTGCACCCGCGACGGGTTTCGGTAACGGTATACGGTTTTCGGGTTTTTTTTTTTTCCATCTGGTTTTTCTTAACAAATTATTCGTCTTTTTCTATATGAGGACAAGCCGTGTCATTATATCGAAAAATTAAAACCTTTTTTTTTTTTCTGTTTTCGTGGAAATAAAAAAAAAAAAAAAAAATCTAATACCGTAATAGTAATTAATGTTAATTTGTCGATCACCTAATTTCTACTTACACTTTTTTTTTGTTAAATTAATGCGTATTTCTTTTTCTTTTTTCGGTACGTTCACTATATACATAAATATACTCGTGAATATAGGTGACAGCGTGAATACAATAGGTACATAGTGTGTAACCGAAGGGAAAAATGACTCTAATATTTGATCGTGATTTGTACAATATTAACGGATAACTAAATAATGTTAAAAAAAAAATCTCTTTAAGAATTTATCTGGCTAGCCAGTGCGTATATAATAGTAAACGTCGGTAAATTATGCAAATAAAAAAGAAACGGCCGAAATTTATTTTGTTGCTAGTAAAACATCGTTTTATAAAATCAATATTAATTTTATTCGAGGGAAAAAAATCACTAGATTGTGTACGTGACTTGAAAAAATAAACATTTCTTTTTTATAGTAATTAGTATTACCCTTATTAACCTAATTTTGGGTTTTGTTGATATTTTTATTAACGTCAGTCGTCTCCTTGTAAAAATCGTCCCTCAGACATTCCGTAAAATATCAGTATTTAGATTGCTAATTCATTCCGGTATTTTTTGTTAAAAACCGAATCTCATTTCGGACGCGAATCACGAGAAACTATTTATAATTTGTTTTGTATTATTTTCAATTTAGGTTTGACGGAAACGTGTTTCGCCGCGAACTTTGCTCGGAGACCAATTTTTCGTTTGTAAATTTATAAGTTTCTAATGGCTTATTGTCGTGTACAGATATACTTACTGAAATAACCACATATAACAGTGTGACGCGTGCCCGTCATCAGTACCCATCGGCTATATTTAATTTTAGATTCTGAGTGGACAGAAGAAGCTTATGGTTTTACAGAGATGTTTTTTCCTTCTTTTTATCTGTGCGCAATTTTTCCCATGAACAATTATTTTACCAGCGATTTTTTTCCGACTTTTAATGATAACAATTTTTCCAAAAGGAAATTTTACTAGTGAGGTATTTTAGAGAGGTCATTTTTCGTTTTTCCCAAGAATTTTTTCAGCAAATATGAACGACCGTAAATTAACACGGGAAAACCGGGAATATCGATAATTAAAAAAATATTATTTTAGAAAATGTACAATGCTTCTTTAATGATTTTACTATAGTATGACATAAATATATTGTTGGCAAAGCATCACTGTCAACTGAACTCCACTAAGAATCGTTTTTTCGTTAGCAATGGTTTATCGTTGCTTACGGGCGTGCATTAAATTACCTATGGCAGTGTCTACACCCGTCCCCATTATCTGAGAACATCTTTTGTACTGTTAATGCTACCGCGTTAAATTGGGCCAATGTCCGTTTGAAATTAAAATAAATGAATAGACAAATGATATTAATAATTAAATAAATACGATTTATTTGGCTATTTTCGTACAAAATGAATACAACACAAAAAGTGCACGGTCCAAAGCACTCCAGTGCTTTTTGAAGTTTTCGTTACTTTGTATTCACGCGAATTTGCCGTTTTAACTCGTCGACTCTAAACGCACTTGCAGTCTCGTCGCAGATGCCGTGACGCCGAATAGTATTTTCGATCCGACTTGGGCGAGCGTTATATTATTATTCCGTCTCGTATATTAAATTGTTTACCGTGTATAAATTGTTTGCGTTCGAGTCGCGACCTATATCCACCTATACACAGGGTGGGTTTTTTCTTTCATTATCAAGAACCTGCAATTTTCTCGGAGAATTTATTTCAAGTGAATTTTGTTTCTGTTTTTTTTTTTTTTTTTTTTTTTATAATCATTATGGAATCTGTTAGGTTTAACATAGGTATGCATACGAAACTTATATCAGATGCATAGTTTATGAGTTATAACCATTTTAGGTTTAAATTGGAGGTGTAGGGAAGGGTAATAAATCTCACATCTATTACCCTTCCCTGCTCCTCCTGTCTAAACTTTAAACGGCCATTGCTTATAAACTGTAAATCTGATATAAATGTTATGCGTATCCGAGTTTCTAGAAAAATATTCTCTATTCAAATCTGCGTTCAAAAAGGGGAGGTTCCTATTCGAAAAACAAAAGTATATACTTATTTAAGGTATATGGAATAGGGGTAAAAATTGAAAATAATTTTCAAATAAAACTTAACCGACCCGTAATGAATAATAAAAAAAAAAAATCACCCTGTATATAGATATAAATAATAACGTCGACTCGAAACTAGAGTGTTCCCGCGAGATATTTATGCCCGGCCTTAGGTATATAATAATATAATCCGCGAGAAATCGTTTTTGCAGGTGTCTGACGATAATAACGTAGCATATAAATCGGCCGTTTATTCACTTGCAGCTACAATCATAATCGTTTTGAATTACTAATGTTGCGCCACCCACGCGTACAAAACGCGGCCGCCCGCGTTCGATCGCGTAACGAGCCGCGGGCAACGCGCCGCCGCGACGCGACTCGCGTTACTCGTGCGACAATAACAATAATATTACGATTGTACTTTTTCCCGGCGCATTCGTTCCGATAACGTGTCGTCGGACGTCGGCACGCGCGTTACGTAGCGGAACGGAACGCACGCCGAAACGCGCGCGCCCGGACGCATACGAATGTTTCTGGGACCCGTTTCGGCACCGGGTCGGTGTTCCGGTCGGCCGATTCGAATTCGCGCGCGCGAACACTCGCCGTATTCCAACGGATATTGTAGAAACCGCAACGGAAATCGGCACTCCGATCGTCGGTATTGAACCCGGGGCCACAGCGGACAGCGGTTCACGAGCGCCGCGTTCGTCCCGCGGACGCGTCGACTGCGTTTCCGTCACCCTCGTCCGCGACGCCGGTGAACAACAGCTTTCCCGTGAAAAGTACGGCCGCGGTGTTACGCGCGGACAACCGCCGACGGGTCACTCCTGTCGCGCGTGTCGCGGAACGGCGTGTCGGCGGCGAACGTCCGTGTTCCGTACCGGGCCGACGGACGGATAAGCGCGATCAAAATCTAAACCGCGTCGACAAACCACGACCGGTCTCGCGGTGTAAACAGAAATGTCGACGCCTTTTACGTTTAGGACCGTCTCCGACCGCGGAGCCGCGGCCCCGTTCGATCGCGACACCGGTTCTCCGTTTTCGTCCCGCGTATTTCCAAGTAGCGCGCGTTCGACGGTCGGCCGAACGGGAGACGCCATCGACGGACGGTAAACGTGTTCCGACCGCGAGAGAAACACGTTACGACGTTTGCGCGCGCGCGATTGAAACGGACCGATCGCAATCCCGGTGATACCCGAAACCGATACCAGAACGCTATTTCGTTAGGACAGCTGCCGCCGCGGTACGGTAACCGTCGATAATGACGCGAATACGGAAGGATTTTTTTTTTTTATTATATTTCAGAGTCATCATAATAATAATAGTCTCATCGGATTTGTTTCCGTGGTCGTACACCTACCGGTAGAAACGAAACCGCGGGGGCGAAAAATAATGGATCCCCTATACACGGCTGTGCTCGTAGGTTATTTTTCTGTTTCGTCGCGACCCATACCCGCCACGCCACACTGTACGGTAGGCGCGCCGTACGCGGAATCACCGCAGGGAAATCCAGGAGATTAGGTTTTCGATTTTCACCGCCGCTACAATAACGTCACACGCGGGGCGATTCGGCGTTTTACCGTACAAACCTACAACGGTCTAATACGGATTAGGCCAGATGTTGGATTTTGTACAATCGTTACGATATCGTTGAGTAGAACCGTGGACATTTTTTATTTCCGATTTCGTTTTATTCGCAAAGTACTGACCAACACCTTACGTCACACGATAAAATGCGATGTTTGTTGCGTGGCCTTGTACGTTTTTCGATTATTGTAATGTTATGTCGTGTTGTTGTAATTTGAAGTAGGTAGTTGACATTGGGAAACGTTTACGATTTTATTTTCTCGTCTTTAGTTACTACTTAATTTAAACTATATAATGCAGGTACATGCAAATTATTACCATAGTTGACGGTCAATATACAGGGTGTGATTCTTTTATCACGATCCGGACATTTTCTCGGATGATTTCAAGTGAATTTGATTTATGTTTTTTTTTTTTTTATCATCGTTTAAGCTTTACTTTAACACTATTTTTAATTTGCACTGCTACTCCGTATTTATTTGGAAATACATGCCCGAAGACACAAAGTACAAAATGTTATACACAAGTATGCAGTACATTAAAAAGTAAAAATATACATACAAAATGTTTGCATACAAGCAACTAGAGAAATAATAATGAAAAAAATTAACAAAAAGTACATGCATACGGTTTATACACCCACGTAGGTATACAAACTTACGTACTTTTAATATTTTCATACCTGCAAAAAGTATCCGATTTAGATTTTTAAATAGAAACCCGCCCTTTGAATCGCATATTCGCACTGAGAATATCTTTCTAGAAATATTTATATATGTAACACCATTATTGGATTTACCGTTTTATGGGCTATAACAGTTTAAATTGCGTACTGGAAGTGTAGGAAAAGGTAATCAATTACATATCTATTTTTAAACGATAAATAGTTAACGCTTCCCGAATCCTTCGATCTAACATTTAAACTGTTGCTACTCATAAACGGTACATTTGATATTAGTGTTATGTGTATTAAAATGTTTAGAAAAATATTTTCTATTCGAATCCGTATTCAAAAAATGGCGTGGCACTTATTTGAAAATACAAAAGCATAAACTTACTCAAGAAATACGGGACTACGAGTGAAAAATCGAAAAGGTTTTTAAAATAAATCTTAAACAATTTCGCGATAGTCGAAAAAAAAAACAGAAATTAAAAGCGCTTTTAATTCTCCGAGAAAATTGCTGGTTCTCGGTAAAAGAATCACGGTGTATTTATACGAGTACTATAAACGTAATGTTTTACACCTTAACACTGGGTAAAGATAGCCGCGGAAATTAAATGTTTTTTTTTTTAATATTTTAATAATACGAAGCCATCGTAAAACATCATATTATTTAGTTTTCATGCAACCGATTAATCCGACGAGCGTATGCAATGAAAACATAGGTAGGCATGAGTATTATAACGATTATTGTTTTCAAGTTTTCTGCTTTAAACACGCATCATGAAATCTGTTTTCGTTTGGTTCAATTCATTATTATAATTGTCTACGTACGGTACGGTACATCGTATTATACGCATTTTTACTTTTTACCTCACAGTAATTTGGATTTTGTTTACACCGTTCTTCTTTTATCCGTAATCGTATGTGCCATACTACGGTGTATAATAATAGATACAGTTTTAAGCTATTCAATTTACTAAGATTTCATTCCCAGAAAACATTGGTTTGAGTAGTAAAACCTAAAGACGTTCCGAATTTTTCACGCATTACTCTAAAAGTTACTGCATTTTTGCTTAATGGTACATACTTTATTTGACATTTGTGTTGATTGTCTGAACTTTTTGATACTTTTTCTTGGTTCTCGACAAAAGAATATACATAGATTTTACTTTCGCATTACTTTGGCTACAAGGGCTAAAACACGACTAACATTATAATCTTACCGGTTAACCGAGCTTCGCTCAGAATCGTTATTTGATTGCAATGATTTATCTTCGGTTTTATTGCATGAACTAAATTATACGCTATGTGACAGGATTTATAGGTCCATTATATACCTTCTCACCTACACAGTAAGTTACCTATAACGCGAAGTATATCTGATTTTTTTGAACACGGTTTTGCAATAATTTGATGATCGACGAATTGGACGAATCCAAAAAAGATTCTCATCATATACTTCTTTCATCAATAAGTTCTCAATAAGTTTAACCCTGGTCATATTTTTCCTAACCTATTCATCTATTTATAATGTACCATATTTGCAGCATTTTACTACTATTACTATTGCTGTATACAAATGTCATTTAAAATATTTTCTACTTAGACGTTAAAAATAAAATAAATATTTCGCCAAGTTAATTTATTTGATTAAAAAATGAACATATTATAAACTTCAATGTACCTATAAACACTACAAAAAGTTCAACTATCGCAAAGAAGTTATATAGGAATTGTGTAATATGATTATAGTTTAAAAAAGTACGTGACCGTCTTATATTTTTTTTTATTTCAAGTTTTGTGTTCAAACAAAATCTAGTAAAGTTTGGAATTTTTTTTTAGTTACTCTGACTATATATATGTATATATACACTTAATACATGTTATATAATAATTTTATTTTAATAGATACTTACATGCGTGGTCGGTAACCTAAACGAAATGAGAACCCACGATTAGGTGAATTGGGTAAGATTAGAAAATAATTTTCGCTGAACTCGAACTTCGTCGGCTTTTTATTTGAGATAGGTCGAGAATAATATTTTGACTTCTCGTTTACATTTGCCTACCTACTAGTTTAGCATGCGTCCCGTCTTTTCAAACGCGTTCGACCACCGGATTAATTACGCCAGTGCATTATCGCATTATCAGATTCTTCTTATTTTTCATTTTTTCCCGCGTTTTTTTTGTTTCCATAGCCAAACGTCTGGAAGTGATGGCGCCTAGCCCACGGATCATGTCACCCCTGGGGTTCGCGGTCAACCGACAATATCCCCGGCGGTCGCCCAGGTACAACGACTACTACGACGATTCGGACGCGTACGAATTCGACGACAACAACCCCGACCACATCAAACCGGTGCCTATCTGGCTGTGCGTGCTTCTTGTGGTCAGCTACATAATTATGGGCGCGTTCCTGTTTAGAAGCTGGGAGAACTGGGAGTTCCCGGACTCTGCGTATTTTTGCTTCATCACGCTAACCACCATCGGGTTCGGTGACTTCGTGCCTGCCCAGAGTCGCTCGAACAAGGAAGGCGACGACATCAAGCTGCGCATATGGTTCTGCTCGCTGTACCTGTTGTTCGGCATCGCCCTATTGGCGATGAGCTTTAACCTCGTCCAAGAAGAGGTCATCAGTAACGTGAAGACCGTGGCTCGGCACCTGGGCATTATCAAAGACGAGGATGACGAGGAGTCCGAATAAGATCGGTGCATCGCGATGAGGTGATCTATCTTACACTCTACACGGTGTGGAGTGTTTTTAATGGGAGAGGGGGGGGGTATTGCGTAGTTTCAAAATAAAATCCATATTATACACTTTTTATCGCAGGTTTGAACATGAATCGTAAATTGTAATCATTTTTCTAGATTTCAAAAAACTATTTCTCTAAAATTAAACCAAAATACCATACGACAAATGACAATAACCGGGTTTTCGAACATGGAGATCTGAAATTTTGAACTTAGGTGAAATGTTGGTGTCTGACAAATATCTTTAAGCCGGATTTTTTTAAATTTTAAATTATTCTATACGATTATATTTTTATTTTTTTTATCCCATTTTGTTTTCTTTATAAAATTAATTAATCGTTTATTTCAGAATGCTCAAAAGCACACAATCGAATATTTTACATTTAGTTGTTAGTTTGGAAGTAGGCACACAGATGACAATCACTTATTATGACCTTAAGATGTTTGTTACCATAGAAACTCACTAAGCATTTTATTGTAAATGTTTTTTTTTTTTTATTATTTCAGTCATCTCATTTCTTCTAAAGTAGAGTTTCTAAAATAAGCGATTTATTTAAAGTACGATTTTGTTCATAAAAATATAGTCTGCTTTACCATAACTACTTATTTTTAATTATGTATACACTTATTTATTTTTTCATTAATTATGATAGATTTATTGTAGAAACCCCCTTATGCGCAATTTACTAAATGTTTTGTTTCCCCTTTTCCAGCATCCAATGAGCTAAAACGACATTAAGTTTAGGTTGGCAATTATTTGTAGTAATTTTTGGAAGTTTAAAGAAACAATTTTAGAGCCACTATTAGGTAGTTTTTATTGATTATCTCAAACAATTAAACAAGTGAACTTTGGGTAAATAAGTGATTCAAATATTCTTTTATTTTGGGAGGGGGGAGGAAGGGGTTGACGTTCAAGATATCGTGTAGTTTACATCTGACTGTTTTTACCGAAAACTTTAATTAAATTATATTTTAAAACGATATTATTTTAAATTAAACCCTAAACAATAATAGAATATAATAGATACTTTACTTTAGGTAGTTACATATTTTAATGCGCGAGAACTCGATTGTATGGTATACCTATATAGTATTATGCTGTAAAGTTCATTATATTGCGAGTGCAACAAAAGCGCAATTCAACTTAATGTATAATAATGTGCGTACTTACGTAACGAAAACGAGGTCATGAATTTTTGATAAGAATCGGTCGTTTAAATCTTCGGAGCTGCTATCATCCTAATGCGCGGTACAACAGTATGTACTATATTTTTATAATGAAATGAATCTCTGGAGTCACAGACCTGTATTGATTAAATTATTTATACGTATTTTCTATTTATATTATAATATAAATTCTGCTCACGCTAAAAAATATACATGTTGCTAAAATATGAGTATTTTCAAAAAAAAAAAAAACGTAAGCCCGGGGAGGGGAAGAGGCCCATTATAATGCATGATTTTCTGTCAGTCTCGGGAGTAAAATGTCAAAATGGTTGGGTCGTGTTTGGAGGGCAAATGAAAATCCAATTAAACAAGAGGGTATTAGAATCGTCGGTAAAGTGTCCAGTACGGAATGAAGAGACGGTGTGAAAAAATATTTAGAATACAGACATATGGAAAAGTATATGGTAATGTTAGCGTTAGGACTTCGAGTACCGCAAGTTGGTAAAAAAAATAAAAAATAAAAAGAAGGTTGACGTGATTTTACCGTTGTTTAATAACAGAGGAATTTTCAAAGTAGACAAATTTGAGTGGAGATAGTAATACCAACTTGCGTTTAAAATGTTTAAAAAAATCACAATTCTTGTTAGAAAAAAGGACGGCAGTTTTTGAGATGGAATAAAATTGTGTATTACACAAAATCAAAAATTTTTTTTCGTACTCCTGGTACCAAAAACAAGTGTTCCATTTTCTGAAATCCTTGCATCTTCCTCGAAAATCTCTATTGCCATCAAAAGCCGATCATTCAGCCGAAATATTATCTATGGTACTGACAGTGGCGTATTTTCAACTTATTTTGAAGGTGAAGCATCCATAGTTTATAACCCGTAATTGCATACTTCGGTATACATTATTTCTTTATATTTTCTTTTACCAATAATAACGTTGTTAAACATGTAATTTTAATTGTAAAATGTTCAATTCGATCTTTTTTTTCTTGGTTCTGGGTAGTTCTGTAGGTACCCGTGAAAACGCTCCACTGCAAACGGCTGGTATACCTTTTAGCTTGAACATACAATGCCATTACAAATGTGTAATCTATAACGGTGCAAACAAAATAAATAAAATACTAACAATTTTATTTACTCAACGGCAGCAGACTGTACAGAAATTCTGTATGTGCGCATACACAATTTATAGCGGAGACTGTCCCTTATTTTCTTGGGTTTCCGGGTCAACATCGTACATACAACTTCCGTCATTTTTCATAACAATATTATTGTTATTATACGGGAATTCGGACGATTATTATTATATTTTTTTTAAGTGCCTTTTTTTTCCTCGAGAAATCAAAACACATTACAAACACCGCTGCTGCCACCGTCATATAAATATAATATAAACTTTCAGAAACGGCCTTTTGAAAGCCTGCTATTATATAGGTACGTATACCATTTCTGCTTGATTTATCTACATTTTTTGTATTCGTCACGAGTAATTTATTTGACACAAATTATCGACTGACACTTTGCGTTCACTTTTTCCTCCCGATATAGTTTATTTCGTATTTTAAATGATTTCATACATTTGTTCTTCTTTTTCGTGTGTTACTACTGTTTCGAATTATGACCGGAACATTAGCTAGGAAAGGATAATAGATTGATCATACAATAAATGGTAATGAATCACGACAATACGACAATATAATCACCCTGTACACGATATTTCGGAATACTTACTCATATCTTCGTGACCTCTTTCATGTGCGTGCATTTTATTTTGAAATTATTTTGAGAGAGTAAATGAGAATATGTTTGCCAAAAGAAAAACGATTGTTTTTGTAAATACATAATATATTTTCTTTTTGTATAATTTATTGCATTTATTACATAATATTATATTAATGTATTTCGAATTTACTTTAACGCTCTAATCTTAATATTAAGTACTTATTTAATATGTTAATATTATGTTTAATATAATAAATTGTGAAAGACATTCAAATTAATTAATTTTTTTTTTTATGTGTTGTGATTATATAAAAAATGAATGTTATAAATTGTCAAAAAATTGAAAATGTTCATTTTGGTTGTTTTGTTTAAATTTCTGTCTTTGTCACTCTGCACTCCTTGAAATATCCATAAATAACTAATACAACTAATAAAACAACGACGTACAATATATTTTATGTATTTTGGTGATGCAGATTTGAGCAACCTGGTGGTTACTAATTTAGCGAGCAAAATATTATGGAGATATTTTGTGTCTACCGAAATTGTTCAATAATTGAATGCAATTTTCTAAAACACCTAAAAACTACGCTTTATATCTTCGGTTATTGGTTACTCATTGATAAAATATTTTATTAAAGTAAAAAAAAAAAAAAACTAGTTCCTTGCTATATTGCAACCAATTAGCAAACAATAGAAAACTGTTAACAGAAAATTAACACGCCAAAACATGCCTATTATTAGACAATAGAATAAAGCTGCAATTATGTTTTTGTGCACGCCCCAGAAATTGTCTATATGCTTACCACCACTTTACTTTTGGGCAATTCAATAATAATAATTTATTAGTCGTTACTTAAAACTCACTGTTCTGTAGTTCCATTATATATTAACGCCGTATTCGACCGCCCACTACGACCCACTCACCAATTTTGGTCGATGTAAAGGATTCGAAAAAACAGTTTCCAGTACGCCGCCGGTGAAAATATGTACTAATAATCTAAAAAAAATTATTTATTTCTGACGTACAATTAAGTAGGTAATTGATATTATACAAATTGTTTTAAAAAGCAGAGATACTATACGCTGTATGGTGGGTGTGCTTCTGCAATGGAATGTGAAAGTTAAGAAAATAGGTGGGTAATTTAATTTATCTTTGATCTACCAGAAATCATATTGAATTTAAGTGTGATTTCTGGTTAAAAATTTGCTAAAATAGACTAAGAAAAAGAATAAGACGCACACATATAGTTGAATCAATATAATTCTCGCTACTCTTGGAGACTAAAAAAAAAGTTTGTTAAATATTATAAAGTCCTATGTTCAGTTTATTTATTTTATATATTTTAATTTTAAAATATGTATACCTATACATATTTAGATGCAATATATGATATAGGCATTTATTTGTTTAGGTTTTTTTAATGTAAGTACATTATTTCAATTGTATACACTGGAATTGCGGACGTAAACGTACCTACTTATATTTATATAAAAGAACTTTTAAAAAAGTACCTATATTATAATACAATTGCGCGCTCGTTAAAGTAGAAATTATTATTTTATTTTTTTCCTTTTGAAAACCTTTCATACGATATTAAAAATACCTTAAAAAGTCATAAATAAACTAGCCGGCAATTTAAATGTATATATTCAAATGTTATATTCACTTACCTATGTGTTAAAGAACAAAATAATTTAATATTCAATTTTAAAACAAAAATTGATCAAATATAAACGATAGACTTGTCTTTAGACCTATTTAGAACTTATAAGGCATGATAAGGAGTATGTTTTATTGACCATCATGAAAAAACATAAAGGAGAGGCTGGGAAGAGGCTGCCGTTAACAAATCAAAAATTAATTTTCATTAAATGAGTTTAAGAAGTTGGGATATAAATTTGAAAATAGCGTTCAGACAAAGTTTATAAAATAATTCTATAATGATTGGGGAAAAAACATTAAATCTAACATAGTTACTTAAAGTTATCAGAGAAAATTACTCTCAGTTTTCTTTTAAAAAAGTACTAAATAAACTATACGCCTTTAGCTCGAAAAATTCATCGTAGAATAAATTATGTAAGTAACCAACACAATTTATTTGTTCTGATTTTTGGGTGAATTTTGGATTGTATACTTTTTTGTGTTGTTTGTAGTTATTTCTATACAAAAATAGTTAAATAGATCGTATTTGTTTAATTATTGATAATCTTTATTTATTTATTTGTTTTAATTTCAAACGGGCATTGGCCCAATTTATTATGGTAAAATTGAAAGTAAATAAGACGACCTAGGATAGTTGAACGGGTGCAGCTATTGTTACAGGTAATTTAGTATATACCTGTAAGCAACAATAAATTATTGTCTACGAAAAAACGATTCTGAGTGAAGTTTAGTTGATAGTGATGCTTTGTCAACAATATATTTATGTCATATTATAGTAAAATAGCTAAATAGGCTTTCTATATTCTCTTCAATTATATTTATTTCATGTACCGATTTTCCCGTTTTTTCCCGTTTTCCCATGTTTTTTCCTGGTTTTTCATATTTGCTAGGAAAACTTTTGGGAAAATTGAAAAATAATCTGTTTAAAGTACCTTTCTGGTGAAATTTACTTTTAAAAACATTGTTTTTAATAAATGTTAAAACAAAATGGCTGGTAAAAAAATTGTTCACAGGAAATCCTAATATTATATTTGTTATATTTCGTAAATTTTCTGTTTTTTTTTCGGTTTTTCAAATTTTATAAGAAAACTCTTTAGAAAATCGAAAATTTACCTCTATAAAGTACCGCTTCACACCAATTTCCTTTCAAAAAAAACGCTACATTTAGAAATCTGAGCAAGTCTTCTGTAGAAAAGATGTGGACAGATAAAAAAAAATAATAGTAATAAAAATAAACATCTTTGCAAAACCATAAGCTTCTTCGCTCCACTCAGAATCTAATATACGTCAGAATAACGGTAAAACACATAAATATTTATACGTACATAAATGCAGAGAATGAAGTGTTTGTGTTGGCAAGGGCCATGTGCAAGGGCGCGCTTTGACCATAATTTATTGTGGATAAACGAACGTGTATGCATTGTTCAGAACTACGTAAACGACGTGATATACCACCTAGTTTTTAGGAATGTAAGTTTGATGTTATTGAACTGGAAAAATCTAAGCAATCCCATTGAAGTGAAGGATTAATAAATGTACTTCACCATTAGCTTGTTAAGTACGCAGTACTTGATAAGTCCCACGAAAATTTGACGTCCCGAGTGCGCGGGATCATGGGAAATCGAGGTATTTATCTTATAGACTTACGCAAAGAAGTACCACTTATGGTTATTTTCAAACGAGTTATTTATCGTTTTTATTAATAATTATTTTTTACATTTTTCTGGTGTTTTAAAATTCCATAGTGTTAGCAGTAAGTTAATTTTAAAATAATGTAATGTTTTTTTAACCGATCTGTAGTTTAAAAATAAAATAAAATAAAATAGTTGTGGGATGATTTTGTTGCTTTTCTTTATGCGCATAGTTGGGCAAGTAAACCGATTTTTCTTTTTTTTATTTAGAATATATATTTCAGCAACTATAAACTATGTATCAGTTAATGTTAACATTAAAATAAAAATGAATTAGACATAGTTAAAGTAACTCAGTTAAAATACCTATAAATTGTCAAAAATAAGTTATTAATTATTTATTGAAAGAAAGAGCCAAGTTATTTTCTACAATTAGGTATATTAATATGTTTAACTGCTCGAGTGTAAAAGTACCGATACTATCGATAAATAAACTTTATTATTTTTAATACATTTTAAAATTTCATCAGTTATTCAGAGTAATCAACATAACGTAGGATACTCATTATTTTAAGTAATTACTTTTTTCGGAATTTTATTTTTAGAACATTTAAAAAAAAAATTGAGCGGTATTAAAACGCTACGTGCCTCGTTGTCACATAAATGGTGTACCGCTACTCTCACAACGCGGATACACAAAAGTAAAAAATAACGTCAATAGGTTAACGGAAATACGTTATTTTCTTAAATAATCCAACATCTAAAAAATTAATTTCAAAAAAAAAATGAATACATTTCGAGATGACGAGTGCCTTGCATTATGTTGATCACCCTATACCATTCGTCTTTATGCACCTATTGGCTATTTTTACGGGGGGTTTTTTTTACCGCTTCAAAAATCCGTACTTACTATTTATTATTGTAAAAGTTACTGAAAAAGAACACGTAATTCTCATACGTCTTTTTTTATAATAATAATAATATTACGATGGCTTGCGTGTACGGACTTTTCATTGATTTAACGTCGTTTCGATTGACATTAAAACACGCACGTACGTATTGAACTTATTATTATTGTAATGATGCGTAAGGGAGTTTTTATACACCTTGGTTCCCGAAGGCTGCTGTGCATTTTATTATAATAACATATTTAAAATTAACGTGACGTATTGTTGTTTAGGTTTTATACGCGACTTATAAACTTCGACAGTAACGACGACGTCCGCTTCCGAAGTAACTGTAATAATAACACAGTCGCCTAGTTAGTTGAATTATAATAATTATCAGGTTGTTCTTATGGCTTCTGAATGTATAGAGATAAAGCCACGCATAAAAGGTGATTAATCCTAGAAAAGACACTCATTATCTTGAGAAGCGTATTAACATTTTTTTCTTTTATTTACAATTTTCACAAAACAAACGGCTGTACGGTTTTACATTACCGTAATTTTTCGTCATACTAACTTTTGGAAACAATTTCCCATTTTTTATTTTCAAATATCAATGTATTGTTGAATTCCATAAACAGATGAGGTTTTAGTTTAAATACATTTTGATGTTGTAAATTTTAATTTTACGATATTTTAAGATTGGCTGCCCTTGATCGTATGCAATAGCAATTTTAGTTATGTATTTAATACAATAGCTTAGGAAATAATTCTAATTCAAAAATATTAAATTTTGAATAAGTAAACGTGAAACGACAATGTATCCAATAATAATAACATGATGAAAATAACACGATGAACTAAAAGGTTAGGCATGGATTTCAGAAAAAATACTTTTTTTTTAATTATTAATGCAAATATACAATTTTAACATAAATATAAATATATACTTTATTGTAGCTAAAATATCAAAATTAACAAGAAATAATTAATTATAATTTTAATTGTTAATAATGACTCATTATTGAATTTTTTAAGAAGAATTCTGGAAAATTTAATAATTTCGGAATCTTTGACGGTAATCAATTATGATTTTTATATTCGAAAAAAAAAATCTTGGGGAAAAAAAATATGAACATAATCTTATAATTATATCTGCATATAAGTTAAAATAGCCACGTGTTTTCTAATAGAACAATTTCACAAAATATAGTTTAGTTTTGATGTTACATCAATTTTTTTTTTTTAATTTGAGCATATTATTACTCTTACGGTCTAATTATTATAATCGTTTCATAGTAGCGCACCCGGGATCATAATAATGATGAAAAAAAAAAAAAACCAAAACTCGATTCGTGAATTTGAAATTCAATTTATTTAAAATAATTTGCGGGGGGTGATGAAAAATCACCGACGTGACTCAAGTGTTTTTGAAATTTGTTGTGCCGAGTGAAAACTCTGCACTTATAGAGGACTATAGCAAGGACAGAGGGGTAATGGTCAACGAGTAGGTTTTATAAAAATAATAATATACGTGTATAAAGAGCTTTTAATGCCTTTTAGTTGTACTCTCGGATTGTATGGGGTAAAAAAAACAAAAATAACAACAAAATGTAAAATTAAAATAATAGTAATATACGGTGTGGTAAATACATAGCAAAGTTGTGTTCAAATGGAGATTTTATAAGATTAAACCGAATCGGTACGGCGGCGGGATAATGCTTTCGAAACATTTCCAGAATTCCTCTATTTCTATACATTTACAAAAACACATGTGTCTGTTTAATACATTTTATTTTTATTTGCCGGTTTATTTTAAAAATAAAAAAAACTTTTTCATATTTAATTCCTATCTATGCTTTTATACTGTGGCTATAGCTGTATGTAAAAAACCCGGATATACTTCGCACCTAGGTGGGCCTCTGTTGTAAGTGAAAAGTTGGGAAGTAAGAAGGGAAATTTAATGGATATATATATGCAACGATTAACCTTTGCTAACGAAAAACGATTCTGAGCGGAGTTTGGTTAATAGTGTTGCTCTGTCGACAATATATTATATTATATTATATGCCACACTATGGTAAAATAATTACATATGCGTTATATATTTTCTGTTATGATATTTTTAGAATATTGTAACTATTAACTATTTTTTCCATTTTTTATGAAAACTTCTGGGAAAATAAAAAAAAACCACCGTAAAGTACCACTTCGGTCAAATTTCCTTTCAAAAAAAGCGCTATCATTGTAAATCGGAGCAAAACTGCTGGTAGAAAGTTGTTCACAGATAAAAAAAAAAAATAATAATAAATATCATTGTTAAACCAATACATCCCTCGCTCTGTTCAGAATCTAAAAATATTATAAAGAATAATTTTTGGTCGACTGAAAAAATAATTCTCTCTTAAGAAGAATTTTAAGTGTGTTCCGCACGCACGATTGATGAATAATCATATACATTTTAATGTAAAAAAAAAAAATAAAATAAGTTTTTAAAGTAATATTTGACGGTTGGTATTTTACTCGTGTACACCTCTACACAGTTTTATATATTCTGTGTACGAAATAATTATTTTTAATTTGATTTTAATAATTATTACTCTTTCTGTATTATAATAGTTCTATTTTTTATACGTTCGAACGATTGTAATTATTATTATTATTATTATATTTTTTTTTCTTTTTGTAAATTCTTACCTTTATAATAAATTATTTTTATATTTTATCACCGGGCTATGCGCTTTAAAACTTGAATAAATATAAAAACTTATGACTTTTAAAGTTATAACAATAATATTTACTACCTATATAATATTCATAACGAACAGTGGTTACACAATGCACCTCCTTGGTTTCCGATATAGAAGTTAAGGGGCCGTCGATATATTTCATACCTAATCCTATCCATTAGACCGTAGCAGTTAGTTAGCTATTCCAACTACACTAAACGGCTTTTGAAAACCGGCTCATTGAACTGCCTGTTAAGGTCTCTAAGTTGCATTTAACGAGTCAAAGGGGCTTAATACCTTCATTCGTCACTGAATAAACAATTTTACAACGATAGATTTTATTCCAAGTACAATTAATGTATATTATGATAAAATAAATACACATGACCCGAGTAACCTTGATTTTCTAGGGGAGTTATAGCAATTGGAGCGGTGTTCATAGTGTGTGGAGTCTATATAGATAATTCGAAACAATATTTGACATACACACGTTACGATAATATAAATACCGGTCATATGAAATCCCGTTGTAATTTAAATATTTCTAATGCGGGTCTTCTTTTGTCTTTTAGTTCAACTGAATATTAATAATTATCTCAAAAATTGATATTGTAAGTTATGTTATCTGTTAGAAACAAGTAAATGCAACTATGTTCATATTATCATGAATGTATCGCCATGGGTGTAAAACTAACGATAAATAATACATATTTTTTTATATACATTGTTTAATTTTTACATGTTTAAGAAATATAAAAGTTTAATTGTTTTATTTTTTTAGATACAAAGGATACGAAGTAGGTAAATGCATTGATTTTACTATATTATATTTTGTGTATCGACTCTAACCGACCAGTGGAATCCTGTTCAAAACGCGTAAAAATCGGTTAGTGCGTTTCCGTTCTCGTAAAAAACAGTGTACAAGCTTAAGAAAAAAGAGAACATTTACCAGATTATAATTTTTGTTTTTTATTATGTATTGTTTTAATTTGTTGATTTTTTTTGAGTCGATTTGTATTCAACATAAATTATACTTCCTTGTGAAACATAAAAGATTAATTAAGTTATTTTTTATGAACGTTCATTTATTTTAGTAATTAACGCGTCTTAAGCTAAATTTGAATGGAAATCGTTAAAATCATGGTATTTCAAAACATATTATACCGTATTTCGCTTAGAATCGTTTTTCGTCAGAAACGATTAATCGTTGCGTTTACAAATATAAATTAAATAACTCGGTGTATATTCTAAAACTTTCCAATTTTCTACCTTCGAGTACAATTGCCCACCCCTCAGAAAAATCAGCATTTTATCCATTAAAAATGCGTAATCGGGGGATTCGTTTTCATTTTCGGATATACAAGTGATGCTATGATGAACTATACTTTGCTCTTGTTCGGCTTTTATATAGTACACTTATAATGACACTTTTATTGGAGTTGAATTTGCATTAAGCATTGCAAAAAAAATCTCGTCGAGTTGTTTGTCCTTTCCAAATAGTATCGGCCGACGCACGACATATAAAATTATGGACTTGATTATTAGAAGTGTATAATCACTAATGGCTTCTGTTAAAATGTAGTTTCGCATATTCATTTCAGTTTACTCGTACACGTCACTTTCATTTTCATTGGGATATCTCAAGTGCGTCCATTTTAGAATCTGAGAATCTGATTATATAAAGATATTTATTATTTTATACTGTGTACAAAAATTCTACCGGAAATATTGCTTCGAAGTATCCAGTATAGCGTTTTTTTTTTAAAAAGGAATTTTCCTTGTGCGATTTCCCAATAAATGGGGAAAAAAAAAAGATAAAAAACGGGAAAACAAATACAATATTAAACAATTAATATTAAAAAAACCATGTAATGCATATGTACTTATTTTATCATAATGTGACAAATATATTGTTGACAAAACAATACTATTAACCGAACTCTGCTCAGGCTCGTTTTTCGTTAGCTATGGTTGTTGAGTACCGATATATATATTAGATTTCTCTTCTATCTTCCAAACTTCTTACCTACAACATTGGTCCACCCACGTGCGAAGTATGTATGTATTTTTAATTTATACCTTTTTCATAGCCCGAGTGCGTATGCGATCTTATTGACAAATTATTTTGAATTGCCCGAGTGTGTCCGCAGTCGTATTGGTTCAGCCCATTTATACCCATTAAAAAACTGATAAACTTGGTAATTATTGATAAAATGATCGGTTGAAACACACCATTCTATTTCAATTAATACAACTAAGTAATATTGCGGCTAGTAGTTGTGTAGAAAGCTAGTGAACGAGTGTAGTGCAGTCTTATTTTCCGTATCCTAGTTCTGAAGTAGTACCGTGATTTTAAACACTTTTAAAACGTTTGAAATTGTAATATAATATAAAAAATGTAAAGACTACGCATGTGTTTTATGAAATCAATTGCATTTAAATACCAGACATTAGTATAGTAAGTATAGACAATATTTTTAACATTTTTCTTATACATTAAAAAAAATACTAAGAAAATTGTATAATACTCAACCATCCATAATGGGTATAAGACAGATATAACTAACACAATCACCAAATATGTTTAAGATAAAAACCAATTTATGTGCATCCTGCATAAATTTAAATGAATGTGCCACATTCGGGTTACGTTGGAAATAAAATTTTTTTTCTTGGAAAAATACGGTAGTACTTGGGTAACTGCAATTTTAATATATTTCGGTATAAAATATTATTTTATTTTCCTTTTCCTTCTAAAAGCAACTAAATTTAAATAAATAGTTTTGCTACAGGTGACCGCAAGCAAATAGGATTTTTGGGAAGTATTGATTAATACTTGAATACGCATTTTGAAAGGGATTTTTAAAAATTGTTCAATTCTTTCAATCCTCACAAATTGCATTTTTTTTTTTTAATTTTCCCTGAAAATATAGGCTACAGTATTGCACTGTGTCTTTTATTATACATTTATCCCTTTGAACTAAATGTGCTCAGTTTTAGACTTGTTTTATAGGCGGATTTAAGTTTTAAAATTTTAGCAGATTTTCAATATGTTATTGTGGTATAAGGATGGTTTTTTTTATCTTTGTATGCTCCTACAGACCCCCAAATGAAGCTACAAATATGCAATTTGTTTTGCATAATGTCAATATCAAGGATTTCTTATTGAAGATTTTAGCTTAGAAGTCTCTCCTACTTATTTTAAAACTCAAATCTCATGTTTTCATGTGAAATACCGGGTTTTAAATACACCTATTAACTAAAATGTAATAAATTTGCAGAAAACATAAACCATTTTAGAACAATTTTAAAAAAGGTAAGGAAATATTTTCCCGGTGACAAGTCATCTGGAGAAAAATTGAGTCTAATGATGAAACTCTGTAGCTGTTCACAGGTGTTTTTTTTTAACGGTAACGTCACTCTTTTTTTATATTCGAATAGATATATTTTTTCAAACAAATTGTATTTGTCTATAAATTAAAATTGTTTGCGTTCTTTTTTATTAAGATATCGAACAACATTAATTATTGTGATTCACCCGTATGCGCAGTGGTTGATGTGTTACTTAAAACGAATTTAAGTATCATCTCTAATCGCATTTCTTTAAAACTACATTAATTTATATTTATTTATAGAATATTTGTTACTTGTATTCTTGTATAAAGTTAGATATTTTTGACTAGGAATTTTGGATGGATGAACGGTGAAGTCTTGAATTGTAAAAAAATTATAGTTAATATTGATATCGGTATATAAAATAAAAATTTGATAGAATCGATGATACTAAAATTATTTTAAATAATTCAACGTGTAAAAATGTTGCTGAACGGGAAAAATCGGATTTTGATATATTATTTCCATTTTCTATTACTGACGAATTGTATAACATAATTTTAATATTATAAACACAAAAGTTTGTTACCATTTCTTGTTCAAACTACTGAGCAGATTGAGTTGAAACTTTGTGATGTTGTAGTTCTAGGCCAGGAATGATATATAGCCTACTTCCCTTCATATTTAAACCCTAAAGAAGTGGATATGGTTGAAACATGGTTACCGAAGTTCTAATTATGAAAATCGAATTATTTTTTATTGATTTATGGTTTACTTCGTTTGATGGCTACAGATGAAATAATAGAAATAAGTTATAACGAAAAAAAAAATTGTTTTATTATTATTACTATCGATATATTTTTTATGAATTATTTTAGTGATAGAAATTATAATTTTTTTACTATTTCTTTGGGCACGTATAACGCCACACGGGGCAGTATAGTCTTATAGTCAATATTCGTATTTGTTTAAAATGTATTATTAGGGTTAATCGACTAACACAGTTTTTTCTTTATTTCAAATATTAACTAAGATGATTTATTTATTTATTTTTTTTTTTTGTCAGTTGAAACGCTCAAATTCGTTCACGCTGCACATTGGAAGATGCAAAACGTTCGTTCAGGAGCGCATTCCTTATTGAATAAATTTCTTAATCAGTTTACAATAGTACTAAAAATTTAGAAAACCTGTTAATTGTAATGGACGATAAATTAATCGATTTTCGGGTTATACGCATATTTTCGCTAGAACGGGAAAAAACTACGATTAATACTTGTCTTCATAGTTTATGTAATCACACCAGTTTACCGAACTTCACTCAGAATAGTTTCTTGTTTACAAATATTTATTTTTGCTTTCGGTATAATAACTAAATTACTCTACACTTTCCAAACATCTCTCCTACAACAATATAATGCGAAGAATATGATGGGGTCCGGCATTCAACCAAATATGTTAAGCATTTCTTAGAAGAAATGTTTTTAGAAAACGTTATGTCGACGATTTTATGTCTTAAAATAAAATTACAATCACCGAAAACTGAATAAAAAATTCGATTAAATCGATTTCGCACCTCGCCTATATTCATTAATTTATTATTGACCCGTCCGAAAACTCATTTGAAATTCATAAACCTTTTCCCCACCCCGATATAAATCGTGGGTTGTGCTGCCGGCTGAAAATATCACAAAGTTGACCGACGGATGAGTGTCTGGGTGACGCGATTTTGAATACCATATTCTATGGGTATGTTTTTTCCCGGTGATTAAAATTTTTACATTTTCATCCGAACTACGTGATTTAATATTTCCCCGAGCACGCGTCGCGTTGGATTTAACCACCGTGATGCGTATGTGCGTGGTGCCTGTACACAGCTACCGCTCGTTTTTCAAATCTGACTTTTCAATTAATTTAATCAACACGGGTAATAGGTACTCTGGAAATCCGATTTCGATACCGCGTAGTACGTGCCCGTGTCGAGTTTAAACGTTTTAAGTTCTCTGCGTCACGTTATCGCGCGCGTCGGTAAACCATTGATAAACAAGCACACCCAACCCTTCAGGTTTTATAATAACGTTATTGTCAAAAAAAAAAAAAAATAAAATAAAATATCGTTAACAGACGGCTACTCAATATTGCACGTTGTTGTTTTTAAGACTTGGGGTTTTATATTGTGCTTTGAATGACCGTTATATACCGCGGAAAATTCCAGTAACTATGTTCTCTTCACCGCACAAAAAAATCGAGAAAAAAAAAACACACACGTGCGCTTATTAATCTGGATTCGCTTATTTCATTTTAAGGCAGTGTCCAATATTATATTATGTTTTACGTTATGCCGTTTTTTAATGAAATTCTCGCAGCTCAGAATCGCACTTTTCCCCTTTCATTTAAAAACGAGTAATACGGGTACATAGGCTTACGAGTTACGACGTGTCTATTTACGTTATTAGCGTCGGACTGGCTTCAAAAGGTCCCGTCAGCAACTCATAATAATATAATATAATTTTTTTTTTCCGCGCTTCTATAATATACTCACGCGAGGTATCTATATAAAATTATAAAATCAACCATTGCAGAGTGAACGTCGATCATAAAATTTCGACAATATCCAATATTATTATATAACGCGCTACGCAATGGAAATAAGTTTAAAACATTATTGTTGTTTCTCTTTCAAACAGCACGAAAATATAAGGACAGTGAAGTTATTTATGGAAAAATTCAATATTCTATCGATATTTATTATTTTTTAGATTCGGAGCGCAGCGAATGATCTATTGATTTTACTATAACGTGTATATTTGTGTGTGTGTGTGTGTGTGTGTGTGTGAGCATCTTTTTGACAGGATAACTTGCTCCAAACAAAAAAAGACAGGAGACAATATTCGTTACATTTTGAAAGTTCGTTTTTCGATTTTTCCAGAGGTTTTCAATAATAATTAGGAAAAACAGAAAACAAAATTATCGGAAAAGTATACGAATACTCAAAATATGGAGTTATCGATTTAATCGTTTTAAATTTGTATATGGTTTGTGTTTTCAACCAGAAATTTGATGGAATCGAAAAAAAACATGATACTTTTTTTTTTGCATTTTCAGTGTTATTTTTTTTAATATTTTAATATCGGAAAAAAAACGTAGACAGCATTTGCTTTTTGTAAACGTGGTAAAATTTTCAAAATATTTAAGTCATTTTTAAGTTATTTATAGACATTTTAATTTTGTTAGTTTTTTACGTAATTTTTATTCGGTAAATACTCAGTGTATAAAATTGTTAAACCAAACAAAAATAAAGTAAATAAATATATAAATAAAAAATGTATATAGAAGAATAAAATAAATAAATAAACCAATGCACCGCCTTGAATAGAATATAGAACATAGCCCATAGAAATAATTATAATTTTAATACTATTAAACAAATTCATAAACGCATTACAGAAAAAATTACACACAAATCACCAAATAATGTTGCTGACTATTATAGTATGAAATATCAAAATAATATGTCAAATGAATTCGCTAAAATTCTGAACAATAATACAAATAATGTAAAAATCGCTTTTAGGACTAATAATAATTTTATCAAACATAAAAATAATAGAATTAAAAACTTCACAAAAAATCCCCCTTGTTTTTTAAAAATCCTGGTATGTATATACATAAATGTAACTGTAATTCATTTTAAAATAAGATATAAAGAATACATTTATGAAATAAAATTTAAAAAAAAAAAACTGCCCCTAATTCAAATTTTGCTAAACATGTTTTAGAAAATAACCATAATGTAAATTTTGATATTAATACAGACGTAGAAATATCAAATACCCGAATAACATTTACATTAATTCAGTTTTAGATGAATTACACATACACAATGAAATAAAGAAAAAGAAATTTTAATAATATTTCAAATGTTCAAACCGACTTTAAAAATAATATTTTATATCAATACATTTTAGATAATAAATAATAATCAAATAATTTATATTTCTTAACATATCCATGTCTAATAATAACCAATTTTAAATAATCTCTCCTATTAAAATAAATTATTTCCATGTTATATGTAAAACGACTAGTTTGTACATTTTTTTTCTGTATGTATTCCTTCATTTAATTTTTTTATATTCAGTCGTGTTTGATATATTGACTGAGATATACCTGATGATGAATTTTTAATTCGAAACCGGACGTATACTACACATATCATAACACTCCAGGTGATTGAACGCATTGATTCATTTATTTATTTTATTTTTATCCCTTCATTTTTTATTTATATATTTACTATATTTATTTTCTTTATTTATTTACGAGTATTAACCATTTTAATAATTTTGTTTTATTTATTTTACCAAACAAAAATATTTGATTAATTTCGGTTCATTATAAATTATACTAAGTTAGTCGAAAAAAAATTGAGTGTAACGTAGTTTTTTATTTTTTATAAGTTAAATTCAAATTTTGACGAAAATCGTAAATATTACGGGCTTTCGAAACAATAACCGAACTCCGTTCCAAATCCTTCTGCGTTAGCAATGGTTTACCATTGGTTACAGGTACAAATTAAGTACATTTATGTATCCCACCTTCACAACTGCACGTGTACAACAGTGGCCACAAACCTAATATCAGTTTTTTTTTTTAAAATTTATGAAAGTCCATATAGCTCGGTAAGTATGTATGAACGGAGACAAAATAAAGAAAACAAAAAAAAAAATACATGAATATTTTGATTATATAAAGCCGTCTATTGGCGACATTTAACTGGGGAAACTATCTGTTTGTACTGTTTAGAAAATTGTGTGTAAAAACTAAAAACTCGTCATAAAATAAATAAAATTCTAATCTATTTAACCCATTTACGACGCGACTATCGCACGATCCTTTTTATCTGTTATTTTTACATAATCAAATATCGATACGAAAAATAACCCAGATCCCGTTATTGATACTGTCCCGGCAATCGAAATTTATAGTCTATAGAGATATAGAGGATACACTCCAAACGGTCTAAACATAAATAATCGGGGCCGATTCACGACGTAATAATCACACTGTATTTATAGTGTTTGCGGGCTATACAATATATCATAAGTTTAATATGTACCCAAAAAAATACTAGATACGTGCCATTTCGGACGGGTTCGTTTACGCGAAATTAAATTGTACGTGTACGAATACACTGGACGCGCGCGTAAACGGGGAGCCGCAACCGTCGCCCGTATTACTTCGCGCCGCACACGTAATAAAAGAGAACGACAAATTGAAATTATTCGGCTTAAAACGTAGGTAATTTTCAAGGTTCGTTACATGCTTGTCGGAAATGTAAATTTTTTTTTTCCGCTACGGCACGGCGTCGTCGTCGTCGTAGGCCGCTGCTGGGTCTGTTGCTATTTTACTTTTTATTTTTTTTTGTTTTTATCCCTCTCTTTGAAGATCTTCGGACCGAATGCGGAAATACGCATCTCGTATTTCGAATTTATCTATATACGTATATCCACGTCTTATATTCAGAGGAAGAGGGATAACTATCTTTCGCGACGGAACGAGTCGAGATTTTACGTCAACATAATATTAATACGATAGTATTCTGGGGTTTATATTTTGCATGTTTACTCATGGCGTTGTCATCACGTGTCTGCGATGTCAATCGATCGTTTATTTGATTCGTATTCTGAACACACAGAAATTTGAATAAAAAAATCTTTCAGTCATTTTCATACACGCACAATTATTATTGAATAGTATTTACAAATATAATTTAATATAAGACTTTAAGAACACGAATAAATTTAAAGAAATAAATATATATATATATAGGTATATGTATTACTAGCTGTCCCACCCAACGTAGCCCGTACCAAAACAAATGTGAAATAAAAATGTTTTTCCATGGATATCCTATTTCAATTCCCATCAATATTATTACAATTAACCGTTGTTGCATTTAAAGTTTTAAAAAATACTTCTTATGAAATAAAAAAAAATTGAAATTAAATTATAAAAGAGTATAAGAGCTATAATAGTTGTCGTGAGGAAACACACAACAAACAGTATAGTTTCTATGGAAACTGGTTATTATATTAAACATGTAAGAGTGGAATTGATCGTCAAATTTTTTGCTATTGAGATTTTTATAGAATAATAAATCCAAATTTACGAATTCTCTGATAGATTTCCCAAATAATTTGTTTCATATTAATCTTGTTCTGAAAATTAGGAACACAAAAAAAAAAAACCAACTGATTAGTTTTTAAGTGAAGATCTCTCATACATGCCCCGATTGATTTTTAACTATACATATTTTCAGTTATTGAATTTGATAAATAACCGAGTAATTCAATAATAAAATAATATACTGCCTTATAACTATATACTAATTCCAAAAAGAAAAAAAAATGATTACAGACGGGGAAATTAGATCATAAAATTTTTAGGAGCGGCGGTTAAAAGGATACATTTAAAAAGGTACATTTTTACCTTTTTTTTTTTACATTTTATTTTTTTTAAGGTACATTAGTACTTTGATACTATAATACCATGAATATATACAATTTCATCCCTCCTACTTCGTTTGGCAGTTTGTAGGGATGTTTAGGTGTTCAAAGCTATAAAGAACCCTGTTCTCACAGCAATATGAAGATAAGTTCACATTGAAATTCAACCTAACCATTATCACTTTCATCCGTCTATAAACCAACTAGATTTTGAGCTCATTTGGTTCTCTGGACCAAATGAGTATGTATTATGACTTTTATTATATAGTGTTAGGATTTTGAAAGAGTTCGCTACCGTAACAAAAATACGAAGCTCTTTCCACTATATAAATATATTATGATTCGATTCACGGTACCTATTTTAATGTGAAATAAATAACTTGTACTTGTTTTTTTTCCTAGCTCATTTTGGATTTTAAAATCATTAATTTTTAACGAATTTTAACAGTTTAAAACAATTTTAGAGTTCAACGTATTATAAAAAAAACAATCGATTTGATGTTTTAAAAAAAAATTCGGTCAGGCGAATGCTTAAATATTTTCACGTATGATATTAAAAGATTCAAAATGTCTGCTTGTTAACTTTATTAAGAATATTTTTCGATATTTTCGGCAGGGTTCACTCCCTAGGTTATTTTGTTGGTTTTATTTCTCGATAATCATTTTTTCGGTTTGTAATAAAAAGGTTCCGAATTCTTTCAAAAAACTCGCTTCGTACTTTATTAGTTAGAATTTTTCATCCAGTAGTACTTGATTTGAAAAAAAATACTTAGATTCTCGCCCGTTTTTCTATAAAATTTACAAAACGAACAATGAATATCATTTTTTCCTTTGAAATGTTACATTACCGTCGTATACTCTACAAACAAATTAAATTAAATTGCACGTCCTACCTTCGCAGTTGGGCTAACCCCCTAAGTGACCAAACAGGTGGGCTTCTTGCGAGCAATATCGACACGAAAAATAATATTCACCTTGCGATTGGTTTTGAAAAACTGAAACATTTCAATCGATTTTTATTGTACTGTTATAGTTATGTGTATAAAGTTGCGTGTACGTAATTTTGACTTTAATAAAACAAAATATGTTTGTTGATTGGTTACTTACGTCTTTAGAATAGTTAGTTTTGTTTGTGTATTATGTATAGTAATCTATAGTAATGTTTAAATGTGCCATTCACTCAACGACATCCTGTTTATCTGTAATCATATAGCAATATTCCCTAAATAGTTATTTTAATCTAATCGTATCATTTTCGTAACTCTCGTCCACCATCACCAGCACTGCTCGCAGAATTAAGTATTATTATTTTAACTCGTTTTCATTTCTATGATTTTTCTTTATACAGTTTTTATAAAATAATAATAATAAATCAATTAATTAATAGGTGACCCGTTTATCAATTCGGAAGATTAGAATTCATTATTTTTCTAAGTATTTAAAATTCTGAGTGGAATAAAGAGACTTATGGTTTTATAAAGATGTTTATTTTTTTTCTGTGGACAACTTTTGTACCAGAAGATTTTCTCCGATTTTTAGTAACTGTAGTAACTATTCTGAAAGAAAATCGGTGTGCGGAGGTACTTTAAATATTTAAATATTTAATAGGTCGTTTTTTGATTTTCTCTAGAGTTTTCTCGGAAAATGTAAAGAACTGGGAAAAAAACATGAGAAAAAAATATAGGAAAACCTGGGAAATCGGCACTACATTAAACAAATATTATTAAAGAAAACATATAGAGCCTATTTAATCATTTTACTTTAATATGTTGACAAAGCATTGCATCTGAACTCTGCTCAGAATCGTTTTTTCATTAGCAATGGTTAATCGTCACTTACAAATGTACATTAAATTCCCGTCTGTATCCTACATTCCCAACTTTCCACCTATAAAAGTGGCTGCATTCCTATAAAGTTATATTTGGTTTAAAAATATTTTTTCACAAAAATTAATGACAATTTTCAAAACTAAAATTGTAAATTTGGGTGATTCTAAGGGCATTTCTATATTTCGGTAAACAAATAAAGATAGCTGAAACTGCTGATAAATGTGCCACTGTTGTATGAGGAAAGTTTGTTGGAGTACGCATAGAGTAGTTTCATTTATTTTTGTACGCAACAATAATTTAACGATTCGATAAATAGTGTTTTTTTTCTGCCACTGAATTTTAGTTATTTTTTTTTTTACATAAATTGAGTGCCTTTTCATTTAACGTTCGTCAACTGCGAGATTTCTACGGTATACAAGTAAGCCGACAGCTGTGACAGTGTCAACAACAAAATAGCAGTCTGACGTTGAGTACCTTAGCATTTTTATTATTTTTTTAAGACTTTTATAATTTTTAATGAAGTATTTAAAAATTTAAAAATGATTCTTAAGTAAAGTGTCGTTATTATTATAGTGATTGTTGGGGATGTAATTTTCGATTTTCATTGTAGTTTCCATAACAGTGGAAAATATTTACAGCGTTAATGATTTCATTAGTATACATTTTTTCGAATTTTGTTTTCTACTAAAAATGCAATGAAAGTACTTAGCTATGTGATAATTGCTTTTTTCTAAAAAAAAAAAAAAACAGTGGGGCTGAGTTAAAAATTAAAAAATTATTCACAAACATGACCCGGATCGTATCGTTAAAATTTTAAAATGTATTACTTTTAAAGTTTGTGTATACTTCTATGTAGTTTTTAATCGGAAACTTTGTTAATTAGTATATAAGCGAATTTTCAAAAGTTTCGAACGTTAAATTATATTTGTAAAAATTAAATCTACATGATGTTAAAATGCGTAAAAACTGCATCATAAATAATAATACCTCCGGTCCTATGACCGTCGGCTTATTTCAAACGACTCTATAATTGACTCACGGAAGATCTTGAATATTTTTAAATGTATAATATTACGTCTGCATAGAAAATGCATATTTAATCTGTTATAGATGACGATCCGGTATCCATATTCAAATAGTTTATGGGGCTTTCTAAATTTAATAAATATTTTTTTAAAAATCCGATGTAACTTTTAATGCTGAAAACGATAGTGCAAAATCGAAATTTGTCGCAGAATATCAGTTTTAAAGTTATAGCCACATGCGGTTGGTCGATTTAACGGTTTCGGTTAAATATTAAAATACAATCGTTTGATAGCGTGTCACAATGATGGTTCACGTGGCATGTAGGAAACCGGCCGTAGTCCGGGTTTGAACACAGTAAGAGCTAGTTCAACTTTCACACCTTTTTCTTGATAATTTATGTTTGATGTTTATACATGACAATAGTTTTTTTTATGAGTTATTTCATAATCTTATATGTACAATTCTCTTGTCACGTGTGCGTGGTCGCACTCATCCGAAACGGCATGACCGATTTTAATGACATTTTTTTGTATATTTTTTAGGCACGAGAATAGGTCGTAAAAGATTTTTCGCCCTCCTTACCCACCCACTATTTTTTGATCGTGATTTTAGTGTTCTGATTCAGTTTTTAGGTATTATCAAATTATTTTTTTCTGTATGGATTACCTAAGTTACACGGATGAGATGAAAAAAAAAATGCAGTAGTTCAGTCAAAACGTATCTATGGTAATTGAAATAAATAAAATTGTTCTTAAGATCTATGTGCCGTATTATTAAACAAATAATTTAACTAATTTTTTTTTTAATCGCGATTGGCATATTTTTGCTTATGTATATATATATCATTAAAATCGGTCAAGCCTTTTCGGAGGAGTGTGACCACAAACACGTGACACGATCATGTTTTATATAAAATGTACACAAAATAATTAAGCTAAAAAAAAAAAAATAATATAAAATAGCACGGGCAACGCTGGTAGGGTCTGCTTCACAATCATTCTAAAGATTTTCCAATGATTTACGGAAGTACGATTCTGTCTTTCATGAAGAAATGTTATGACAGAAAACTATTAGCCCCCCGAAGGTGGACTACCTATTTTTTACCTATTTGGTTTTATTTGTTATTGCCCATTACTGACACGGGCAAAACCAAAAAGAAATATGGGTAAAAAATGGCACGGGCAACGCTGGGCGAGACAGCTAATTATTTAATACGTTTCTAATTTCCTAAAACAAAGAATATCCCGGTGCATCACATCGTTACTTCAAATCGAGTGATTTCTTTCGTTTAAAAAAATTCGTGCGAATAACCTCATAGGATCTCTAAGTGTACCGAAAATACATTTGACTTGAAATCACTGTAACTTCTAAATCAACAATTCCCATAATTGCACCATAATCATTAGCATAAGAAACTCTGTAAAAAAATGATTTTTATAATTTTTTGATGTAATTTCCGAAATATAAAGTGCACCAGTTTTTCTAAATATTTTTTACTACAGTAAATTAAATTTGGAAAAAAAAAACCATAAAGTAGAATTGTTCCAAAAACGCATCAATGAGATGCAAAAACAAAAAGTAGATTCTGATAAAAATTGCCTTTTTCCCCGAGTTTACCTGTTATAATATGATTACATAAAATGTACTACGATAAGTAAAGTATAAGTAAAAGGTATTTCCAAAATTGAGATCCGATCATGTATAAACATACAAATTATATTTTCAAACGATTTAGTTAGAGTTTGATGTTAAATTGATGATGTTATCCCATGATGTCAAATTTCCTGCAAAATAAAAAATGAAAAAATATCCCGAAATTGTACGTCTCTACGAGACACGAGAGTTAACTCTGCAACAGTAAATCATGTTTTGAGCAAAACACTAAACTGGTCATGCGCTGGCCGCTTAATAATAAAACCACAACTGATTGAATTTCTGTTAAAAGTTATTTAAACTTTTTAATTATAATTGTAAACAGTTTGTTAGTCGTTTAATATTGTTTAGAATTTGCGAAAAAACCACTAGTATAGCTTATGGCAAGCGAAACTCGAAAATGCGTTCGCAATATAATTTTATTGACCAATTACGACGATAATTATAATTGTACGTTATTATTTAAAGTGACAGGACAGTGTCGTAAAAAACAACAAATAGGCTGTTAGTGCAGTTACCTAATTTGCAGAATATTTGTTCTTATAAGCCCCGGATTTCAATGTAAAGTTTTTTTTTCCTGTTCTAACAAGGCGATGATTTCCAACTACTCAAATCGTTTTGTATAAAAGACACCGTAAATGTGAAACTTGTTATTTCGCATATTTCTCATTTGTAGAGTATTTATTTTTGTTTCATTTGTTAAAGGGTATTATTTCTATTAAATGCCATTTTTGCCTGTTTAATAATATAAACAGCATTATTTTCGAGAGTTCAGAACAATCGTTTTTCTAAACCGTCCATTGCAGAAACGTAACCAGTCAATTAGTTAGACCTTTTGGATAACTGATAAAAACCGTTTAATATGAATCATTTTGAACAAAAAAAAAAAAAAAAAAAAAAAAAAAAAATGTAATTTAAGACTGAATTAAGACATATACAAATTATTTAATTTGGGCTTATTGTTGACTTCCAAAGTTTTAAGAATACTTAATATTTGTGACTCGTGACGTTTCTGCTATTTTCGACTTATTTAATTTGTGTACAATGTAAGGAGTTTACATAAAATAATGTAATAGTTTGTGTAATACGAGCCGTTATATCACACGGACTTACGATTCCTGAAAACCCATATTTCTAAAAGCCTAGTGCCTTATACAATACGTTGTTTGTAAATGCTGAGCACAATGAGAGACCAATGAGTGTTTTTTAAAAAAAAAAAAAATACATACGTATATATATATATATATATTTATACGCATATATGTCTGTTACTGTTTTTTTCCTCATTGTTCCGTTCAAAATCGGAAAAATACTCATACACATAATAATACGCGTATAAATTATAGTATCGAAATGTTTATTTGCGGGAATATAGAAGGAGAATAGAACGACCCGGTGATGTTTGATGCACGATTTCTGTAAAGTTTTATACAAATTCCGGCGAAACCAAATCAAGCGGGTTATTTGTATGTCGATCGAAAGTTTTGTAAATTATGTATATGCACATGTATAGAATGCGTGTGTTTACGTAATACTAATTTTAAACGTTTCTCGTTCTCAGAATGTGAAATACGATTTCTCATCACGTTACAAGCTTTTTAGATATTTTTTAGGTACTATACGTTTTTATGATATTATAATTAACCAATTGTGTTACCTCTCCGTCCGCGTGTGGAGTGTTTTTAACGTAAAATATTTCGAATCGCATCACACGTTAAACAGTTACTTATAAAAACAATGATTTGAAATACTAAAAAAAAATTTTAATCGTAATATTTTTAAGTACACGCATTTACATAACTGACTGATCAAATATAATAATGACTATTTTATACCTCATTGTAAACTACATTGAGTGTTGTATGCCGCGTATATAACAATTGGCCGTGTAAGAAACAGTTACTTGCCAAATGTTTACCGCAATGCACTAAAGTAATACCTTTTGCTTTATTTATGGTGATTGCAAAAAAAAAACTTTTATCGGGGACTGAACCCTTCGAAATTGTATCGGGAAAACGACGGGGAATAATGGTATTTTTGGAAAACGTATTTTTTCTCCAGTAACACATCCCGTTTATATCTCAGCTTCGATTAAATATTTCATTACAGAAGTAACAAGCGTCACATTGCACAACCAAAGTAAGTTCATATTCCTTAATATAATTCGTATATCGAACCTCCAAAGACGTTTACGTTAAGATATACAGGACGATGTTTGTGAATTTGAATGTTACAATATTGTAGTATTATTACAGTGAATTAATGAAAACTGTTGGTTTTTTGGAACTTAAATGTGTTCGTCAACATCATCTAAAATACTACTATACAAGTGTAGAAGTAATTTAGTAAACTGTCCAGCGTACATATTTGTTGCAAGAAATATTAATTGTTTGATTTTTAACGGAATGGTCAAACTGTTCAGATAATGTTTGTTTAAAATCTACGGCAAAAACTAATGTAACCCCTCCCCTGGCCAAAAATGAGAAAAATGGCGACGCTATGATATTCGAGAGGATGGATTTAAATTTTAGTCACGTGTATTCCTCTATAAAACTTCGATGGACTTTATGAGTGAATCTGCAATTCGGCCATTCTTAAATCAAACGGACAAATCGTATTAATTTACCCACAACGAAACATTGTGTATCCCACGAATCGGGTATATAATGAACACACGCGAATGTGATAATATGAAACATGTTTTAAATTGATACCGTACTGGTTATATATATCACATAAAACATGATATAAACGAATATTTATTTACGGGTATCAACCATTTTAATAATTTTGGTTTTACACTCTATTATTTTATTGAATATTTTACGGGTAAATTTGCTGCAGATTCGATAAGGCTAGGCAAATAACTATGCTATAAAAATGTCATGATATCCATATTATGACGTAGTTTTCCCTCTTCTAAAATCTAGTTTAGAGTCCCGTGTTTGAAAATGTTCAGGGTCGCTTTGTGTGAAATCAGCCGTCATTATGCGTTTCACGGGCGAAACGTTGGACCGTATTGTAAATAAGACTGTATTAAACGAACCTATTTAGTGCATATTAAACAATGGCGGAAAAGAACTTAAATCAAATTTACTTCGCATTATCGTATAGAAAATCGCCGGTTCGTGATAAAAGAATCACCCTGTATCCGCAGTAATGCTGGTGGGTTTAGATGTAATCCTCCAGCTTTAATCGTTTACTTTTGTCTCCGCCGTCGTCTGTCATGACTTCGCTCGGAGTGTCTATTTTCGGCTTTCGTAAGTCTTGTAATCGGTCGTTATTAAGTTCGGTGTTGTCGCTTCTGAACATAAAATCCTTGTGTCGAAAAATCGTTTTATCTTGAAACGAGAATGATTTAACGTATAATAACGGTTGACGACGAAAATTAAAGCACACGATTATTATTCCATCTCGCGGGAATGCCGTTCGCACGGTTATGGTTAACAGGGCCGGCGTTAACCATTCGCGAGGCCATGGATAAATTTATTTTTGTGAGATTTTTTTTTCAGCGTACCACTGCTCCCACCTAATAATTGTAATTATACCCAACACTAGGCCACGGCCGGAAACACTGATAAGGCAACGCACGTGTACGCGCTTTTCCTAGAAACATTGTTACATTTCTAAAAAAATAATTTTTTCAGTTTCACGCCCATTATAACTATGGTACCCTTTTTTAAGCACGAGGCCTCTGTAAGCGCAAGACCCTGGACGTAAGCCCCGCTTTCCCTACCTTAACGCCGACCTTGATGTTTAAAAATTAATTTATAAAAAAAAATTACGAATATTTTTTATTTTTGTTAATTATTTAAAAATATTACGTTTTTATCATAACCACCGTTTCATTCATGTAAATTTGATAACTGACGTCATATTTAAGATGAACGGTTCCCAAATTTCGTGTACATACGGCCCGATAGATATTTACACACATTTTATACGTGGCCTTTTTTAAAATAATGTTAAAATTCAACTGGGGGCGCTTCCCTTTACGTATTATTTACGAAAATACAAATGCAATTTATCTGCATGCATTATTCAAAACGGAATTATATTTCGCGTTGTCACGTTATCAGATTAAAATCATACATTTAAGATTACGTTTTACTTTTTTTTGGGAATTTTCGTATTTTTATTGTTTTAAAATTCATTAATTTTTACATTCATTAAACATTAATTTTTTTTTTAACTTAGAAAATATTGGGGTGATCCAATCAAAATTGTTTGTGGCCCAAAGGTTGCCAAATGCTGCTCTGGATAATGATGTTGTCATTTTTAATTTTCTCAATGAGTAAAATTGCTTGAATCTTTTGGAATGCAGCACAGGCTAAAATATATACTTTTTGAAATAAATTCAGTTATTGATGGGGGGGGGGAGGGTTAAGAGAGAAATATTTGATAAGTACATCAACAAAATAATAACTACTCACAAATTTATCTTAATTTACATTTTCCTTTATGTATTATCATACAAGGACAAATAGCCCATTTTTTTTTTTTGAAAGACTGGATTTTAAATTGATATAATACCCACTTTATAGGCATTATTTTAGATTCTCTCAGATAGACTGAATTATTAAATTAGGTTTTTTTCTTTATAAATTAACCCAAAATATTTTAAAAAAATTGCGTAACTAATACAATCTACTCATCATAAAAATAATAATATACTACATAAGAATCAAACATCGATAATAAAATTAGGCATCTTTAATCCATTCTATGTCTTCATCATCTCTGAAATAGTATACGATAACTGTCAATGTTTTACTAGTCGATTTGTATTGTTATTTAAAATTTTAATACAGATACATTTTAGAATATTTTTCCCCCACAATAATTATTAAAAATGCAGAAAATCGTAAAACTAAAAACGAATATAAATAAATATCATAATATAGCCGCTACACACTTTTTAATTCCGTACTGCATATGTAACATTTCGTATTACACAAAGTGTACACTCGTACTGCGCACAATTTTAGGTCCCTATTTTACGGTACATGATTATGTTTGCGTGGACGTATTTCATGAAACTTAACGCAATAACAGATACTTGTGATAAGGAACCGGACCCGTTTTTAATTTTACACGAAAGCGAATTAGCGAAACATTAGGTAGAATTGAACCATTTCCGTTGTTCCGAAACTATTGTATATATTGCCTATACGTGACCCCTTGAATATATTATTAAATTGGTAGTGGTTTACCGGATCAATTATAAATGCGTTACCTTTGGCTGTATGCATAAACAAAAATGTTTAATAGTATGTTTTTGCACGAAAACTTATTTTGGTCTGTCGTAAAGTAAAGTCGTGTAAAAAAAAAAATCCTAACGACATAACTTATTCAGCTAAAATACACGATGTTTTTGTATAACTCGCAACTTATTGTTATCTTGAGTAATACACACTCGTGGTGTAGAATATACGTATTGCGTGAATAGTTTATTATATATAATAAAAAAAAAAAAAAATACTGACATTTTTTGCGACAGCGACTTTATATATAATATCGGCAATCGAACACAGATGGTACTTTAAAGAGATCGTTTTTCAAATTTCCATTTCGAAAAAAAACCACCAAAATATGATTTTTTTATGTATATATTATTATATATACGCACATAGAAATAAAACTGCTGCCGAAAAAAGAATAAAAGTGTAATAGTTTAAAATAATATTTTGTTCTTACGACTCTCCCGGAATCGATTCCTCCCTCCCCCCGTTATTTTTATATGATAAGAAGGAGCAATATTCAAGTGACTCGACGAGTGTCTATATAAATCAGTCATTGAATCTCTAAAATGTTGTATATGTTTTATTTTTATTTCCGTAATTGTGATTAGCAAAAACTAAATCGTATCTTTTTAGACCTTTTGTTTTTAACATCATGTACAATTTGTTTAAAAAAAAAAAAAAAACCAGATATTTCAAATAAATATAATAATGGTCTGAAAATCCTCATAATAGGTATAATGATAATATTATACCATGTCCAGAAGGTCATGAATATCTGATGAAAATATCAAGTGGTAAAGATTATTTAAAACTGAATTACAGAAAAATAAACAAAATAAAATCGAAAATTACAGAAAATGTTTTGTGCTTTCTACGATTTTTTACGATTTTTTCTCAATTATTAAAGAAACTTAAAGGAAAATTTAAAAATGTACACTAAAGTTGATGATCAGAGCAAGATTTCTGGTAGAAAAGTTACTGATAGGCAGATAAATAACCCAACGCTATATAGTGAAATCAGTACATCACTCTCTACGCTCATAATCTAAAAAATTCTCCAAAAAACACTAAATAATTTATTCCATTGCAAAATTTTGACAAAAAATAGTCGGTGCTTGATGGACAAGTTTAAAATCGTATGAATAATTTATTCTTTATCAGGAAGAAAGTTAAGAACAAAATGTACCAAATGTTCTTCAAAATGTTTGTATTAAACAATTTACGAATAAATCGAACTTCACTTGAAATCATTTGCCGTTACCGCCTGTTTATCAGGTCGTGGTATAGTAAAAATATGTTTACGTGAAAACGAAAAAACCCTTGAAATTAATTTAAAAAATAAAATACCTATTAGTTGTGATGACAACATTTTGAAAATGGCGATGGCCAATTCCTATGGCGTTATACAATTCACCTATTAATTCATTATTGAAGATATTTACAAAAAATCTTATTTGACATTTTTCGTGTAGTTTTTATTATGAACTATAATTCATTTTTTAATGATTAATATTTCGAAAATCGCAGACGAAATTGTCTAATAATATATGTTTTAACTTAAAAACAATCGATTTAAGGGTTTTTTTTTTTTTTTTAGTACTTCTTAGGCGAATATAATATTATTACCACGATGACGTGTCTCTGGTTACACTGCCGGTGGCCGAATGAAAGACACGGGGACACGGCGAATATTCTACCGTGGCGGTCTGGAACGAATACGGCGCGAGGCGAAAAGGTTGTGAAATCGGAAGGAAAAAAAAGGAAATCAAATAATACGATATTAGGGCTGTGCTAGCGCAAATGAAAAGGGGACGCTCGAATTCTCGTAAGTAACCCGCCTACAGTGAAACGCGAATGTGCACGGGCGAAATTATTTTTGTGCACGGTCGAGGACGAAGATATAATAGTAATATATACGCGCGAGAAATGGGCTAATTTTTAACATCACGAAAGGAAACGACTGTAATGATTCACAAATATATACGCATCACTTTGCACACATATCGCTATTATAGTCGGTGCAGAGAGGACTGCCTCTTTAATATAGACGTCTCGAACGGCGGTAGGGGGGTATAGGGGGGGGGGGGGTTATAAGAGCCTCATTTAGAACGACGACGACATTATGTAACATGGGTAAATACATATAAATACCTATATAATATTAATTCGCTCGCGATGATAATATATCGGATTCCTAATTTCCGTTGTGCGTATATATATATACAGGGTGATTAACTTACCGCGTAAGACACTCGACGTTATCGCGGACATTTTTAGGATACATTTTACGAGGCGATAGGCAGTTTTGCGATAATTTCATTTCTCTTCTTTCTGCGGCCTGAAACCGCATTGTGTGCACTTTTCAAATAAGCATTAACCTATGTTGAAAATTCCACTTGTTTAAATACATTTCGGCGTTGGCATTTCCGTTAACTTCCGTCAACTGGTTAACGAGATATTTTTTCACTATTAAGTTTGCCGTTTTACGGATAAAGGGGTGGCGTAAATAATGTGGTACCGTTTAAACGCCACTAAAACGATACTCCACTATACTACGTTCCTAGGTATACCTATACTCAAAAGTGGAATATCACGTAACGGATTAACGGAAATTAAAAATGTTAACGCCAACATTATTTTAAACAAAAAATTCGTATATTTATGGAATTTTTTATACAGAACCGACCTGTACTGGAAAATCAAAATCGTGGGAAAAATATGGGTGGCAAAAAATAACGGTAGCGTACCATTTCGTAGCCACTTGTTCCTTGAGATTTCTAGAAAACCAATATCGAATTAAAAAAAAAAAAAAAATAAACGAATACTTTCGATACGACGAGTGTTTTATCACGGTATGTTGATCACTCTGTATACTTATAACTTGTATATCTATGCTGCTAACGACGACAATAGTTTCTATAATATTATTGGTACCTAAACTTGTCTTTTGTGCGCGTCTCCGCGCCGCAATCGTTATCCCCGTAGCGCGTCGTAGCGGATCGATTGTTATTATACGATAATAATTCATATTAAGCTATAATGATCATTTTGTTCGCGTATGTATAATACTCAAATATTGTACGGAACAGCGAAAGCGGTGCTTGTGCGAACATTTCCTACAAAATAATTCATTGTGACTGCGTGCAGTGGTGTTGAGTGTGCGGATTTTCGCATTGTTTTTGGACGGTTTCGGAAAAAAAATGATAAGTTAAAAATTCAACGATTCCAGAAGACGAAAAAAACGGGTTACTTTCCGAGAAAAAAAAAACCGACTTATCAATTATCATTTTACTCGTGATACCATTGCCATATGAATAATCATATTACGTAATCATATGAGTGATGACCTTTCACGTTTTTCGCATTAAGATACATATTTGTCACATTTCTCACGGCAAATAATTATCTGAATGTGCTATCGTTGGACATGGCGTAAAATTTCTTACAGAATCGATGCTTATAACGTTAGTCTCTCACAGAACCGTCAATTTTATTTGCTTATAGACGACCAAAAAGTGTTGTTAAAACACTAGTTGTAGTAGACCAGAAGTGGGGAGGTATTCGGAAGTTTCCTCATCGTAGAGACTTATACTATTATGTTTCCGATTCCAAGCCAGTAAAACTCAAACAAGCACTCTGTATTAATAAAATTAAAAACAGTTTGTTTTTTTTGTCGCCGAATCAGTCAGACAATATATTCAACAAATATCTCATACAAGATTAATGTCTTGTACAACAACTCCGTAAAACTCGGCAATTGTTGGACTCTGAGTGAACGTATTGTTTTTGCTGCGATGTGTCTAAACAAATTTTCTACCAGAAATTTCGATTCAATAAATAACCGCCGTACTAACTAAAGCATAGGTTCATACAAAATAATTATCAGTCTTTTTATAGAATCGTTTTTTTTTTCTTTTACGCTGTACGCGTGTTTATTAAGTTTTCGAATGGTTTGCCGAAGCATTTATTAATCCGGATCTGCTCGCGTATGGATTCGACAAATCCTTAAAATCATCCGAACGTGTGTAATACAATTTCGATGCATTTGTATAATAATAATATTATTATTAATACTGAACTATAGAATATCAACATACGATGAGATAATAATAATAATAATAATAATAATAATAACAATAATATGAAAACCAATATTTCACACATATCGCATCACCGTTTTAATGCGATCGCAGCCGGTTCGATGTAATGAATTAAAATTACCGCCCGTTTACCATGGATTTGTATTTTGGCAAAAGTCGCGTATTTTTATTGTAGTGGTGTGCAATGTTAATTGATTGTAGTCGAATCACCGTGAGAATTTTTTTTTTTTTTTAAATCTTCATTATCGATGGTTTTAGATTCTGAACTAATCGAGGAACGTTTTGGTTATACGTATAACGATGTTTTTGTTTTTGGTTTTTTTTTTCTGTAAACAACTTTTCTACCAGAAATCTTGCTTCTATGTATCCGACAGAAAATCTGGGTATACATAAAAAGTGAGTCATTTTTTGAGTTTCCAAGCAGTTTTCATAATAGTTAGTAAAAATCGAGAAAAAACGTAAGGAAACGGGGCAATTTACGAAATGTATTATTTTCAATTTCGTTATTTTTTTTTTGTCGTGATTTAGTTAACAAAATTCATAGAAATTTGATATTCGGATAAAAATTGTACTTACCTTTTCTAGAGGTGATATAACCCATCTCCGCTCAGAAACATAGTTCGTTAGCAATGACATATCGTTGCGTACAGGTATACATTAAATTCTCCTATACATCTTACCTTCTCAACTTTTCACGTACAACAATGGCCCACCCACCAGGCGAAGTGTGTCCGTCTATTTTTTAACCTCGATGCCATCTATTTGTATTTGGTTAAATCAAATGATACGTAGCTGGTTGTAGACAATATGGATACGTTTAACGAACTCAAAATGTCGACAATCCCCCTAATTGTTAATGACACGATTGAAAATATTACCACCCAAAAGTAAAACCTATGTAGACAATATGACTTTGGTATGCCTGATTACTCTGGTATTATAATATTATATGAGAATATTTTGTTATATCTGCGGGGCTTAGCATTCCCATACATTTCACTCTACTCAATATCAAGATTATTCATACTTTATACTTCAACTTACTGCCTATACATTTTTCTAACCGTATCACCAGGTTACAATGGTGCACTTAACGTGTATACATGAAATATATAATAATATATAGATGTGTGTGTGTTTAATTTTTAAAACAAACAAAAAAGCACTCTATATTTGTCATAACTGTAAATAGTCGATTAAAAAAAATAAAATAAACTCTAATACATTTTGTAAAATTACAAACAAATGTTGGAAAATTCATTAGGAAGTGTTGTGATGGAAGAGGAGCGCACTAAAAACGTTAGCTTAAAAACGTATTGGTGGAGGAACTTTAAAAATTAAAAATCGTGGAGGATAAATTCTGTACATGTCTTTCCCTCTAATACCAGCCTTTGTTATCCAATATTAAACTCAATCAAAATAGTGGTGTTACCAATTTTATTATGCTAATCGACCGATTCATTAGTTTTGAAAATAGTTTAGAAGGCGTTCAGATTGATGTCCGTGAATTTGGCCTCCTCACTTTGATGTATGAAAACCAAACCGGCTCTACAAATTTGCAACTTATTTGCAACAGTTTACAACGAAGTTTAAAAAAATTTACAACTTAATAATTTTCCCGGGAGAGCAGTTTTTCCGTGGGGGGCAACTTTACACAGCCCCACCCACATTTTCTTATCGACTCCAAACCGGTGCCAAAATGTTTAGACTAATTTGTTACATTTTGCGACAAAGTTTTCGAAACTTGCAACTAAATACTTTTCCCGGGAGAACGGTTTTCCCGTGGAGGGGTGACATTGCCGAAACGACTCCAAACCGGTGCCAAAATGTTGCGACTAATTTGCAACGAAATTTTAAGATTTATCAAACTCAAGTTGTAACAGCAAACCTTTTATACCGATGCATAAAGGAAATATATACTTTGGTATTATTATGTTTTTACATTTCAACCGTATTTTTTTGACTTTACAAGACGGCTTAATGACGCTCAATCAATTTCTTTTCGATAATTATAGATTGCCTAGATAGTAATAAAGTAATGACTCATATTTTTACAAAAAATAATATTTCTTATTTCAGAATTGTAAATTTTTAATAATTCAAATTTGCAACTCGATACTTTTCCTGGGAGAACGGCATTTTAAAATATGTCTTATCGAACGCTCTCCGAATAGTTTTTCGTTAGCAACGGTTTAACGTTGCCTACAGATATAAATTAAATAACTTTATGTATCCTATCTTTCCAACTACATACAGTTTACCACCTACAGCAACTGACCGCATCCATGCCCGGTATCAGCTACTCTTTTTTTTCCGTTAATTAGCACAAGTGCCATTAGTTTGATTCAAATTTATACTTGAAAATAATAGACATACTTCACACAATGGGTAGGTGGGAAGTTGGGAAAGTAGGGTATATAGGGGATGAATTAATTTGTATTTGTCAGCAACGATAAACCATTGCTTACTAAAAACGTTCGGTTACACACGTTTAAAAGGGGTCGTTATATTGTAACAGTCTAAACATTTTATCCACCGCCTACCTACCAAATAAAAATTACGTAAAATAACTAGCAAAATTAAAATTTATAGAAGTAGCTCAAAAATAGCTCAAATATTTTGAAAATCTATTGTTTTGGTTTTTTTTTTCTTTTGGGAATTTATTTCACTTATAAATCAAAGGATAACTAACTATATTATAATATGATGTACAGTATTTGTAAAAAAAAAAAAAAAAAAATGGAAATATTTTTGAAAATATAAATTGTTAAACGATTTTACGATTTAATATAGACATGCCTATTAATAATTAATCCACCATCAAAACGGAAAGCGTGAATATTCTAAATTTAACATTATCCGTCAAGCGGAATTTCATTAATTCAAATATTGTAAACACGTATTTATATCAGTCAATCTCAAACGCGAATTTGAATTAATATTCATCAAAAAGAAGAGTAATTTCGGAATGGTGGATTTTATTTTGTGCGAATTTTTCATGAAATTAAAATACTTTGTATATTAGCGACATAATTAATCCGATACGTACGTTGCATACACAGTCAATCGCTAATAATCACAAACCAAAATGTTCAATTAAATTATACTTAACTAGACTATATTTCGATATAACATGAAAATTCTGCATCATTACGATGATATTCTGTAGAATCCAAGATAATTCTTCAATTTTTTAGAAATGTCGAAAAGTGAATTAAAGAAAATTGTAAACTTAAACCACTAAAAACTCGTAATGCGAAAACAACAAATTATAAAAAATTATAAACTGAGTTTGAATCGCGAATCTGTCTTTTGTATACTACACACATAATTTGCGAACATGTCTTATTTTATTTAGAGCGAATTATTATGCCTTTACTCAATCCAGAATAACGTGTTTAGGTATAATACTATGAGGTATAGTACAATATTGTATATGTTTGTATTGCTTTATGACTATAACAGTTATTACTGATTTAGAAAAAAAGAGGATTTCGTAAATTTATTGTTTTTTTTTTTTATTTATTTATAATTTCGCATTTTTTGACAAGCTATTAAATTTATTTAAAAAACCGTGTCTATGGAGTCCGTCTATATTGTACATCTATATCCGTAATGGATCGCAGATTTAGCGTGTTCAGCGGAGATCCATAAGATTTATAGTAAACAGATTAACAGTATACTGCCTGTGTTTTAAACACTCGACCCACAACATTCTGCATTTTTCCTTATCATTAAATTCCCGTCTCATACTGATCGCCATGCCAGCACTCATTTTTGAACTTAACATTGCTCCATAAACTAATTTCTAGATCCTTCCCCACTATATTCTTCATAAAACACAATTTTACCTATAGTAAGAATGAGTCTAATAATCTTTTTATAAAACTCACCGATAATCGCTGTCTATTATCGTGAGTCTGGGTTAATTGACAGACAATTGGAATGCCGATGCTGTTATTAATTAAAATTAAGTATGATCTACATCTGAATTTGTATGTGTACGCGTTTTAATAATCTTTTTTTTTTTATAAATATTTGACGATTTGTTCGTAATATTTATAGTGCACTATAATAGGTATATCATAATAATTTATCATATGCAATCTTCGTTAACAAGCTTATTTCAATCCTATATATTATTCGTATACGCCTAATATTTAATTTTTTAGTTAGTATTTTAGTTGTCGGTTGTTTGTCCGTGTCGGTCGATTGTCCTACCCGTCGACCGGATTTGTCAAATGAACTCCCGTTCTCGTACGTCCAAACAATATGATCTGTAATGTGAATTAGTTTTGAGTTAAGATTTAAGAGTAAATTATCAATTGTATTATTGATATTTATCAGGGTAAAAAGCCTACTATACAAAATCGATACACGTACAAATAGCAACTGGCAATTTTTTAATATCATATCTAATATAGACACGTTGAAAAAGGTGTGAATGCAAACCTTTTTTGCGTTAGGTACTAAAATAAAAAATTCTAAACCAGAATTTTTTCATCCAGATTTCCCAGATGAGATTTAATCTCGTTAACTATTATTTATGATAATATGAAATATAATAATAATAAAAAAAAAAAAAACAAAAAAAAAACTTTATTTACACAATTATATTCAGCTCCGAATAGTAATATCAATTAGATATTATTATTCTGCAGTTATAGTACCACTAACATTAAAATCCAATCATCTTACAAAACAAACATTTATTTAAACCCTTGCCTCGCCGCTGCCTTCAAATTATTTATCATGATTATACGGGCATTCCGAAACGCAATCATATATTTTACGCATTTATATTTCATCATCATTAATATGCTTTATGAGCCCGGGGAAGGGTGGTACAATTTTACGATGTATTTCGGGATGATCGCGACCCCGTATGATCCTTTGTTTTACGGATTTCCGTACACTGCAGGTCGAAACGGTTAGAAATACCAATATATTCTGAATGTACAATTGTTATTATTAAAATATTATACATGATAACAAAATCAAATAAGTATGGTACAGTTGATTATCGTTTCATAATTAATTTATTGAAAAAATAAAAAAAAAATATTCGAAAAATGAACATAATAAATACTGCGCAGATACCTAAAGATTTGTATTGTTATTATTATTATTTTTTTTTTTTTTGAATTACGTCGCCGCCGACCCCCTCGAAACAATCTATAAAGCCGTAACGGTTTAAAACGAGTGTGCGGAAAATGTCACCCTTTTTTTTTTCCCAGAATTTTCGCGATATAGTTTTTTTTTTTTTTTTTTGTTTGTTTGTCCACCCAAAGTTTTATAAAAACAACTACTTGAAAAATCGAAAAAAACGACCTTTCCGAAGTGCCATCTGTGTCCAATTTTCTATCTATTGATCTTCGCTTACATTAAACTATTGTAGCGGCACACGAATACAATACTTTTCCTCCTTGTACCCCGAAAACTGTAACCGTGCGCTACGTATACTCCGCAGACATAACAATAAAAAAAAAAAATGTACAAAACAACATATAATCGATGTAAAACTGATAGTAGTGTATTATCGTTATTATTATTAATGTATATTATTATACTCGTCGGTTCGTTCGGAGTCCTGCGCAAAACGATAAAATCGCATTCGTTTTAAAAATAATAAAAGTGCATATACGTTTTGACAATTCAATTAAAAGTTTTTCATAGACGTTTTTATCTCTGGAACCGAACGTTTGTAATGATACTAAATATAACGTTTTCCTGCTCCTCTTATTATGTCTCCGATCAACGCCTTAAATGTTATGTTATGATATTTTACAACCGCGTCCGAATCGAAAAGTCGCAGCTCATTTATGGTTTCCGTCCTTATGTATAATAATATAAAATAATACTCGCACACAACACTCAAGATACGAACGCAATATTTCAACCGAGTATAATGTATCTTATCTATTTTTATATCGAAATCGGATTATTGTTAAACGTATTACGATAGATCTCCAAATGTTTTGCAATATCCATACTGCGTTCATGAGAATCCCAAGTAAGACTTTGACGTAAAATAATTGCGAAATCAGTGAAAAATATATGCCGGTGAAACACGACCGAAAAAACTAGGGCACAAAAATAACAACAGTAATAGAAATACGGTTTTCTAGGGAAATCTATCGTCAAACACGAATAACAGAACACAGATATACGAGATTTGAACAAAGAACGAAATCCATGAAGTATTTTCGGAGTACAAAATATAATTGCATTTACCAGAGCCGAGGTATCCAGCTAGTGTGACGTGGCCAAACTCAATAGCGAAACGTACTCTACATTGAAAACTTTATGGGAAAAGGCACCCAGCAAGACCCAAAAAACACAATGAATAGTCAAAAACGATTTGGGAAGGTTTGCAGTAAGATATTACAAGGAGTTGACGTTGATGATAAACGAATGGAAATATGTTGGTGACGCACTCTAAATGGCCTGTACAACTAAAGGAAGAAGATTATGTTAGATCCGAGCAAAATACAGTATCAGTTTCATTGTATGACTTTTTCCATCAGTCTGTGACCGAGGTTTTTGTGGAAATGTTAAATTTAATCTAAATCTCAACTCTTAATCTAATCAAATATTTTAAACGAGATAAATCGTATTATTCGATATTTTGAAAAATCATGTTTTTTAAAATGTCTCATCTTTTTCAAATAACGGGGAAAATACAACGAAAAATAACAATTTTTTGTCTTTGTCTCTCTTACAATATTATTCGTCGTTACCCATGAAAAACGTTTAGTATTATTTATTCCAAAGTAACCTCGCGTAGTCTGTATATCATTATTATTATTAGTTTAACTTTCTAACTGTTGGCTTGTATTTTATTCATTTCTAAAAAAATACACTACAGCATTTTCCTATTTCAATATTTAAATGTTATTGTTACCTATTTAATGTAAATATCCTATAGCTTAGAACAATATTATATCAGTAGTCTTCCTCTCAATATCGTTGACGATTTTATCGTATTTTATTGCAGTTATTTACGAAAACATTGCAAAGAATGTTCCCTATATAGATAGTAAACATTTTATACAAGACGATGGGGCTGCAATATAATAATAATAAACTATATTATTAGTTTTCAAAATCTTTTGACTGTTCACATCGTGTTTAGTGTACGAGATACTTACGACGACGACAACGGTCGTAGAAAAAGGTCATTGGTTAAATGTTTTTTTCTGGAAATAAAAAAAAATAATAATAATAAAAACACATCTTTGTAAAATCAATCGCTATTCTTTGTGTTATTTGGGATTAAAATCTCGAGTTAAAACTTTAAAAAAAAAAAAAACGTTCACTTTTGAAAAGGAAATAAATAAAAGTCGACAGTTTAACCTCTCTGATTTCAAAAGTGTTAAACGCCGCGAATCCTGTAAAGTTTACGTATTTTTATCTCGGCGAAGAAACGGAAAATAATCGATTTTAGCTTTAACGCGCATCAATTTTGATTTTAACTTTTTCCAATTGCGTTTTCACTTTATTCGTTTCATTTGAAACTATACGTACATAGTATACTACTATTACGCATATAAATCGCACTGCAGTATTAGACTATCAATCTTTTTTTTAGTCTTTCGATTGTCCGTAGAAAATATTATGGTACGATACATGTAGGGTATATTATGATATCTCCGGTCAAAATCCCGACAGTTAAAATCTCGATTATTAATATCCCGATAAGTTATAAAGCACAAAAGGGTCGAAATCTTGACATGGTCTAAATCCGCCGATGCAAATATCGTCAAAATTTCGTTAAGTATCCCTTATTCTCCGCAAATACCAAGAGTATTTTGCTAAAGTGGTCGGACTCAGCATAATGTAAACGGTGTCCTCCAAGGTGCGAAATGAATTCGGTAATAATATTTGTCGGGATTTCGAACGCCTTCCGTATTGCGGAGCAATATTATTATACAGCCCCGTAGAATAATAACAAAGTGGAAAATGTGCACACAATAATTTGTTCGTTCGTATAAAACTTGTAAAATAATGTGCAAGTATAATTTTATTTTATTATTTCCGCACTACAGAGTGATCGACATAACATAAGGAACTGGCTATCTCCGAAAGTTTTAACTTTTTCGGAATTTATTATTCAAAAAATGTGACTAACCAGCAGTTCTGAAATGTTATATTGTTATTTTTTTTCATCCTAATTGGGAGTGCAACCACTACCTACTTTTGATTTTTAAACGGTATCCTTTATTAGAAATTCCATAAATATAACATCGTATTTCAATTTAATAAAATCTCGGTGTTGAAACTGACTCGTTGACTAGACATTCCAATTTGCCAGTTTGCCGGTTTGTGGGTGGGTAAAAGTAGTAAAAAATCGTTTGTTTCTGAAAAAAAAAAAATATTCAGAAAAAGTTCATACTTTCCGGGATAATGTGTGAAATATGATGTGTTAATCACTCTGTATAGCTAACATGCGCATCTTCGCGGTGTCGACTAGTCGGATTTTCCGTATCGATTATTACGTTTTCTCGTTTTCTTCCCCCGACGGGATTTGATTTTCAGAAATACTATAATATGAAATATTCAAATTGTCAATAGAAAATATCCCTTGGGTTGTAATTTTCACCAAGAAACCGGCCGGTTCGTTTTCATCGCGATCCAGCGATTAATATGGTATTATCTATAGAGAGTAAATATTTTGAGCAAATTTGATTTAACTGTTCTGTTTATATAAATACAGAATTGCCGTTGGGATTAATATTTATACGTCTCCTGATTTTACGCTTATTCCTTACAGATATACCGATTCAACGTGTTTAGTTTAAAACATAGAGCCAAAATCGAATGTACTAAACATATCCGTATAGATTATACGTTGTGAAAGAAATCGCTCTGCGGATGTAGTGGTTTTATGGCAACTCAAGGGAACGCGTGGACTTTCTTTTTGAGATTAGAAGGATTTAACTTTAAAAATAGTACAATATTATTTGTCGTTTACAGTTAGGAGGCACCTACGTAAATATTGTAGGGAAATTTACAGTAGGATACTTGCCTAGTTTTGTATTTTATTTCATTATTATTTTTAATGTCGTGGTGGCGTAAGGATATACACGACTCGAAACTTTTTAACCGTACATAAATAATTCAATCGCAAACTTATTCATGCCGAAATTGTAATTGCGTTTTTAAACAGTACTTGTTGGTTTATTATTATTATTTTTCATCTTTTATATTATATCAATGGCGGTTTTAACGGGGTGATCCCCCCTTGAAATTTGATTTTTTTAAATTTAGTTTATCGTTGGCCCACCAACATCTGTACATCTGTACATTTTCGAACTTGACGATTTGATAGCGAATCATTTAAAATTTATTTGATCATATTTTACATTTTAAACACGGACAGTATATTATATTTGTCCGTGGCACAGATATGTAGAAAAATGAATTCTATACTGACTGTGATTAGAATATGCAATAAGCACACAGACTCCTATACTAACTTGGTATAGAAATCAGAGGATACAGAAGGAGGTAGGTAAACAATATAATCTATCGTTTATTTATTTCCGTGGGCCGTGGCTATAGTGCGATACACAATATTGCTATCAAATGATAGAGACCGCTGTCATTCCAGTTAATGTGACAATGATATATATTGCTACTGCGCATGCGATTTAGTTTATTTATTTAGACTGAAGACATGATTTAGGTCAACAACTAGCGAAGACCGATTAGATGGGCCAACACAGCTTCATATCCATAGAGACTTAAATATAAATAATATTATTATGCGCTTTGCTAAGAAAAAAAAAAAAAAAAGCATATATGCTTTTCTTATAATTGTTCTAAGATAATGAATTATAGTTCAATACATTTATAGTACATTAAGTGTCCCGTGCCCGGAGTTGCCCGTGCCAATTTGTATTATTATTTTTTTTTTTATCTGTAAACACTTTTCCTACCTCAGACTTGCTCAGATTTCTAAGTGTAGCACCTTTCCTGAAAGTAAATAGGTGTGGGATGATACTTGAAACAAGTTATTTTTCGATTTTCTCAACAGTTTTGTCATAAAATTTGAAAAACCGAACAAAAAAAAAACTGGAAAATGTACGAAACATATTATTAAAATATTACGATTATATCTTTCTGTGAACCAATTTTCTAATTTTGCTCCAAATTTTACTAATAGCGTGTTTCTAAAAGGAAAATTCCACTAGGGAGGTACATTTAAGAGGTGATTTTTCAATTTTCCCGGAGTTATCTCAAGAAATGTGAAGAACTGGGAAAAAACACGGTAAAACCGGGAAAAACGTATGAAAACTGGGAAAATCAGTACAATATTTAACCAATATTATTAAAGAAAATGTATGGTGCCTATTTAATTATTTTACAATAACATGGCATATATGTTGTTAACAAAGCATCACTACCAATTGAATTCCGCTCAAAATCATGTTTCGTAATCAGTGGTTTATCGTTACTTACGGATATACATTAAATTATCGTCTGTATCCTACCCTCCCAACTTTCCGCCTACACCAGTGGCTGCATCCGTCCCCATTATCTTATATTTTGGTTTTGACCGTGTTAGAATTGAATGAAAACAAGAGTAAACAATAGGAAGAATTATAATTAAGATAGTTTTCTTATCCAAGACAACCAAACTATCATCCGTATCACCGAGGTAACCCTTGAACAAACAAAAATAAATAAGCAATTAGATATTCGTACTAAGTATACCTAAAAACCTCTATTTTACTCCCTTAGGGGTTGAATTTTCAAAAATTCATTCTTAGCGGATGCCTACATCATAGCTATTAGCCATCTGTCTGTCAAATTTAAGCCCGATCCGTTCAATAGTTTGGGTTAGGCGATGATGAAACGGTGAGGCAAGTTATTTTATATATATAAAAGATTTTGTACATCTTTCTTTTAATTTACATTAATATTAAAAAGTGTTTTTAATATATATATGAACATTATTATATCTATAATCCGTATATATATTTTAAATTATACATTTATACTAGTCGTATAAAACGTGAAGGAGTGGGAGAGAGTTGGCTTTTATTTCGCCCCCCTACTCCTTTAACATTATGTATAACCGCCACTGTATTATATACTCATCTAGAAACTCCGTGAGCGCTGCTGAACAGGAGAAAAAACTCTGTTAGTCCTCGAAAACGTATACGAATTTATTAATGGCAATCATGTTGTGCTGCAAACATGATGATAATAATAATAATTGTATTCGTTTGCGAGGAATTAAATTTTTTTTTATATTTAGAACGTAGCGTGATATTTATTGGTTCACTATGTGTGTGTGTTTTTTTTTTTAAATTTGTAGTTTCCGTGAACAACTTTTTAAACAGAAAACTCGGTCCGATGTAGCAAGTGTATCGGCTATTCTGAAATGAAATTTTATCCAGTAGGTGCACTGGGTTGGTCATTTTTTTTGATTTTTCAAGAGGATTATATAATAATTGGGAAATATCGGAAAAAGAATGAAAACTGACAAATTTAAGGAGTCATGATTTTGTTGTTTTTAATATTTACACTTGCGGTTTTTATGATTTTTTATTGTAATACAGTTAAAATTATTCGTAGGGGTATGACATTTTAACAAAAACTTATATTTGCCTTTTCTAGAAAGGGACAAATTTTTAAAACATTTTGGCGATTTGCGAGTTAATTACGTAGTTTTTATTTAGTAGGTATTATGTGGATCTGATTGTTTAACCGGACAAAATTTCTTGAAAATTTAACTGGAGATTCATTATAAGTTGTAATTAATGTTGAAAAAATTATTTAGTAATTTTAATGTAGCAATTTTTTTTATAATAGTTTTATGATAATGTTGACCAAAATCGGAAATGTAACGGCCTTTCAAACATGTATAACCAAACTTCGCTCCGAATCGTTTTTTGTTAGCAATGGTTTATCTTTGCTGATAGATATAAAATAAATAACATAACGTATTTTATCCTTTCAATTTCTCACCTACGGCAGTGGCACATACATCAGTGGTATCAGCACCTTTTTGTTCTTTTTTCTTTTCGTTTTGTGTGTGCAGCTAAAATAATATAATATTATCTATGCGTGATTTCACTTCAAGATTTAGTTTTTTTAACTTTAGAATAAACTGTTTTTCTGTTAGTAAAAAAACTCTGCATCTTCATAGGTTTTGATTTGGCGGGAAAAAAATTTTCTATTGTAATCATATATTTGAAAAGCTGATAATAAAATATGATGACGGTACACCGGTTGGCGGTTTCGGAATTAGAGATCTGAAATGTTGAACCCATGTGACATCGAAGAAAAAAATATTTACATTTCGATTTCTATGTGGTGATTCTTTGGACATTTTTAAACCAGCTAACAGGCTTTTGCTTTAGGATTTAAACAATAAAAATCCCTTACATATATTCCGTCTATAGCCATCAATTTCCCATCACCAAACAACGGTGGCCTACCGAAGGTGCAAAGAATATTTTTGTCACGCCGAAATAATGTTCAGCGTTTGAAGTTTTAACGACACGGTTTTTAGTATAAATCTGAAATACTAATATTGTAGTTTTATTCCTGTAAAATAGGTGCTCTTATCAATGTTTCACCAGCTAGAGAATTACGAAAACCCTCCACCCGGTTCACCAGAGTTATTTTAACGTAAGTAATATAATACTAGTGTGTATATTATTAGGCCAAATATTTGAATAATTTGGTTTTATTTGTAGTAGTGTACTTGCGTATAGGTATACAGTATTTTGTAGCTGTTTACACGAAGAACACAAGGCCGATAATAAAATGTAACAACACTGATAATATTACGCGTAAATGCGTAATGCGTTTATCAGTCGCCGACGACATATTTGCTCGTCGCTTTTAGCCTTTATCATATAATGTAGGTATTAATATTTAAATTATGCATACGCATTTCATCTTTCAGACATTATCTAAACCCGGGAGGCTTAAGTACGGCCTCTCAAAACGCGTTGTCATAGTATTCGCTAGGATTTTTCTTAGTAAATATTTTATTTCCCCGTTCCCAAAATAATGACATTTAAATCGATTTTTTCGACGGTTCAAAATTTACCGCATAGCTAAATAGGAAAACTAACTGAACTTTTTACCTTCAAGTGTTATAAATTACGCCTCCGGGTATATTAATTTTCATTTAGATTGTAATTATCTTTTTTAGTATATTATACTTTTATATTAATGCCCGTGATAGTTTCTTTTCTACGCTTTTTAAACTTTGCAGGTATTTTTTCTGCAAATTTAAAATTCAAGCAGAATAATTATACAGTATTCAGCTAAGAATTCGACTGCAATGTCTATACCTATTACTTACTGAGTGAGGTATTTGAACAACTCAATATTAAACGTAACCGGAGATTCACTGAAATCGAAAACTTATTAAACGTTCCGTTTTATACGGGATGTTAAATGAAAAAACTTTTCAAAGTTGCAGTATGTCAAAAGAGAACGCGATTTCGTTTTTTTTTTTTTTTACTATACATTATTATGTAACACAGTTACCAAGTTACTTTTGTTTTTTTTTTTTTACAATTTTTTTTAGCCACGCATAAATACTCAAAAATTGGTGATAAAGTAGAAAAAAAGAATAAAGGTTGAGCATGATTTCAACATTTTTGAAATGAAACTTCTTTATGAAAGGAAATCAAAAAAAATGTCGTTATTACGTACTTTACCAAAATATTTTACATGGTATAGTACGAGTCGATCGGTCGTGGGGAAATTGACATTCAAGTTAATCACATTAATTCGCTTTTTGCATTTTTCTCAAAAACATTTTAGTCAACAATATACTTACTATACACCGAATAAAACCAACCAATTATGTTCTTTTCAGGCCCCAATCCCATATCCTCTTAACCCATTTCATTTTTTCTTTCATATATTCTCCTGGATCGCTAAAAGTTGATGAAAATCAGAATTGTTTCTTCGATAGTAATGATTTATCTTTGGGTACGGATATTAATTGACTTACCCAATCTAGACATGTTTTATATTCCCAATTTTTTTTTTTTTTTATTGAATATTAATAACATTGCCAGTAGCGCATTTAGGGTTTAACATTCGGGCGATCGCCTAAAGTGGTAAAATTTCAATAATTTTCGGTTACCATTTTTAGAGGAAAATATTACCCCGGTGCGTAATAATCCTAGATGCGCCACTTAATTATGTCGTTTCAGGAAGATATTTTTTTCGATAAAATCAAACTTATTAAATTAGGTGCGCATAGAGATAAGGGCCGTTGTAACTCACCGCGGGAATCCGACTATTTTAAATCGTTATACGTAGGGAAGAAAAAGAAGAAAGTTTTTACTTTATTACTGTAAAGCTGTTGCAGTAGCTGTCGGAACAATGCGATGTATATAAAATATAATATAGTAATATTATTCGCGCGCGTTTCAAAAACGGAAACTAGTCGATTGGCAAACGAAATGCCGCCCTGCCGAGACGACTCGAGTGGGAGGTGGATAGAAATAGTAAAACGGGCCATAACCCCCTGGCGCGTGTGTATGCGCAAACACGAGCACGTCGGTAATCAATTGATTGCTCGTGTGGACCACTTCGTTTCTAACCGGGTAAATACCCTCAGATCAATAATAATAAACTAGTCGCAAACATTGTGCCGAATGTGTGCGCGATAAATAATAATATATTATAATGTGGGCATGTATTTTGCGGGAACATATGCTAAAACTGTTGCATATTTTAAAATTTGAATCCGGAAAGGAGATCGCTGGGTTTGTATACAACGAATTTGGATAAAAATATCATTTGAAACGTTCTCGTTCTTTGTTTGAAACTTAGAGCAAAAGTCTAAAATATATATTGTACTCAATATTATAATTTATTATAGAGATGTAAATTTCAAAATCACGCTTAGCGGTTTTCGCGAAACCCAATTCGTCCTCTACAGCTGCTATGTTCTACATTTGAGATAACAAGATAAATTTGTTTCTAGTTAAAATAGTATAATAAATCTTATTAGGAAAACGTTTCGAACAAAAATATTAATTTTAGGATTTGTTTAGATATGTGTTACTAACCGAAAAATGATTCCTGACAAAACAATAACGCTTGGTATACGATTTTTAAAAATAAAGTTCCTAGAAACTATATATGAGGCCCAGTTTTTGACAGCGAATTAAACAAATAGCGCAGCATAAGAGGTATAAAAAAAATTCTGCTGTTAACAAGCTGGTACTGATAAAGGCCGACGACTTCAATGAGTCGATCACTCGATGTAGAAATCAGGAATTAATGGCAATCTTATCGAAACCGTGAACATGAAAAAAGTCCCAGACGAAAACCAGGAAAGCTGAAAGTGATAATTTAAAAAGAAAAATTCCAGGACCGGTGTAATTGCAAACCCTCTTACCTCGTGATATTTTACCACTCTCACCGATGAAATATCGAAAAGGGTAAATTACTATCAGTGAAATGTCAACGCGGAACTCAATGATCAAGTGGCAAACTAGGACGATTGGAGAACAGTGTCGATGATGCTGGTGGCGAAAATCTTTATAGAACATTAAAGCCAAAGAAATATAGTTAATATTCATTTTATTTTTTTCTTAAATTTATGTTGGGAACCCTTTTCGGAGCTTTTCTATCATAAACCACATTTTAATCCAACATTGGCGTCCTGTGTACTTAATACTTACACTAGTGCGCCTAAATATTATTGCATGCACGAAAATAGAAATACACAGTAAAATAAAATCGGTTGAAAAGCGCCGTCGTTTTACGACTAGATATATAAAAAAATAATATCGCTTCGTGTGCTTGTTTTATTATTATTTTTCTTGTATTTAATATTATATAGCATTGTTTATGCGCATTTGGTTTTCATCCGTCGTTGCAGTTGCGGTATTATAATTCGGTGAAGTTTTTAAACTCTTATATTTACGCGTTCTCGCAAAGAAACGAACGAAAACACTGCATTCGTTTCTATATAATATATCAAGCAGCAAGCTACTCCAAAACTCGATAAATACTTGTTTTAATACACCGCGAACAAAAAAATGTATATTTTGTTCAAATCTCGGGGTTGTCGGCCTGAATTTATTTTTATTTGACGTTTTTCAAATTAACGCGTTGGTATCAAGGATAATAATAATTGAAAAAAAAAAAGTCAAACTTTTATCGTGGGTGATGCGGTCGGAGGTGGAGGGAGGTGGGGACGGAGAGTAAACGAGTAGATGTAGTATATTACAGTTCATATAAAAAAAAAACAAAAAAAAAAAAAAAAATGAAAATAAAAACAGTCTCATTGTTCGTTAAAATAATATTTAATGAGACTTAATGCCAAATTGAATCCTAGGGAGGGAGATTTCGAGCTTTACGGATTATTCAGCATTATAGCAGGTGTCTACCGAATATTTAATATAATATAATATTTGAATATACGTGTTTATTCGCGCGTTGGTGTTTTTTTTTTTTTTTTTGCGCGGCGAGGGAGGAATATTATTGTTATTTTTCACCCCGTGTTACCGTATATTTTTTCATATTATATTGTTTTCCAGCTCATTTTCCGCAGTCGAACGAAGCGGAAAAAAAATTGTCTGTTTCACAGGAACAAGCTCTATAAAACATTTGTTGTTTTCGTCATCATTATACGTATAAAATGGTATTCGAACTTTTCGACTCCTTGTTTTCATGATTCGATCTTCTAAAATTACAATTTTCGTTTACCACTATTTTGAAACAAAAAAAAAAAAAAAAAAAAAAAACCTTTAATATATTTTCGAGTGTATATGATTTTATATCGGTTTCGACCAATTTTTTAAATTAATAACTCTTCCCGGTATAAATATAATCATTTAATTCAAAAGGAGGAAAGATTGCGTATAAGCATAGCATAAAACGAAATGTTTGAAAAAAAAAAAAAAAACGAAAATTGCTCAATTGAAAGATATTGAAATTCGCTGTCAATTTGATTTGAAAACGGTCCCGGCGTCGGCGTCCTTCTCGCGATAACAATTAGTGTTTATTGCATTTCGTCGTTAAATAAGTCCAATAACGCGTTCATGCAAAATACCAAAAAAAAAAAAATCATCCCCGTCCATATTTTTGTGTTCGTAGAATTTGTGCGCGTTATACGCATTTTGAAGACAGTGACAATATTGTCTATTATAGCAGTGTTTCTTAAACTTCTTTGCGTTCCGGGAAAAACTCCCTCGTAGGGGTGCCGGGAAGTCTTCTATAAATTTAATTGAAATTCTACAGCAACAAACCGTTTTAACGATACCAGTAATGAAGTACCCGAAACAGTAGCGTTGACGTGTCGCGCGACAGCGTTCTGCGCTGCAGTCGGCTGTGCAGTGACAGTGAGTTTAGCTATTTATTTTTTTTCAGTGCGAATTAACGATTTTCCCGCGGAAATTTTCGTGACGCGTGCGCGTATAATAATTTATGACATTTATCGTAATGTTAATGCCGTTCAATCGATATGAGTAAAAAAAAAAAAAAAAACAATTCGATTTAGTTTTTTTTAATTTTCATTATCTACTATACCGTTATTACCGTTACAATGTTATACCATTATTATCCGGCGCGGACGTGTTTTCGCCTATTTCGCCTGCAGCCAATCGGTTTGGCGGCTTTGTACATTTTTTCAATACTGCTACGTACGTACGATGAAATGTATTAATTAAACACGCGTTTAGCCAATTGAGCACTATGATACTCGCCTGTGGCACGGCTATCGGCGCTTGTGGTCCGTGCGCTATTATGGTATTGTATAATATATTACAGTTTATATTATACCAGCTGTCCACCAGGCGTTGCCCGTGCCAATAGAAATAATAGAAAAATCCTCGCCCCTGTTCACTTAGGTAACCCATAAATACCGACGGTAATAATATTTTCGTTTTGTTTGTTTCGACATTTTTCCATCCGCATTGCCAAGGAACCGGATACACCGACAATAATAATTCGATTTTCGCACTAAAAACAACAACAACTCTGTGTGGCCCGCAAATCGAATACGCTTGAATACCGCGGGGGAAATAGCCTATTATTCCCGGTCTAGAATTACGTCTATGCAAAAAGTTCCAGCTCAATATCCGTTCAGTATAGTTTTGTTGAAAAGCGGTAACAAACATACGTCCTCATAACAAATCTTCGCATTTGTTATACTAGTAAGATATTTTTTAAATCCACATTATTGAATCGTATTCCTTTAATACTTTAAGCCCGTTAAAAGAGAATAAAAATAAACATAAATAATTAATAAAAATACCAGTTAAAATTTGAAATTTATATCTATATAATATTATAAAAGGTTAAAAATGTGTAATTTATCTCTTGGATACCAGAAGGTGGAAATTAATTTATACAGAATCGAACAGCTTTAACTATTGTTTGCCTTTAGCACTCCGGTTTTCCATCAATCCGTGTTTATGCTGAGATTTTGCATTTTCGCATCCAGACTCACTAGGCCTTTAAGGTGATCCTTAGATACGGGTAATGTTGTCTATGCTCTTTTTCTTGGTCGTGGATTTTACTGCTTGTTTTATTTCGATGGAATTTAAAATTGCATCGGAACGTGGTTGGATCATTTCATTGTCCATATCTTTCTCTGTATCAGTTTTGGTTCCGACTCTAAATTGTCTCTAATCTCCCTTCTTTGTTTTATGTCTTTCATAAAGTGCATTGTCTGATTTGAATTTTTTTTGTATGTAAATTGTTACGGCTATTCTGATCCGACTCCGTAGTATTCTCATTCTCTTATTATCGTATTCATCGTCCTGAGTTGATATCTATGTGTTCCATTGTCCGCGTCTTTTTGTCGATTGCTTGTCTATCGACAAATATGCTGAATATCTGTAAAAACAGCGGTACTGATTATTATTTGTGCGAGTGTGGGAAGTATATCCGGTATTATAACTATTTTTTACATATTACATATTATACAGTATTGTATACTGTTTTTTAACTTTTTTAAATTTATTTTGTAAATATTCTTGATAGTTTATCTCCAGGTTTAGATCTCATCATTTATTATTATAGTTAAAATCGCGTCTCGACTTGGTTTGTCTTTTTTCTCCTTAAATGAAGACAGAAATGGTTTTTAAATTGTATTTAATTTTGTACAATTTGAAAATTAGTTTTAATTATTAATGACTACCGTAATAATAAGACTTTTCCACTAATCTATTGCCCTATGCCCATTTAAAACGGAAGGATATAACCGTTTTACGAAGTTTTAGACTGATTAGCTAGAGTAAATGGAGCTGTTTTCAATCACTGACACTCACTCAAATTTAATTTTGAAAACATATTTTTATTTTTTACTTCTTGTATAATATACTTCTTAGGAAACGTATATTTGTTTTTTTTTTTCAACTTTTATTTAGTAATTTTAATAGTTATTGTGTAAATTCCAAACGTTAAAAGTTTAACAAAAACTTAATTAAAGATTAAAAATGTTGAGTTTTTTGAAACGAAGGGTGGTTTTTTTTTTGTTTAAGTTCATATGATAAAGTCTTGTTATTTAATTTAAAGCATACCAGCTGTTTTACGAAGTTGTTGTATTCGTTCGTAATAAAACTATTTTCCGACACAAGGGTTTTATAATATAATGTTCAGAATTGCTCTCGCTTATATCCGCTTAGAAGGATTTGATATTCATATGCAATTTCTATCTCCATTTCAAAAACATACGACAATATTACTATAATAAGTTTGCACTCAGCTGGGGGCATATTTGCGCTGTAAATTTTAATATAAGAGTAAATTTGCTTATTATAAAATTTAAAGAGCATTTATCGAATTTCAACAATATCTGTGCAACTGTGTAGGCGTTTTCGGGTATTATGATTTTTCTTTTTAAGTGAAATATGTGTTTTTTTTTTTTGTTAAATTGCGATGGTTCATATAGTATCACACCTCGTCTAAAATCATATAATGTAATATCAGAACATCTAAAAACCTGTTGCGAGCAATTTTTTCCTGAGATTTCAAATGACGTTCAGGCGCATTTTTTTACAGGTGTGTAGGGATGAAAAATGATTTTGCGTTGTCGAGTGTAATAAAACAAAAACCGACTAACCGCATACCAACGCACACATACGCCCTTAATAAATATATAGTTTTATTATGTTTTCAGTAAATCCGTCGGCATAGGTCTTTCGGTTCGGGTATTGTGTATATATTTTGTTTTATCGTATTTAATAATAAATATACGGAAATTATGTAGGTACCGACTTTTTATTTGAAAACTTGTAACAAATAATAAAGATTTATACGTAATAAAATATAATACCTACCTATAACGTTATCTGCAATAAACTGTGGTGAAACTTCTAGCGCAGTAAAATATCATAAAGTTTTTATCGAATATTTGTCTATATTCCAAACGGATTTTAGTAATATTATTGGAACGTTTATTTTTTATAATATTGAAATAAAGTGGGTCAGTAATAATTCCTTTTTATTACTCCCCATCTGAGGGTTGTGGAGAGATTAATATCCAATATGAACTCGATCACAAGCACGAGGAAATTTCAAGTTAGATTGGGTTAGGTTAGGCTAGGCTTCATGTAGATCTGGGGAAGCAATGCTAACGCGGTCCTCCGGTCCGGCGGTGACTACTGAAAAAAAAAAAATTGCAATATATGTATATAACTATGTAACTATTGAAATAAAAAAATTACTATTCAGCAATGTCTCGGAAATCGATTTTAATATAATTTACAAAAGATGCGAAAAACTGGGAACAACTTAAAAACGAGGTTTAACCGGACTGTCAACACTATATGATTTTAGAATTATGAAATCAGTCTTACTATTATTGTAAAATTTGTTTTTAAATGTTTTTGAACCCGGTTTTGTCTCTCTTGACTGGTTTTAAAATTTGATTAAGTTGTGCCCTTTCGGCATTTAGCAAAAATTATTTATATGATACAAAAAATTCCAACTTATCGCCTGTGGCTTAAATAGTGAAATTGATAACAATCAATTATTAATTCCTATACAATTGTCCCGTATTTTAAAGATACATGATGCGTTTTGTTCTATAACTTCATCAAATAAGTACGACGGCAGTGGTTCATTGTTGTTATTGAAAAAAAAAAAAACTCAAAAAAAAGACACGATTTTTTTTTTTTTAAATTGGTATTTTTCTCCTAAATCGTATAATTAATAATCGTGCGTTATTATACCATTATATTCGTACAAGTGGGAAATAATTTTTACTAGTGAAAATATAAGCTACCGGACTTTATTTTAAGGATTTGTTTAGAATATTGCGCATGGCAGATATATCGGATCACACCAGGATTGCTACAACGTTTTATAATATGTCTGTGACCATCGAGGTGCATAGTCTAGACGTCTCTGAGACTACCCCGATAAAACGGCCGCACAATCTGTATTTTGAATGTTTCCTGTTATTGTTCTCGCTATTGTCTGTTGCAAATGCCGTAGTGTTGTTAATTTACCGCGATTCTTTTTAACCGTATCATACAAGAATATTGTCGAACCGTTATTATAGATTCAAATTTAAATTATTGCGCGTTTCTTAAATTACAGCCGCGCATTTTTTTTTTTTTTTTCATTTAGACCTACGGAAAACGTTTCCGCTCGTTATGATAAGAGCCCTGATCTATCGAGAACTCAAGTAAGTGTACGTGCGTGAGAAACTTCAAAATGTACGAACTCACTATTGGTTGTATAATATATAATTCGTCGGTTTGTCCGTGACACTTCTGCAATTGCGGTATTTTATTTAATAAAAAACATAAACCTTTTATCGTTATATCTTTTATAACCCACGGTTCAGTTTTGTTAAAGAACATAAACCCCACTATAATAATTAATAAACCCCATAATTGTTAAGGCGCGAAATCATTATAATAACGTGCAATACTCTCTGCGCGTCCTAATACGCAACTTGCGATAAATCGAAATACCATTGATATTCACTTCACGGAGAGTTACGACGTCGTGTTACAAATGTACAAAGCGTGTTTCCGTTATCACGGACCTACTGTAGCTACAGCGATTATCAATGCGTACGGAAATGTCGAGTGAATTTGATTTTTGGTGTTTTTTTTTTTTTTCCTTTCGAACGATACAGGTATATTGTTTTCCGCAGACCTGGGAGCGTCCATTGAATATACAAACTCGTTCGTGAAGTGCTTAGGTCGAGTAAATTTGTAAATCAACTGAAATCGATAAAAAGTTAATTTTACTATCGGTTTTTACTAACCGTGCGAGGTCTCGGTGATTGGGTTAAAAATCATATTAGGGATGTAATATTTACCCGTGTTTTATTTAAATCCCAAATTCGTCGGAAATGTCGAGTGAATTTGATTTTTGGTGTTTTTTTTTTTTTTTTTTTTTTAAAGTCGATCTAAATAAAATACGAACTCACGAACAGCAATTGGCGTTTCTTTCATTCGAACTTCGAACGTATGATTGCAGCGACGTTTTCAAAACTCGAATTATCCGTACCCATTATAGAAGTTTATTTACGTATACATAACAACGGTCGGTTCGTGATTAATGACGAATCACCCTGTATAATATATCGTTACGAACATATTGCGCCGCGTACCGTGTTATTCGACGTAAGTACGTATATACGGAAACATATTATTCTGTTTCGGCAAAAATAGTTTTATTTTTTTTTGTAACTGATATTTTTCCCTCTTTTATCCCGTCGCCGCCGTCGTCGTCGTTTCTCCGCAACGACTCGTATCATGCCAATCTATCATACAATATCGTGTTACCGATAGGTTATCCGTATAATATACAGTATAATAATATTATACGGGCGGCGAATAATTTTCTGTCCTCTACATTATTATGTCCGAATAGACCGTTTTTCGATTGTATAATAGAGTGCGTGGTGTGAGGTACCGTTTTTTTTTTCCTCCGTCTCTCCCCTCGCTCCCCTCGAGCCGGCGAACGGTCCGTTCGTATTTTATATAGGTGTACATACGCACGCACTCGACGTGTTCGATTCACAATATTTCCGTCCGGACGATGATTTATTATCCGTACATATTCCCGTGCAGTTTTCGGACGAGTTATTGGATTTTCTGTCCGATACGGCGTAATTTATTATTGTTACGTACGGCGGGCGGGGTAGTCTATTATTATTGGCCGTTGCAGTATTTGTGAAAATGTCCGTCTGTCTATTGCTCATCTTTCGTTTCCATCGTATACTCTTAGTGTTACGCGTAAAATATTATTAAATTATAATACGTATACGTATATATGTATATGCCATAACGTTCGAAAATGGATTTGTATAAATTATACGCGAAATATTCGATGTAAACTGCAGGAGGTGTGGATAACAGTGCGCGAATTCGCAGCTCCATAATCCCGTAATAGGTGTCAGCACGGTGATTATATTTCAATCGCCGGCCGATGATGATTTTTAAATGTTATAAATGTTATTGTGTTTATTTTCTCCTCGATAACGAGTACTTGAAAATATACGGGTGTGGGTGTTTTTTTTGTTTTTACATCTCGTCGGGCCACTGCGGTTGAGACGCATCACGGTATTACGAGCAACCACTTAGTAATTTGGCTCGATGATCTCGGACTGAAATTAATGGGATTTTCGGGAGGTTTGACACACTCGTCGAAGTATACACATTTTAGGAAAAATTACAAATTTTAAGCACTTTCGGTGCGCCCATGCGCAATATAACTTATTTTTTTTTTTTCAAACAGCAACTCCAATTTTTTTCTACAGATTCCGGCAAAAGTATTTTTTTTAAAACAATTTTTGTAAAAAAAAAAATGTTTTTCTTGTTACTCTCTTCATCCTCCGTAAATTTCAATACAATCTAAAGTCAATCGGCTTAAATACCAAATGATACCGTCATATCGTGAACGCGTGATTTATGGAAAATTTATCTTGATAAAAAACAAAAATGATTGCTTGAAAATAAAACGGTCATTACAAAAATATAAAAAAAAAACTGCTGCCAATAGGTCATGTACGGTTTGGGGTAAAAAAGTATAATACAAATAAAAGAACATGTTTATCTAGGCAATGACTCATACTGATTAAGTTTAATATCAACGTGATATCTGTGCGCGTTGTGCACGTCCTCTAAATATTTTAAATTTTATTAATTTTGTTTTTACTTTGGTGTGTGTTTTTTTGTTTTTTTTTTTTTTTTTATTTTGTGTCTGTGAACCGTTTTTCAACAAGAAAACTTGCTCCGAATTATAGACTATCACACCTTTTCTGAAAGGTAATTATTCCTCGTTGGTACACTGAGGATGTTATTTTTTGATTTTTCGAGAAGTTTTCGAAGTAATTGGAAAATTCTGAGAGAAAAACGCAAAACTATAAATACAACGGCAAATATTTACAGCGTATCGCGGCAAGTCGTTACCGTTTTCATTGTTTTTATTATGTTTACAAGACGATCCCGACCAGAGTTATTGCTCCAATCCAAATATTGTAAGAAATCGATTTTGTTCTTTGTAATATTTTACCACCGACAGAGTAGGTCGTTTTTTGAAGCCCGGTGTAGTTTTCATAATAATCGGGAAAACTAAACATCATTTTTAACTTTGTCACTGTGACATTCACTAATTAGACGATAACGAATCAAGTTAACAATAAACATGAAAAATGCACACTTGGTTAGTTATTAAGTTAACTAAAAATAAAATAACACGTACAACGGATCTGAAAAAGACGTTTAAAAAGTAAAAAAAAATAAATCACGGAACCTTTGCCCCAGTAGTAGAGGTGCGTTCGATATATTTTATTTATGATTTCCGAGCTACTACCGCGAAATTACGTTCCGGACGCGATATTCCGCAGACATATAAGTTTATTTCCCTTGTTCGAATTAAATTTTTTTTTTTTGCGTTTTTTATATTTAATAGGTATACTTATATGTACCTACCGTACGTTACCGTATATCATTTCAATATCTGCACGTTATTGGCGAAAATCGCACGCGACCCGTTTTTTTTTTTTTTTTAATTTGTTGTTTCCCAGTGTGTCCTTTATAAAAGTTTTAAAATACATTTTTAGCGTTTCGTTGATTTATTTAAAATGTTATTTCGATACATTTTTTTTTTGTTGCATCGAAATTATTAAATGCTTATTTAAAAAGGACACAAGTAACACAATTATTTTTATAGTGATTTTCGTTACGGAAATATTAAACTTCGTACATACCCACAACGTAATTGTTAACATTTTTAAAGTTCGTCGACACAATTAAATCAAAATACTATTTAATCGCGGCAATTTTTTCCGGCAGAATGTTATTTAATCGCTCCGTATAGACTGTAAATTTTATCGATCCAGGTTAAAAAACTGGGCTGTTTTTTTCCTTCTGCCACAGAAATCGGTTTCATCGTTTTACGTGTCGATGATGATAATACACTGCGACCATTAAAAAGAAATATAATGGTTTTTTTATATGTTTCGAACTGAAATTAGCCGATTTGATATTATCACCGGCTGTCTCATGCCCTGCCCGCCCACAATGAACGACTCTCGCCGATCGGAAAACTAATTTACGGTCCGTCTGATTTATTTCCGCGCGCAATTTAAAGTCACGGTGGCAAGGATACCCATGTGGTTTCCTTTGTAAACGCAACATTATTACCGACGCAGCTTTGCAAGTGAAAAACAACTTGATATAGAAAAAAAAAATGGTTATCAAAAAAAAAAAAAAAAATGATTTTCTGTTGATAGTGCGCCTTAGAGGCACGAATCCACTTAATTGATAGATTTGCAATACGTCTGTTAGGTGCTCCGACCACTTATTTGCCGTGAATCTTTACGAATAGACTTTTTTTGTTTTTAGTCCAACAGTTTTAACACATAAACCGTAGTAGGAAGAGAACGAATTATTGTTCGTACTTTCCTGTTACCAGGATTGCATTTCTCCGACTGTCATTTATCACGCACTCGCGGTTTATTCAAACATAAACATTAAATACAAGTCGAAAGTAAGATTGCTAGGTTAGTGTTGATGCAGGTACAGGTGCGCCGGTGTCGCCGCAGACATACACGTACACAAAATCGAAACAACACATCGCGATAAAACCGATATATACCTCACGCCTACGCTTTGAATTTATTGAACCCAGACGCGAAATAACGGGGGGGGGGGTTGGAGGTTTCGTTTTTCTAATTAAAAATACGAATTTCACGGCGCGCACGTGTTTTACATGGATATCGGGTTTAAAGTTCGTGTTTTATAATCGGCGAAACGGCCGGAACGCATGCACGCTCGCAGTGCGCGCACCTAAACGGAATTATTATTATTACATCGCCATTATTGCGATATGTTGCGGGGCCATCGGGCCGTTTTATTGATGGTCCCGTACAACTTTATCAACGCGCACGGACGTTGTATATAATAATCCGCGGACAGAGCGTGTAATATTTTAAACGAAAGTTTACCCATTATTATACAACGCCCGTCGAACATGCGTGCGCATTATTGTACACGCCGCACACACACACACACACACACACACACATACACACACACACGTATACGTATACACTGTGTTGGGCCGCCGTATATAAACTTATAATATTGTTATAAAAACGCGTTATAATAATTCAAGTGACTCGAGGTGATATAAATAATAATGTTGCGTTTCACGCGCGGAATATTGTTCGGCAATTCGTTCGATTAAAATACGCGCGTGTGCATTACGGCGGTAGATACCTTTATAATTTCGGATGTTCCCGCCGCGGGCAAAAAACTACCACGGTCGTTCATTACGCGTGATACGTTTCCGACCGTACGCGGTCGGGGTGTGTGTTTTTTTTTTTTTGTTTTTCTGGTCACACTCGTTATTTCGAAAACAGCACTGACGTCGTAAATTGCGTGTATATTGTCAAATGAAAAATCGATAAGCTTAAGTGATTTAACTATTATTAAAATAAAAAAAAATCAGAAATCAAATTCATTTAAATTCCTCGGAGAAAATTGCATGTTTATGATGAAAAAAAAAAAAAATCACCATGTAGATTTGTTAAGCTTGTTTTTCTTTTTAAATTAATTTTAATTTGTATACCATAAATGAGAATATACTTTTGGTTTTTAATTAGAAATATTTATTTTAGACACAGATTCGAATAGAAAATATTTGTCTACACATTTTGATACGGCTTATAATACTAATGTTAGATTTACTATTTACGATTTATAACCGTTTAACTTTTAGAGTTTAATGTACTTATCATCTAAATAAAAAATATAAAATTCATAGTCTTTCTCCACTCCCCCAGTCTAAACATTAAACTTTTATAATTCAAAAACCGGTTAATCCCATAATAATGTTTTGCCAATCAACATTTGTAGAAAAATTAAATCTATTTGAATCTATAATCAAAAGGAGCTGGATACTATTTTAACATTCAGAGCATATACTTATTTTGGGTATAAAAAGGAATTGTAAACAATTTAAAATAGTGTTAAAATAAAGCTTAAACGATTCTATAATGAAAAAAAAAAAAAAATAATCAAATTCACTTAAAATTCTCCAAGAAAATCGCTGGTTCATGATAAGTGGATCGCCTTATATAGCGTAAAAGCTTCTCACAATTAATGTGTTTTTAAAAAAATAATTTACATTCATAGTACGAGTACAGTTTTTTGCAATCGGCGGTGGTGTGCACAGCAGAATAATAATAATTTTTATGCCTCGGATTTTAAAGTGAACATAAATTAACAAAAAAAAAAAAACGAAAAAAAAAACGACAATCATGTTATCGAGGTATTTATCTACAAGGATAAAATTCAAAAAATCCATATTAAAAACAATTAAATAATAATTTTTCAAATTTGACAAGATTGTCAAGGGCAATGGCGACGGTGTGTAATTTAATGAATTTAGACTTAAAATCCAGTCAAAAGTATTAGGAATTGTATTCAAAAGATTTAAATTTTGAAAACGGATTATGACACTTTAGATTTTACATTAGGGTATGTAGGAAATAGAAATATAATTACGTTTCTGTGAATCGTAGAGAATGTACCATTGTATTTTTAAAGATTTTCAGAAATGCATTTAAAGTATATTGTTTTATACATATTGTAAAAAAAATGTTTAATTAAAACAAAATATCTATTCTAGTGACGTGCTTAAAATACGTTCTTATAATTGAATTTACGCAATTCCTCCAGGTTTGTCTGGCTTTTCGGTCTAAAACGTAATGCTAATTTTAAAATCATATCCTTCCCCTTAAAATGGGTTAGTAGATTAGGAGAAAAGTTTTATCATCAAGTTTCTCGACGTTGATATACAAACGAACATTTTTAAATTTTAAATATTTAGAGACAATTTGAAAAACGGTTACAAATTCTCTTAAGATTAAGTAAGGTTTTATTAATTATTAATGTATTTTAGTATATCTAATTTCAATTGGGTGTTCACTAAACATTACTTTTATTGTGTCATCTATCCGTCATGTCCAACCCACATTAATTATTAAGTTTGTTCGTCTGTAGTTCCTTTTCCTACGATTACTCGTAAGCGAGCATCAAAGTGTTATATCGATGTTACAGAGTATCATATTATATTTGTCTCAATTAAGTACTTTTCTCTCTTTCAAGCACCGCAATCCTTAGTTCCATACGAGACTCGATTGGTTGTGTCGAGGTCAGAAATATACACTAGAACTTTTAGAAAAATCAAAATACTACATTTTTTAGTAGTCATATAAAAATAGGAAAACACAAAAAAAAAAACTCAAAAAATACATACGTATACCGAAAATATATATATATATAAAAAAAAATACAGAAAAAAAACGTCCCTGGATAATGGGGACGAGTGCAGCCACTGTTGTAAATAATTTAATGTATACCCGTAAAAAGCGGTAAACCATTGCTTACGAAAAAACGANATAATGGGGACGAGTGCAGCCACTGTTGTAAATAATTTAATGTAAACCCGTAAAAAGCGGTAAACCATTGCTTACGAAAAAACGATTCTGAGCGGAGTCCAATTAATAGTGATGCTTTGCCAACAATATATTTTATATTATTTTACAGTAAAATAATTAGATAGGCTTTATATACGAGTTTTATATACGTATATTCTTTAATAATATTTGTTTAATGTTTTACCGATTTTACCAGTTTTCCTACGTTTTTCTCGGTTTTCATGTTTTATACATGAATAATAATTCATTATTAATTTTAAATATTCAAATTTGATGAGAAAACTCTTGAGAAAATCGAAAAATGATCTCTTTTAAGTACTTTCCTACGAGGATTTACTTTCAGAAAAGGTGCTATACTCGGAAATCTGAACAAGTCTCTTACGGTAGAAAAAATGCGCGGAGGCAAAAAAAAAAAAAAAAAAA
>CABPRJ010000485.1:1228765-1305018 GCA_902439185.1 Cinara cedri | reverse complement strand
GCGCCCCAAACACAATGTGCCGTGTTATTCCGCAGCGAACGAAGTAGTGTCGCCCCGTACGCGTATAACATTATCGTACACTCGGTACGGTCGGCACTTAAAAGGGCGTGACTGCCGGCGGTATACATTATACACACGTATATTAGATATACGCGAAATCGCGCGGCTATCATATACCGGCGGCCGCGCAAACACACTTAGGCGAATATCCCCGCGATCGTGTTGCGTTTTAATGCGATATCGAAACCCCGGCCCGGTGCCGCGGCCGGGCGGGGCTGTAATAACGTACGGGTCCTGTCGAAAATGCCTCCCATCGCTACGGCAACGAGACGCGGTGTCGCGTTTCGGGCGCGATCTTATTGCAGTTTACGCGACGACGAGACGGCCCTCTCCGTTGTCCGCGCCGGTGTTTCTGCCCCCGGCGAATTTCGCCCGGGAAAATAAACGTTTTTCCCGCGCGGGCCGGCGAAAAGCGGACCGGCGATCGTCGCGCGCCCGCCGGTCGCCGTACGTTACAGCGCCGCTCAAACTGTGTCCGTCCGGCATCGCGAATGTCGCGGCGAACGCAAACAACGCGAAAACGTGCACCGTCCAATCAACGGCGAACGCGACACTGATAATTAGCGCCGTGAATTCAGCGCACAAAAAAAAACCCTCGAAAGATCCGTGGAAAATGTCGAAAAACGCATTAGAAATATGCGCTTGAAACGCGGAAATAGTATATTTCATACACGTACAAGTTTCTTTTATCAATAGAATACATTATGAAAATGTCGATTGAATTTGAATTTTGATTTTGAAACTGATCGGTTCTTTAATAATTCTATACGCCTCACAAATGTTCGCAAACATTTTATTTGACGAATTCATTTTGTTCGAAAAAATATATTTTCAAGAATGTTTAACGACGGGATTCGATCAAAACTACCGGAAAATGAACTGAAAAGGGAAAATATAATTTGAAACGCCGTAAAAATGATCTAAAAAATTAAAAACGCAATTCAAACTACTATGCGCTTATTTAAAGCTACGTTTCTCAGTCACCAAACAAACATGCGCTTTCCTGCGAATTCGCAACCCTACCGGCAGTGTGTTCCGAAAACGGCGACGGATCGCGGATGCTACGGAACAGCGCCGCTCTGTTATACCGGCCTGCCGCGCCGTACAGCTGTTCCAAACGCTCCCGAATTTAGAACCCCTAAAAATCGTCAACAAACCGTTAGTAGTCTCGTGGCGCTAGTGTTTGTTAAGATTATTGTGTTCCACTAAATTCACACGGAGCGGTCACCGTTCGCGAATTCGTTCCAGTTATGACCGGTGTGGTGCGCGCAGGAGATAGAGGATTAGTGGTCATAATCCTCGTATTTGTCGTGTCGAAATTGCAACGACTATGTGTACTTATATTGCATATACTAGGTGGTCACACCTCGAGATACGCAATATATACGCACGTAAATACATTATATTTCGACCGAGTTACAAGGGGATCGCGTCGAATTCCCAGAATCGCGAAGAAGATCCATTCACGATTGTTATATTTCGTTACATCTCCGGCCATTGAAAATTCCCGGACACGAGAACAATTATGGCTCGCGAGTGTGATTTCTAAAAGCGCCTGCGAATCGTCGAGCCGTGCACCGTTAACGTTATTTCCATTCGGCAAAATGGAATCCTAAGTGCGTTATTCATTTAGTGTGTTGCAGTGTAACTGCCCCGCGATTATTTTGATCGAATAAAATATCGCGACAGGTCCGTAAACGAAATATTCCAGGATCGTAGATTTCGAGTATTATCTGTCGCAAAAAAAAAAAAAACCGTAAGGTCTTCCCCGAAAACTCGCCGAGACGGTATAGTGTGGGCCTCTGTTTAACCTCGCGTTCATCTTTTAACGTCGAAATACAACATTGTATAATAGAAATACCCGATGATAATATTATTTTGATAACTGCACTCTCGCCACCGTTACGCGTATTTCAGTTTTAAACGAGCGTCGCGCCACGTGTGCAGAGATCGCGTTGCATCCGCTAGCGGGGGGATGTCGTGCGTCAGTCCCAAAGCGATCGTGACCCGATTGTTCCCTTAATTGAGTTCTAATAACAATAATCTAAAATTATGTGTAAGTATATTTTTGAAAACTAGCTATATGTTTTGCATTCCGGACAGATTATAGACCACTTCCGGTGTGTAGGTTTATTATCACGTTGAAACAAAAGAACCCAAAATTAGCTGATATTGATGATGGGAGTGACACTGTTATTGAAGTGACGTCGGACAGGTAAGACACATAAAGTTGTTTAATTTATATCCGAAAACAACGATAAATCATTCCTAACGAAATACGATTCGGATCGAAGTTCGGTTTTGCATGTTTTGAAAGGCCGTATTGTTTACGATTTTTGTAAAAATGTAATAAACTCTAGATAAAAAGAGATAAAAAAAAAATACTACGTTACACTCAATTTTTTTTTTTACTACTAAATACGACTCATAATGAATCTCTTGTTAAATTTTCAAGTGTTTCTGTTTGTCTAACAATTTTGTCCACCCAGCAAATAAAAATAACATAAAACCTCACGAAATTAGAATCTCCGTGGTTAATAGTTCAAAAATGACTCAAATATTTTAAAAATATTGCCACGGCTAAAATGGCGAATATAAGTTTTCTGTCAAGTCTACAAAAATATTTGCAACTAAATTATAACAAAAAACAAGATTGAAAATAATAAAAGTATTATTTTCGTACATTTTTACGTACGTTTTTCTTTCGGTTCATTATTGAGATTTTATATTAATATTTAAATGATCAAAAACCGACTTTATTACTTACGAAATATATTCCAAGTGCAACAAAAGAAACTCTTTTGTCGTATTTTTCAATTGGAGCAATATTTCTGGTAAAAAACATGAAATCTTTAACGCCGCGAAAGGCCGTAAATATTTGCCGTGTTTTATACCTATATTTCTGTTTCCAATTAATTTGAAAACTCCTTAGAAAATCAAAAAAATGTCTTCTTCAATGTATTATTTGAAGAAAATTACCTTTTAGAAAAAACGTTACACCCTTACTTTGGAGCATTTTATAAACTATTTTTCGTAAATAGTTTATAGATACACCGAAAAAACACACACATCATAGTAGAACCAAAACTTTTTTACCCAATATCTCTAATCAAATAGAGACATTTTTATGCTGTTTGAATCAATTTGGTTCATTTAGGATGTCATTGATTGATTATCTTTACAATTTTTCTATTAACATGGACAAATCAAAAAAAAAATCGTAGAGAAAAAGGAAAAAATCTACGGTTAATAATCTTAGAATAACTACCTTTGTAGAAATTCTGTTAAAAATAATTGTAGAAATCGCACAATGCTTTCATATTACATAGTTAATATATAATATTTGATTTTTAGTCAAGCTGCTTTTTGAATCTAAAATAAATTTCTACATTAAGTACACAACTTTTTTTTTTCTGACCGCTTTAAGTACAACTTAAGCTATTACATAAACTTCATGATTGATTTCTAAGCATTTTTGTTTGGTCAACCAATTATATTGACATAGTACCTACCATATAAAATCTAACAAAAATTAAATGTCTATAAATAGCTCATTTATGACCAACATTTTTTGAATATTTTATCACATCTGGAAAGTGTGAGTTTTTTTTTTAAATGTCCAGTATCTACGGATATTATTAACTGAATAACATTAAAAAAAAAAAAAAACAAAACAAAATTGTTAGTAGAAAATTTAAAATTATTATGAAACCATAACGACGTAAACGTCTGTTTTCATTTACGTCTTTTTGTATTTTTCTCAAATATTGTTAAAACTATTTGGAAAATTAAAAAATCAATTAAATCAGCAAAGCCACAGCATACCGTATCATTTTTATAATTTCTTGTGTTTTTCTCTGTTGTTCCCGATTGTTATGAAAAACCCTGGGAAATTAAACAAAATAACCTAACTAGAGCACTAACAAGATAAAATTTCCTTTTAGTAAAAATGCTACATACACTTGATATATCAGAGTAAGTTTTCTGTTCAAAATGTTACTCAGATTTAAAAAAAAAAAAAAATCGCACATTATAATAAATCTAATAGATTAATCACTATCCGCTAGATCTAAAATCAAATTGCGAATCTTAATCAAATACAGATAAACTGTATTATTAACAAATTGAATATAAAAAAAGCTGGACATACTTTATAAAATTGGTAATCTATGGTTGTGGTCTTGTAGGCGGAATGTTTGAAAGGTATAGATTAATTTAATTTACATACTGAAGGCATGGAAGCAGCGATAAATCATTGCAATTAAAACCGATTCTGAGCTTGAAACTCAGGATAACTGAGAAATAAACCAACCTAATAACCATTGTATTTAATAAAAGAAAAATTTTTTCCGAGAAAAAAAAACACATCTTAGTAAAATGAATAACTATTTCGGGGTATTCCGAGATTTAAAATCTATAAGTACACCGCTTCACGTACGGCTTTTATGATTATTTTAAGATCCTAATCGTAACGAGGAATCTATTAGTTTTACAACGACGTGGAAATGTAGGCCTACAATTTTAATAAAATTTTCATTATTCCAAAGCTTGTTGCTGTGCGATGCTAGTCCTGTTACAATTATAATTTTCTCAACTTGGAGAGTATTTTAAGGATTTTATTATTATTTTAAATATTTTTTTAAGATTTTTACATTTCAGGACGATTTATACTTATTTTATACTTATTTTAACAAACTATTAAAAAACCGATCGTTTTGTACATTTTCGAATGAGAATAATAGAAATATGTGTTCATTTTCCAATTTTAATGCCGTCCTTTTTTTTTTTTTTTTTGTTCGTTTTGTTCGTTTTTTTTTTTATTCAGTGAGGGGGAGATTTTTATAGTTTTATGGGAAATTGCGTGCTCGGATATTCTTAGGTATTATGTATTATAGGTATGTAGTAATACATCGGTGGCGGAAGGACTAATTGTTATACGTCTGGACGCCCGCGACCAAAGTATTATACAGGACGTCGTCGATGCGACGGCGACGATTGCGTTTTGATTGGATTCGCCGCCGCCGCCGTCGCCGTCGTCAACGTAGTCGTATATACGTCGCGTTCGCATTATCGATTCGTCTTCCCCGCCCCGAGACGGGCGTCTGAAGTGCCGTCGCCACCGCCCCGTATACACCGATACCGCCGGACAACTTTTCGCCGTGGCAAAAAAAAAAAAAAAAAAAAAAAAATAAACAGATATATACGTATATTACGTAATGACAAAGGCTCGACGACAGTCAGCCCCCCCGGTCTTCCATTCCGACGCCCGCCCGACCGCCCGCGCGTACACTTACAGCGCGTCGAGTGTAGCGCGCCACCGCGATCGGTGTCAACGGTTGACGCGCGCCGGAGGTGTTTTTCGACGGCCACGGGCCGAAAAGACATCGCACACGGGGCAGGGCCGGACGATAATCGATAACGTGGCGACTAATAATAATAATAACAATAATAATAATAATAATAATAACAATATCATTATAATAATAATTGTATGCGGATACGGACGGCTGTGGAGGGGGAAAGTGGAGAGGGGTGGGCGACGAAATAATTGCGTTTTGTCAATTTTTTTAGATACCGAGCTCAGACGTGTGTGTGTGTGCGTGTGTTTTTTTTTTTTTTTTTAATAACATTTCTTTTTTCTGTCTTTCAACTCGTCTACCAGCAAACTTGCTCCGGTCGAAAAATCACTGGAGAGCTTATTCGTAGCATATCGAGTCATTTTTTGATGGTCATTTCGGCGGTCATCTTTTGATTTTCCAAACGGGTTTATTAATTTTCGGAATAAACAGGAAATAGAGGTTAGATTGTTGTTTTGCGATTTGATTGAAAATCACTATCGTAGAAACGTGAAATTTTGACATAATTTTCGTATCAGTTTTTCCAAGTAAAATTAGTGAAATATTCTGGTGTTTCTTTTTTGAAAAATCACAGCATTTCGAAACGAAAATAACCGAACTTGGATCGTAATATCAATATCAATGACTTGGCGTTGCGTGCACATGTAAATAAAATAATTGTATGTGGCCTACCTTCCCAACTGCCCACCTGCAACAGCAGAGGAATAACCATAAGCGGTATAAGCTTTTATTTTTTTTTTGCTCGCTGTATGCCAAGAAATTTATTAGGCCCAAGTATTGGAATAGAAAACAATAGGTGCAGAAGACTCTTGGAGGAGGACATTTTTAATGTGCGTTTATTGATTCGACATTTCATGAATAGTATCCGTGGGAAGTACTTTAGGGAGGTTATTAATATTATAATTTTTTTTAAATCCTAAAAACATACTTAATTTCTTTGACAACAAAAACTACGGCCCTCGGCAAAGTGTTGAGAGCGTAACTTATTATATTACGTATAGTCTTATTAAGATGAGAATTTATTTCTCGAAAATCTTTTTGCAAATGATAGGAATGCTACCGAATTATTAACACCATAGCTGTCTATCATTTAAGTTACGGAATTTTCTCGGTCCCCAAGGGTTTTTCTAAGAAATTTAAAACAATATACTGGCAACGCTATATACCTCGAGTTATAGACAAAAACAATAACAAGATGAATGTGAATTCCGAACCTAAGAGGAGAACAGACGAGGGTCAGACAGCGCTATTTCAAAGTCAGATTTTTAAATTTCTCGCGCTTGAAATTTGGAATTTTTATTTTAATTTCTGCGTTAGTAAATAAACTAAATAAAACCATCCACCCACATTCCTGCTGACCTAGTTTACACTCGTATTAACCTACACCCCGGGTATGACGTGTTCAGACGAACTCGTCTGTCCGTTAAAAAATCGAATGAAGTTTAAATTTAATTTTAATTAACTCGTTTAAATTAATATATATTTTCAATAAACTGGCAATTTTGAATTGATTCGTTCGTATTTTTATTTAGATTGCAAATTTTATACTGAGAAATCGGGAAAATAATTTAAGAAATTCTTAGTTGATTAAAAGATCCACTAATATTACACAGATACTAAATTATACTGTCACAGAATTTATTACGTACAAATATAAAAAAAGTAACTCTGTGTATCTCAAATTCTCAACTTTTCACCTACAACGCTACCATACCCATCAGCAATGTTCAGCTCTTACTTTTTATCCCGGGTTTCTTTTTGATTTTATTCTTACTTTTTTAATATTTTAAATTTTTCATTCTAAATAACCCCGGCATTTCATCGTCGTCGTAGACGTTAATATTTAATGCGTTCAGGACACGTGTTAAGTATATAATATATTAGGCGGTCTATCGATCGGGCTTTTCAAAACGCGTCCTCTCGTCGGCTTGTCAAGATCGAAACGTCTTCGTTCGTCACGCGGAAAACTGACGAGGCATCTACATAAAATATCGTTTATAATATACCGGGTGTGGGCGGTGTCCGCATCATCAGCCGTCACATGGAAATACCGTGGTATAAAAGCATAATATAATGTAATTTTCATACATTTTTCGCAGGTTTCCGTGTATGTGTGTGTGTGTGTATGTGTGTGTGTGTGTGTACGCACACGTTCGTTGTGTCAACGCGTTAACGATGATGACGCGCCGAATAATCGGGTCTTTTCCCTCTCGAAAAAAATTCAAAATTCAATAATATACAAAAAACGGTTAATGGCGAACTGTACATATATATTATATTGTATTATATTGTTACTTATTTCGTACGAATTGTACAATGTGTACAGAAACGGATTTCGTCTTATACACGTACAACAGTGCCGGATTAAGAAATGTATCGCCCTTAGGACTTTTATAAAATGGCACCCTTATTATATTTATTGTCATTGTGAATTGAAGTAAAATTGTCGGTAGAAAAGTTGTTTATAGGAAAAAAAAAAATGTATTTATTAATGTCAAACCAATACATTCCTCACTCCACTCAGAATCTAAAATCTCTTGTATTCTTTTTTATTTTTTAAACATGCATTTTACATTGAAAAAAACTTTATAAAAACAAACAAAGTACAATAAAAATAAGTGTTTAGTAACTAAGAATTATACTAATTACCCTTAGTAAATCCATTTACACAAAATACTAATTTCAATTAGTTTTTGTCTGGATTTCCTCGTGGCGAATTCAGTTACCATATCATAATAATCCAAGCTTTGAAGAAGTTCGTTTTCTATATTTAACAAAGATAATGCGTTCAATAAATTTGATGTTATTTTAGACGTCGTATAATCATAGGACGTGATAAGATAAAACCGATATGAATAATTGTTTACGGTTGCCTCGAGATTAATTACGGGCTTCCATTGTTTGTTTTTAATGGGGAAAGAAAAATATTCGCGCTCCTTGTACAACTTAAAATTATGGCGCCCCTAGGCTCTGGCCTGCTTGGCCTATTCGTTAATCCGCCCTCCGACTCACGATATTGTTCCCGAATCACATTCGTCGTGTACCTACCTAGATAGCCGACAGTAGATTTGCGTAAGAAAACACCGTATAATACATTACCAATATAAATTGCATACTATTATACAAATATATATTATGCATTGTACGAAGGAACATTGGTGTGACGGAAGCTCAATTAAGGAGCGATTATAATAACAATTTTGCGTGAAGTTTTCGAAAGATTTTGGCACGGGGGCGTTTAATTTACATTCGAAACAGTAATCGAACGGATTACAACAATATCACCATTAACAATTACAATGATAAGAAATCGCCGTGCGTGCTCGCTACGGCTGTTCGGTTTTCACGATTTAAACGCCACACACAGCGCCGCCCAAATCAGTTTATGATGAGGATACGAGGGTCCATTAGACAGACCGAGACAGTAGAACGCGAACATTTTAAACTTTGCATTAGATGCAGTTCTAGACCAGAAACACCACGCAGTCTATTCTTCCTTCCGTATTCAAGCCCTATAGGGCGGGAAGGTGCTGGAGTAACTGGTGTTTTAAGTACGAAAATCGAATTATTCCTGTTGATTTACAATAGGTGTGTAACCTTGGTAGGATCACGGATGCGAACGCAGATTTTCCTATTATCTGTTTTGGCACGGGCAAGACCGGGCGGCGCTGCTATAGTTTTATTACGTGTAGTCCGCGTCAATGGGTTATTAGGTTTCAAAGCTGCGGTTAAATGTCAAGTACGATAAAGGTATGGCACGTTTATGATAACGACTTTATCGCACGGAAAAAAAACTGATTATGTTTACAATTTGGCGATTAGACGATCGCAATTTACATTTGTATATTTCGTATTGAACAAATTCAAAAAAAAAATAACGTCCGTGTACGTAACCGAAATAAACTACGGACCATCCACCTGCTCCCGTTAAAAAAACAGTCGACATTTTCTATAATTAATTCTATTTTCGACCGATATCCGGTTTCCTATTGCGGTATTGCGGGTTACTGGTGACAGCGTGACGAAATCGAATTCGCTCTACTTAGACAACGTCTTGGTATTATTATTGATTTTTTTTTATCCATAGTTTTTACGTCTTGTTTTCGTCTCTGCGGTATACATCTGCAGCGTATACATCGACGGCGGAACGCACGCAGACTTCGTATCGTATCATACGTATTATTGTAGTTCGCGGCGGACGGGGGAAGAGGGAAAACGTCGCTGTACACTGGTGCAGTTGCGTCACGTATATTCGCACACCGAGAACAATATTTTTCGGGGTTTTGTCATTATTATTTTTTTTCTCGGTTTTTCCAAAAAGGTCGCTGCACCCGTTACACTGTTACGCGGCGCGGCACTGCGGTATACCTATGAATTCCGATCGGTGCCCGCAATTTCACGGTGTGACCGCGGGGGCGGCGCCCGGAACCATATCAACGTTCCGTGTATACTGGAAACGGGAGACGGCGAACTGCGACAAACACGAACTTTTCTGAGATCCGGTGTGTAAACCGCGACGGAAACAAGACGCAAGAATATCGCCTGCGCGAACTGCGACGAATGAGCGGTAGACGTCATAATATTGTGTCCGATAATTTTCCGTACAGACACGCCGCGTATCGGCGTAAGGTCGGTTTTAACCATACCGACGAAATCGAAATTATTTTATAATATTATATATTAAAAAATTGTTAATTGGTTCGAGATTTCAGCAGACGGAATAGCGCAGTGATTGTGCCGGAAACAACGTCTATTGACTGCCGTAGGACGAAAAAGACACCGAACAATCCAGTGTATAAAAAGCAGAGCGGTGTTTTCCATTTAAGAAAAATGATTTCTAAAACAATAATTGAACATTGGACATTGCGCGGGCCGCGAAAATGTTCGCCGTCAACCGCAGACCAGTTTTCGATACGGGAGATCGGAAACGCTCCGGTGTAACGAGAATATCGCGAGTATAAAACTCGCGAAACACCCGCGGGGTCAGTCCGGAACTCTTGTTTTGTTTTTTTTTTTTTCGGTAAAATATAGATTCCAATACGATAGAATATTGTCGTTCGCTAAACGCGACGGACGATCTACGTTGTAAATCGGTCGAATTATACGTATCACACACCGTCGCAGTCGCGACTCTCCGCGCCCTTTCCGTTCCGACGCCGTCCCCTACCGTTCCACTCGGGTATATTATAATGTCTGGAATACCTATTATTATACGTATCATAATATAAAATAACACGGTCGTAGCCGTTAACGCGAACGTTAAAATTCGTATTTTCACCGTTTCTGTATGCATATACACACATACGGAGGGGGTGTTTTAGTTTATTTTTTATTTTTATTTAACTGTCGTTAAAAAAGAAAAAAAAAAATCCTCGTTAAATTATACATCACGTTTATACGCGCTGCAGTTTGTCGGTTTATGTTTCGGGGATTACATTGAATTTGAATGTGCATAATATTATCCCGGCGCCTGCATCGCGCGGTTTTCGTATACGTATAAACGTATACATTTATATACGCATATATAAGTAACGTTAACGTTTCCGACGTCCTGCAAAATAACGATAATAATAATAAAAATTATAAACTCGTAGGGAAATATAAAAGTTTCAATTATTATTATTATTATTATTATTATTGTTATACACTGTATAGTCGGTTTTTTTTAACGTAAACAGCTGCGTTGATGCGGAAATTCAAAAACGTTTCGATTTGCGAATAATATTGTATGTGAACATTTTTTTTTTTTTTTTTTTATAAATTTCGAGAAACTCGTTTTTTTTTTTTTTCATTAAATCAGTAAATATCGATTCAATATATTTTACATACATCCAGTGCAACAGTCGTTGCACGCGGTCAGTAAAAGAAAAAACCGCGTAGCAAATGAGAGAGTATATTTTATCGAACAACAACGTTTCCAATTAAACACGTGTAAAACGGCTCATGTTTTTGCGCAACTATAAAACTACAGAACCGATTGACTTCTAAAACATTGAACATATTACTGAGAGGTGCCTTTTTTTAATGTCATTCAAATCGACTCAATAAAACGGAATATATGGGCATAAATATTCAACATTTTTACCAAAAAAAGTTACGGACCAATAAGCTTATGCGTAATTTATCTTATAATCTCGTAAATTAATTAATCGGAGCATCGATTTGGAGAAAAATTTAATTTTTATTCATTCATTTTAAACAATTTAATTTATCACTCATTCATATCCGATGGATAACTTCTCAGTTATAGTCGTTTTAATTTCAAGGAAATATGCGTTGAAACAATTAATCTTTATACATAAAATAACATGTCTTGACTGACTGACTGATTTATCATCGCCTAGCCTAAACCACTGGACTGATCGGGTTGAAATTTGGTACACAGATAGCTATTATGACGTTGGTATCCAATAAAAAAACTATTTTTGAAAATTTAACTTTCAAAGGGATTAAAATAGGGGTGTTCAGGTATATTTGGCACGGACATTTAATTGCTTATTTATTGAGTTTTGTTTATTCAACGGTTACCTTAGTGTTACGGAAAGGAAAACTATTGAAATTATTAATATTATTTTTTTTTTTACGCTATTCGAATTTCGCAATAGGACACATTTAGTCCGCCGAAAGTTTCATTCGATTCTGACACGGCCAAAACGAAAAATGATAATGGGGTAAAGTAACAACAATACGAATTGCGGCACGGGCAACGCCGGGCGCGGGACAGCTAGTATTCAATTAAATAACACGTTATGCGATAAGGAATCACAATCAGCAGGGTAATTCTTTACCTTTTATTGAATATCAAATTGTTTTCATGCCTATTTCATAGAAATTAAAACGGTTGTAATTAAGAAACTATTAACCGGACACGAACGTATGATACATTAAAATATTAAGAACGATATTTTTTTATAAAATGGCTATTTTGAAAATATTCTAAAGTGAATAAGTAAAAAGTCATTATTTTTTTTTCTGTTTGTGTTTAGAGGATGAAAATAAAAATTTGATTTTTCTCCCAATCGATGTCCCCCTCGAAGAAAAACCGATTGAAAAAAAAAAAATCGAAAAAAATTTAATATTTACAGCGCCAGAAAAATCCGTCGAATACGGTGGAACACTCTATATACATGTATATATATAGGTATATCGAACCATGTACAATTTTGTGTTCTGTATTTTTTTTTAGATTCGAGGGAACTTTTGATTAAACTATGACAGTTTACTATGTTCAAGTGCAAAAATTCTACCTATCTTTCATCTAGATAAATTCGTATTATGTGTATCCCGCAACACTGTCTATCATTTCTAAAATATTTTGGTTATTAATTTTACATTCTCAAATAATACAAATAATCATCGAACAATTGGTTAAGAAAAAAAAAAGTATCATACTCTTTGGACTCGTTCTTTAATTCATGATTGATGTTGGTAAGGTTAACTATAATCAGGACATCGAACTGTAAAGACTGAAGGATAAACGAACACGAGCGGTTTATAAATATTTTATAAGCTCCACATAGAAACCTAAACCCACTTGACAAATAACTCGGGAATAATTTTAAATTTCGTGGATACAAAACAATAACATCTATAATATATTCCCCTTGGTCGCGGATTCTATTTTCTATCAATTTTCTTATCGATTTATTACGGTTGGTACGAGTGGTCAGAAAGTTTTTTAGGATCCTAATAATTCACAGTCACCAATCGATTCCTCTAAAATCATCGTAATACACCATAATTTCTCACTACGTATACGTATGGTTTTTATACATTTATTGCCCTACCGCATGACTTTTCCACTACAAAACGCGAGGCATTTTCCATTTACCTCCCTGCTCATCCTCCCTCGGTAGTACACAATACGAGTATTATATTTGTACAGGTCCGTACCATTCGTTAGAATCCATGATCTTATCGATATTCAATTTATCGGAACGCATCAATTCAGGGATCTCTGTTTAAAAATGCATCGTATTAAATGAAAATAAATATAATATCATAGTATTTGCCAAATCGAAATCGAAATTTTCGATATAACTGTTACTGTCTGGCTCTAAGTACACGAAAACAATTTAATGCGCAAAAGGTTTCGCGATATTCATGATGATATTTTCATAAACACGACTTTGTTTCGACTGGTTTATCTTTTAAAGTTTTAATAATATGCTACCGGGAAACAATATTAATTTATTTGTTTGTCATCGAATTTATTTTCCGACGAGTCCGTTGTTCGTACATCCAAATATTCTTATATAATATTATGTATTCGATTCCGTCGAGTCTCATATAAATGGAGTTTTTTAATTAAAATAAGTGAAATCTAATGTTAAGAAAAAAATGAAAATGAAAATGTAGATTTCTCTCCGCATTACTGGTGTTCTTCGCGTACGGCGTTTTTCGTTTCAGGGTTTATTATTTTTTTTTTTTTTTTAAATTAAATTATATAAAATTTTACACGTGACAAATGACACGTGCGTTATTACCACTCGTGGAACGAAAAAAACATCCCGCCGTGCCGCAGTAAAACCAACAATCGGAAATCGGAGAGATAATTAAAATACAATGTATTGATATACGATGTGGGCATTATGATAATATGGTTAGAGTGACGCAGCTACATTTTATCGGCCACGGTCCAAACAATTATTAACTCCCCCCCCCCTACTCAGGAAAAATTAAATTACGATTAAAAATTAATTTAATATTATTTTTGTTAGTTTGTTAATAATATTGATACAGTATTTTACGACGATAATAATGTTTTTGTTGCACTGATAAATGTTAACATTTAAATTAATATTTATGCGTTAATAATTTTCCGTATGCTCTACAGGTTGGCCCACAGTATTTAACTATTTATTCGTAATGTCAGTACATAAAAAACCCGGGAAATTTCGCCCGTGCAATGGACCGCTATTATAGGTGAGAAGTTGGGAAGGTAGTAGAGGGGAAATTTGCAACCTGCAAGTAACAATAAACCATTGCTAATGAAAAAACGATTCAGAGCAGGGTTCAGTTGATAGTGTTGCTTTGTCAACAATATACATGTCATATTATGGTAAACTAATTACATTATGCATTCTCTGTAATAATATTTTTTAAATATTGTACCTTTTTTTCCGTTTTATCTTCACTTTTCCCATGTTTTTTCACGGAAATAAAACTCCTGGAAAATTGAAAAAATGACATCCTTAAAAAACCTCTTCAGAGATGGTCCTCGGATCGGAACGGTCGTTATGGTGAGTCCGTCCTCCTTTCAGAAAAAGTGTTATCATTGAAAATCGGAGCAAAATTTCCAGTATAAAAGTTGTCCGCAGAAAAAAAAAAAACAAATAAACATTTCTGTAAAACCATAAGCTTCTTCGCTCCACTCAGAATCTAAAAGAAGCACACGGCTGTAGCTACTTTAAATACAATACTTATTACATAACCGTTAACCGTATTGACCACGAACATGACTATTACATATCATAACAGTCACTTTTCTAGAAATATGTTAACAAGTTGAACATGTATTTCTATTGAGAAACAAAACTATGTACACGTTTTAATACACTCGTTTGGAATAGTTACGAGTAGGCGTGTACATAATAATGTATCGCAATACTTATAGTCTTACTGTTTGTTAACAAATGGTCACATAATCATCGCATAATCTTGAACTCAATCAATTCAAGAAATTGAATTACCAATATCATTATAGAAAAATCCAAGTGCATATTTTTTCTTATCATTTTTTTTTTTTTTTTATTTTTTTTTTCAGAAAAATATCTATGGTTGTTGTATGGACAAATTTCCTGCGTGTAAAATTGTAGATTTTGAGGTTTTGGTATCTCTAGATTCAGAAAAAAATAAGCTATCGTAGTATTATAATAGACGTGTCTGACGTGCTATCTTTACGAAAGAATAAATGAAAAATAAAAAAATACAAAACCACTTATGTATTATCTACACTGAATCGTCTGTAAAATATCTCCTAGGTGATTCAAAATGTCCTATGTGACGTTAATTGTAATTTTTATTTTTTATTCAGAATTAATAGTTTTACGGTGTTAAAATTTCAAAATTTATTTTCGTCAATCACTGATAATTTTTAATTTTTTAAAAATAATGTTCGTGTCTCTAGAAAAATCAGATTTTAGCACATAGGAGATTTTGTTTCTCGTCAACAACGCTGATATAGCCCATAATATATAACGCGAGAACCACGATCGGATTACCAACCATGACGTATACTCGTACCAATGTAACTAAACGTACATTTCTTCAGAATCCCCGCACACGATTTTCACAAATCTAAATTCACGTGTTTACCGTTAAACGGCTTCCGGCGAAATACGGATCGTACCGACTGTTTTCAAAAGTCCTTATTTTATTTTTATTTTTTTACTCACCTAAACAATATCGGCCGACATTTTTCCAATTTCTCTTTCTGGTAGCACGTATCCCCGCCGCCGTCGCGTCGTCACCGTTGACCGAATTTTCGAAATTCCCGCGGATCCACACGAGCCCTCGGGCCGACAGCGAAATTGTGTTCGCATCGCGGCATATTGATGAGGTGCTGAAAATAAATAACGTTCTTCGGGTTCCCCGGCCGGTGCCCGCGGGGTTACAAAATTTCATATAACTCGATAACGATATAATTGCATTACATTATACACCAACTATACTTATTATGTACTTGTCCGTGTTCCGCATTTTGACCGGAAAACTAACAAAAGCAATCGTCCCCCTTTTCCCAATTAAATGTTATTATATTACAGTTGTTGATGTCGGGAACGCGGTACGATAGGGTACATTGAATCGTACCGAAAAATTACAAGGTTTAATGATAACATGCGCGTTTTTAGATAACGATTTTAGACTCGGGGAATGGGAAAGAGGCTGTTAGCTTTAAAACGGCGTATGTTTTTGTACATATTTTTTTTTACTCCCCATTTCCGTACAACCGTTCCTCGGTTTCGCACACGATCGAACGGAAAAAATAACCGCATTCGAAATCGTCGAAAACCGAAAAAAAAAAATGAAGCGGACTTATCTTCAATTACTGTTCGGACGAAATAGTTTTAGGTCAATAGATATTTTCGTTAAAAATAAATTTCAAAAAACTATACCGTAACTTTAACTGTGCAACGCAATATACGCGCACACTTTATTAACACGCTCCTCGGATATCGCGATTATTATTTTGATTGGGGTTTCCTCGGCGACCGGCTCTCTCTCCTCCTCGTCGATTTATATTTCCTAACAATATTATTTTCGAAAATATTATCGACGGGGGCGTTTTAATCACGCCTAAACTAATGATTATTATACAGGGGCAAATAAAATAATTATTTAATTAACGTTTAAAGTTATTATTATACGTTAGCGAAAATTATTAATCAATTATGAAACGCAGTTTATCGTTAATGATTATTTTCGGTCAATTTTAATTTTCTCCTACATTTTAGCCGCTACGGAAATCTCGCAACGGTTTTCAAGCGAAGCGTTGCAATCTGAACACGTTGTCCAGTCCGTGATTTTCGTTTCTTTATCAAGATTTTAATTACAATGTCGGATAGGGGAAAACCGAACAAAAACGTGGAAAATGGGCGAAAATACGGTCGTTTGTTGTTTTTTCAATTTACTTATTTTCCCCGCACAATTCAATTGATAATAACCGTAGGGACATTGAATATTCGTGAAAAAATTATATTGGCCTATTATTGACCCCGCTACAACATTCGAAACATTTCGGAGATTTTTCGACCCGTTTATTGACGTTTTACGCGCGTTTTTCGGTTTATTGTGTTGAAACTTGTAACGCATTAGCTTCGGGCCGCTATAACTATAGTACGATACCGATTGTCCGACAAATATCGTCAACACGTTGTTTCGTGCGATTTCAGCCTGGAACTCGATTTCGGAAAATACGCAATGCGATCTCATGAACGAATTAATTATTCCACGTTCATATAGCGAACTATTTTTTTCCCTACTAAGATTACACGATAACAATTGTTATACTGTATATTTATTAATTCCTTTTTTTTTTTTTACAAAACGTACACTCCACCACTGCAGGTTTTTCGTCGGTTTCAAATCATTTACGCGGATAGTATTGCGAGAATTTTCGTACGATCGTGGGTAAAACCTTTCAAAATTTTCACCGCGTTTTCCCCGAAAAGTGAATCACACTGCACAGCCCACGCGCACCCGGTCGATAAACGGCGAAACGGACAACAAAAGTAAAACAGATAAGAATAGAAATGTACTATTTTTTATTTATCTCGACTCTGTGCATGCGTACGCGTACATTGGTTTTTTTTATTTTGAATTAGCATTATTGAAGTGATTTAGTTTAAATCGTGTGCAATCCTTGCTGCCATAATATAATAAGAATAACAGTAAATTTTAAGAAATAATTTTGTTTTAGTTTTTTTTATAATATTTTCACTGTTTAGCTGTCCAGCATGGCAATACCCGTGACAGAGTCAAATGCTCGTTAATACAAAAATAATATTTCCTTTCGTCCGTCTCGCTGAGGTAAATAAATCCGATACTTACTACACACACATATACGCGTTTGCGCGTAATAGCAATTTAGATAAATTTGTTGTCTGTCAGTCGTATCGATTTAGCGAGACGTGATAAGAGTTCTGAAACAAATTTGATTACAGCTTATTCTAGTTTTAGTTTTTATTTTTTTGTTTTAAATACAGGGAGCTCACAATGATATGATCGATAGTTTAGAAAGAATTATTTTATATTTCGTAATTCTTTTTCTATAATTAAAAAAAAAATAATAAGTGCCTACAGGGCTAATTATTTTATTTCACTTTCATTCATTCGGGTAAGACGATTACTTACTTTTGATTATAAATGGCAATTTATATAGCAAATTTCTTAAATATCCGGAATATAAGTTTAAATACATTTCGGTGTTCACTGTTTAAGTATGCGTAGAAGGAATGTAGAGGAACAGTATTTTAACACCGCGCCCTCGGCCACCACACAGACGATGTCCTAATACTCTCCTCTACCCAAACATAAAAGTGAAATATCCCGTCAAAGGATTTACGAAAATAAAATTTTCAACATCAAAGTATATTTCATCTAATATTTCTTCTAATTATTTAGTACAGGTTACACTTTACACAAATAAAACGTAGGTATTATTCGTTCACCACCAAAAATAAGGGTTACAAAAAATAATGCCAATACAAAATATTAGAGCTATTTGTTTCTTCGTTTAGTTGGATACTCTGAATATACAAAATTTTTAAATTTTCAAATCAAACTTTTGGAAATAAATGACGAAATTCGAAAAGGTGGCCTGGCCAATCTCCATGTAAAACTTCATAATGATTTCAAATATATTTTTAAAAATATTAACAATTTGTCTAAATCGCTCTGCTCTGCATGTTACCAAGATAAGAGATTATCCGTTTTGAATTCCCCTTATGAAGCTGCCATAGTGCCATTCTTAGTGTTTGTCTTTTTAACGGACATTATAGTAAAAATGTCAACATAATCATCTAAATTAAAATCCAAGGATCCGTAAAATTTGTTTGAAAAATAAAATTCCTATTGTAAAACTTGTGGATAAAAAAATTCTCGACGATCTCATCGGTAATTTTCGAAATATTGACCATTTAAAAATGTAAGTAATTTTTGAAAAAGATTTAAATAAGACAGACATATATCGCAAAATAATAACTTAAAGCCACTAGAAGAAATGAGAAATTGGGAAGGTAGGATATAGATGGGAATTTATATATTTTTGTATGCAATGATTAATCATTGCTAAAGAAAAAGATTCTGAACAGAGTTAAGTTATTAGGTACATGTTTTCAAAGGCCATAATATAAAACGATGTTCGTCGAAATATTTTATGTTAAAATTATTATAAAAAAAAAAACACTATATTAAGATCAGCTTTTTCTTATTGACTACTAAATACAACTCATACTAAACCTCCTTTTAAATTTTAAAGCATTTCTGTTTCATCTAGCAATTGTGTTTACAAAGTACCTACCGAATAAAAATTACGTAAAAAACTCACAGAATGAAAATGTCAATAAAAAGCTCAAAAATAGCTTAAATATTTTTAAAATTTTATCATGTCTACAAAAGGCAAATATAAAGCGTTTGTTCATTTTTAAAGTCTCTAAAAATGTTTTTTAACTGATTTACAACAGAAAAATTAAATTGAAAACAATAAAGCATTATTTTCGTAATTTTTTCCATTTTTTCTGGTTTTCCCAATTTTTTTGGAAAAAGCTGGGAAAATTAAAAAATTGAACTTGTAGAATTTGTGTACGCCTTATAAAAAAAAAAAAAAAAAAAATATTAACTATCATTGTTAAACCAATACATTCTCGCTTCGCTTAGAATCTAAAATACGATGAGCTGTATCTTCGATTATGAAATAAATATTTAGATATGAAACGCCAATCACGTTTTCTTCGAAATGTCGTCATTTTACTTTTAAAATCGATTTAAATGATTTTCGTTTGTTTTACGGGAACACAAATTATTGGTATATTGCCCATCAGAACCGTTGAGAGACGACAAACATCACTGCGGGGCGTTTTCGGCAACTATGTGCATCGGAGTTGGGCCAATGAACTCAATACCAGACAGTGTATAATGTGCAGTTTTTTTTTTTTTTTTTTTATCATTATTAATTTAATTCAAACATAAATTATATTTTGATTATAAAGAGAAAAAAAAACTACTTACTTTATATTTACTGCAGTCAGTACGTACATACATAGGTACACATTAATATACGTACAAATAAGAATTGCTCGTACAGTGTTATAACATTTACAAATAATTTGTCGCAGGTACTAAAATTAAATTTTCGGTCCGATGCCTTATATTATAAGAACACAAATACGGTATACGGTATATTTTATTTCTTTATATACATATTTATAATAGGGGGCGAAATAAATAAGAGTTTTAAATGCGCGCACGGCACAATAGGCGCAGCACTAGGTCTTAAGAGCTGTATTCGTTTTTTCTGTATAGCGCAGTTCGCCTCATTCGGAATAATTAATGCATTAATAATTATTATCGTATTGCTGGGTAGGTCGCCACTGCGTACGAATAAAATGTAACGATCATTAGATTTTTACGTCGTTAGGGTCTGACGTTCGTTATAAATAAACAAATGTTTACTTTTTTTTATATTATTCGGAAAAAGACTTGAACTTTTTACATAGGATACTCGACAACACTATTGTTACGTATTTAGTTTTTCGACCACGTAAACATTTCGTGGAGTAAATAAAATAACCAACGGCATTCTGACATTGATGAAAAAAAAAAAAAAAAGTCGAGATGAATATCTAACTAAATAATTATTTTTATCGTTTTAAGTTCAAATTCTGACGGTTGTAAAAACTATTATTATTTTTCACATTTGTGGTATGAAAATTATTACAACTTTCAATCTAATTTAGCATACAATTGACGTTTAACAGGCACAAGAGTTTCGTTTGGAGAGTTATATTGGTTATTTATTGTTCAATAATAATCATACTATTTTCTTAGTATTTTGCGTTCCCTGCACCTTACGTACACCGTTGCAGCAGTTTCTCTAGATACACATAATCATAGAAAAACCTTCGGTTTTTTTTTTAAACATTTCGTTTTAAAATTATTCGTTCATCAGACATGTTAAAGGCTAAAAGACACACACAAAAAACGAATCTACGGCGTTGTTTAATAATTATTAAACTTTAATACATAAAAATAATAATAATACAAAAAAAAAAAAAAAAAACGAGTACATCTATAATCGGACTACAATTTTGACTGAGGTCAATATACCTATTGATAATACGCGCAAAGTTGTGCTTTAGTTTTTAAAAAATTAGTATATTTCTGAGCGAGGCTGGTTCGGTTGTCGTCGTGTTTCGCATAATACGAGCACCTATGTCCGCAAAGTGATGTGGTTAATTGGTTCTTCCTTCCCCGGTACGCCTGATAAGAAAACAGAACCATAGACCGCATAACTCCATCGGCCATCATACTTAAAGTCAGTAACTGTGCGAGTTTATGTCGAAAGTTTAATGAAAAAAACCCTAGATCATAGTTTTGGCAATGCATGTTCTGGTGCCTAACCTTTTTGTTGCATTGATTTCTACTAGGTTCCAACATCGCAAAAAACGTTTGTGTTCGCTGTACGGTATTTTACTAATGGATAATCAGTAACCGGAGACAGTAAATGCAGTTTTTGATAATTGTTCGCGATTTCGGCTACCCAGTTGTTGAAAAATGCATTGAGCTGTCAAACAACAATAGATTGCCGTAAACAATATCGAAAAAACGCGCCAATCGTTTATGCAAAATCACGTCCGGGGTAGGTCAAGAGAGGTGGTCGATATTTTCAATTCTCTCGCGGTTTATCGCCTTTGTGTTATCGCGCGGGAAGAATAATAACTGCCCGGGGTCCACTAGAAAACTGCTCGGCGCATTTAATAACACCGAAACTTTTGCGCACCGTATGTAATATTATTATGGATTATACACGGGTAATCTTTGGAGATGCGTAGCCGGAAACACGAAGAAAATGAAAATACAGTTATACGTGTGCGTGTTTGTGTGTGGTGATGGGGAGTAGATTACCTGTCGCGCGTTTCGCGTATGACGGGAAAGATAAATGCGTTTCCATTTCAGAGTAGGCAGTACCCACTACGAAATACCGGGTACCCGCGTATTATTTATAAAAAAAATATTTATGCCTCCGGGCCGGTCGAACTGTTATAATTTCTCGCGATAAACGAAAAATTAAAAAAAAAAAAAAACAATAATAATTATTATAATAATAAAACGAAAAATAATAAACTATTTACAAATTATGAAAAATACAACATTCGCCGTTCAAACCTACACGTTGTCATTTGCACGGTACACGGGAAATTACGTAATTGAAACGAGACATGGGAGGGAAATTACGAAAATTCAACAATTAAAAACAGTGTAGAGAAAAAAAAAAAATAAATAAAAATATATATATAATTACAACCGTCGCCGCCACCGCCGTCGTAAATGTGTAATGCGTAACGTATAATGGTTTTTTTTCTCGTGATTAAACGTAAAAAAACACGACGGCGAATACGGACGTCCAAACTTACACCGCCGCGCGCACGTGATGACGGTCGCGGGATTTCGGTTTTTCCGGGGGTTTTCCTCCGCCGTTACGCACACGCCGTCATGTCTGCGGCACAAGCGACCGCGGCCGTCGCCGTCGATCCGCCCGACGCGTCGTGGATGCGGACGAACGTTGTCGTCGTCGTCGTCGTCGTCGTCGTCGTCGTCGTCGAAACGTCCTATTCAGAAAATAGTATAGCTGATACGACTAGGTACTGCAGTTAGAACGCGAAAATGAATCAATTTTTACATCGGGTGATCCTGCGAAGTATGTCCGTGCACGTCCTGATTTTCATCACCACGTCCTGTTGCATCAGGTTGAAGCACATGGCGATCAGCGCCATCCCGAGCATCAGGTACATCGAGCACAGTATGAAGCTGACCTGTATGGAACCGGACCCGTTCGCGGTACCGGTGATCTTGCTGCCCGGCACGAAGTCGCCGAACCCGATGGTGCTCAGCGATATGAAACAGAAATACGACCCGTCGAAAAATTCCCAGTCTTCCCATTTCGAGAACAGCACCGCGCCGCCGGATATGTACCTTGGAAAAAACGAAACAGATCATTATTGTCCGCGCGGTCACGAGATCGGCACGATATTATCGCTACCGCGGGATACGATATGATTACGGGGCCCGAGAATCGCGTACGCCCGGCGAGAGATAATCTTACGGACAATCTTAGAAACCGTCTAGTCCAATGAGTGCCCGAGTTTATTTTCTATAAACGCCGTGTGATTTCCGATAGATTTTTAGCTTTTTTTTTAAAAAAAATATTCTATAGTTATACGTTAAAATCGTACAGTTTTGCCGTGGCTCAGTACATAATTGTCCGAATATTTTTAATCGAGATTTACCCGGGATAGTTGTTTTTCAAAGACCCGACTGTTGTGGAAAATCGGAAAACTAGGTGATACGAAATAAATTAATTTAATTTTTATCTGTACGCGACAATGAATCAATGGTAGCAAAAAACAATTTTTGAGCGAAAGTCGGTTAAATACGTTTATTATTTTAAAAACGCACGTGCATACACTTTTTACACTTTTATATTTAAACTACATTTTTTTCTAAACAGTTTTTCCAGAATTAAATCAAACTCAAAAGATCCGAATATTTCAAATGGTATTGAAAAATAAAAATCGCCCTGTAAGACGATAATATTATTTTTGTGTGACATGCGATAAAAAAGCAAAATCAAGAATGCGTTTTTCGGGGGTTTTACAATAAATGACAATGCTACAAAGATAATAAAAAAGTTAACTACTTTGTTCGCCAATTTAACGAAATTTTGTACCGGAATATAGCCACTAATGATTATGCTCGGAACAAGATTTATGATAGGAAAGTTGTTTACACGTCATAGTAAAATTAATACGTTCCTGGTACTCTCTAACACACAAGTTGAACGTCACCGTATTTTCATGTTTTAAATTCATCGAAAATGTAAATTTCCCAAAAAAAAAAAAAAAAACAAAATTTAATTTATACTTAACAAATAACTTTACTGACAATCTTATTGTGAAAACTAATCGTTTTATTATTTGTATCATTCGTTTGCGGTGATCATACTCACACGCGGTTTTCTAGGACTTTGGTGACATTGACACCTGATTGGCGGATAACATAATAAATGCACGATCGGGGCCCGTTGGGTGCGATTCTCTTTTAACTGACACCGAAAGAAATTACGTATACGTATGTTTTGCGTATTATTGTGGATAAAAATCACGTAATTTCGGTGTTTTTTCGTCATTTAATTTTTTGTTTGTTTTGTTTTACCGTTTGAACGTGCGCGGACCGATAAAACCGACGAGTCATTTGCGACTAGACGCGTTGCAATTCAAGCGAAGGATTTCCCGCGTCGTATATTTTTGAAAATCGTAAACTTTACCACCACGCGTGCCCGGTCCCTTCCGCATAGATTGCTCGACGACGACAATGATAAAAAAAAAAAAAAAAAAAAAAAAAAAAACCGAAACAAAACACGCTTTACATAGATTTATCGCAATCGAACGTGCTCCTCTTACGGTCCGTTACCGTCATAATATTAGCGTCGAGCCATCGTAAAAACCGTAATAATAGTAATAATAATAATAATAATAAAAAAAAATCTCGGTTTTTTGGCACGATGGAAATGGCAAAATATTTACTATTACTATTGCGATGACGCGTTCGCGTACACCTACGCCCGGGAGTAGCTAAATTGCATAGCCGACGCGCCGCGCGTTCCGGTCACCCGGCTGCTCGTCGATATGCCAGAGTGATTTCCGTCGAATCGTCCCGGAAAATAATGAGATTATCGCAGCGTATTAACTGTGTCTGTCGTCACCGATAATCTTGTACGTATCCGGCGGCTCATTATGGACTGAACTTTTCCACGCTGGGGCGTTAAAACAAAGTTGGTTTTTAATCGGGTTTGATCGGTAAAAATCGGATTCTAATTTCACCGTGTTGTTCCGGGAATATGGTGGTGTTTTTTTTTTTTTTTTTAGCTTTTTTAGCTTCAAACAACACTAAATATCATTCTCGAGTCTCGACTCTCAACCTCCCCCCACCCACCTGACCTAAACGTCCCGTACCACAATTTGTACGCTCGAATCGATTGGGAAAAAATTCCGATTTCCCGATTCCATCGATATCGGCCGACACACGCGACATTGGCGTGCGCCTATGTTCACCGTTATGTTGATTAATATCGACTGGAAAAAAAAAAAACCCCCAAAAACGTACACCCCCGAAACATTCGGCGAAGACAATCGACGGGTCGCGGGAGACGAAACGAAAAAAAAAAAACCTCGCCGCGTACACTCGAATTTCCGGGGTATAATTAGAAATCGATTAAAAACGCCGTCGGAAACGTAACGTTCGTAGCCGACGGCGTAGGCGCGCCGGACGGCCGGACGCGTACGATAAATAAAGAAACCGTTCGGTTATGAAAACGGGGAAATTTATGTGTCGTCGACATCGGAAACGTCGGCGCGCGTCTCGGGGGCGACAAATCGAATTACGGCTAGCGGAATTCCGGCGTTTGACCTCTCGGTCCTTGCACCGGTGTAACCGCGGAGTTTATAATATCATTTCGTCGTCAAGCGGAACAATTTTATACCCGTCGGCGAACCGGCGGCTACGATGACGGCGGCCCGCGGTCGTCGAAAACAACTCTGAAACGATTGTCGAAACGGTTTCCCGGTAAACGAGTGTTATTTGTATCTCGTCGAAAGCAAATTATATTCGCTTGGTCGGAAAATCCTACGAGTGTTTTTTGTTTTTGTTTTTTTCTGCTCGCGGCTATATGGGTACCGGACGTTCGCGGGACGGTAAATAATACGATTTCCGTCAGTTTTTTTTTTTTCGGTCGTTATTTCGATTAGTATCGTAAACTGCAGAATTTTCAAAATTTACCCTTATTCCACAGTTTCGTAAATTGGTATACGTAAATTGAAAATCAAAAGCGTTGCGTACCTATGTGAGTACGTTTGCTTCGCTGTGAATCAATTTACCATCATTGGCCTACGGACAGATTAACAGTTCTTAGACGGTCGGCCAGTCGGGATGATTACAATAAAATTGATGTTATATTATTGCATGATATTCAGTAGAAATGTTAATAACCGTTTTTAGTCGAATCTTAATGTCGAATTCATTATTTCAATTTAGTTGCGATTGTACCGTAACAGAAAATTATGTAAAGTGGTTAGACATTCTTCTTTATAAAGTTTTTTTTTTTTTTTGGAATTCTTGTATAATTTTTTTTTTTTTTTTCAGATAACTGCCCGGACAAATTTAAAAAACTCAGTATTCATTAATTACTAATACGTTCACAAACATCGTTAAATATCGTACCTATTGTTGATTTACCATTTCTAAAATAGCGGTGCGGTATGTGTCGGCCTTTTTGGTGTATCGTGTACAATAATATACACGTGGTGGGCAAAATGTCCTGACGGTCTTTGTCTCGGTATTTTAAAATGTATCCGTTTGCAATACTGCCCGAGAATTGTGTGTTTAGCGGACACGCGAATAATATAATTACGATAGGAACCGTTAAATTCGTTTCCGCCGTATTTTCGGCGCACCCGACGGCGATAATAATCACGAAAAGGCGTTTTGACGGCACGCGTCAGGTTTAATTAAATTTAATCCCCGGCGCATCAACCGGCGGATTTGGCTGTCTGTCTACGAAATTCAAGGAAAAACGTCGCCGTCGGATCGGGAAAAATAATTTTAAGATCTATAATAATAAATAATTACGAAACCGCGCGAAAAACGCATCCGGTATCTCGAATAGAGTTTAGCGCTTGTGTCCCTCTACGGTTATAAATGACACACTTCGCAACCCTCCTCTGCCGAAATCGTTCGTTTCGATATTATATTTTCCCGTAAAAAAAAAAAAAAAAAAAATCGTATATCGACGAAAGTTTTTGTTATTATTATTGTTATTATTTTTTTTTTTTAACCATCGTGCGCGCGCCGTTCCGGGATTTATTTATCACGTCAAGGACCGCACGTACTGTTTCGCTTCGGGATTTATGTGATATTATAGGCTTGAGCAGCATTATTTTTTTTTTTTTTTTTTTTTTTTTTGCTCTCTCCGACCAGATTACCACGTGCGCGCGTTCGTTTAGCCGTAGTTGGTATTCATTCGCAGTGTTATCGTGTCAGATCGATCCGCTTACTTTATTATTATTGTAAAGAGTAGACTTGGGAATGTAATAAAACATATTAAACTCCGAGAAAATATTTTCACGTCCTACATATTCTAAATAAAGCACTTACATTTTCATTGTGATAAATGGGTGATTGCAGTACCTATAAACGGTGTTTGAATATTAATCTGGAAAATAATAAGACATTTTTGACTTGAACTTCATTTAGTCTGGGATACAACTCGTACGGAACATTATTGTCGTCGGACGGATCATCGATATGTTTGCTATTACAGCTTATTTAACAAAACGATTTAGGGAATTTAAATGCACTACGTTAGTTTTCCCTTAGACTCAGCTACTAGGAATCTAAATGTTGACATTACTCCTGTCCGATACGGTCGTCTGATTTTCAGGTATTGTAACACCTGCATAATGTATATAGGTATTTATAGAATATTAGATTCTACCTTTCATTAAAAATCCCACGGGAATCGGATCGGCCATTTCCGAGATTACTCATGACGCACAGACGTCAATTTGGTGAAATCGAATGTGATTAATATTTTTTTTTTAAACTCATAAGGGGCATAGGGAATAGTGTACGAATTGTAAATATCTTGCAACTTGTTTAGGAAACAGATTTTATTGCATCGTAGCATTATAAATTTATTTCGTCGTATTTACATTGGGAAGAAAATAATTTATCGTGCAATATTTCGGAATATATTGATGTGAACATTTTTACTAGTATTCTGGTTCCAGCGCTATTTGACGTATATTTTTGCGTGGATATAGTCCGGAGAAATTCCATTAGATCATGTGCCAAACGCTAATTTATATTTATAAATAAACGCGTCGTTTTATTTTTCCGTTGGTTTTAATGCATTTTGAAGGTGTTTTCATTGTCCAATTTTATTTTTCGACCCACAACGCAATCATATTTGTAGTAAATTTGTAAACTTAACAAGTCTAAGCGTTAAAATATTCATAACAGCCGCAATAATAAATATTACGAAAAGTGATTGGAAAATCGAAAAATGACCTTCTCAAAGTACCATCTAGTAAATATGACAATATTTCCTCTCGAAAAAAGTGCTGCACATACAAGTTGAAGCAAGATTTCTGGTAGCAATTTCGGTCGCAGTATATAACTAAGTTTTGCTTACAGATATACATTGAATTTTCCATCTGCTCTCCACACATCTCACCTACAACAGTGGCCTACCCGTCGTGCGAAGTATGTCCGTATTTTTTTAAGTACGCCGTTTTAGAGATGCGCAAATTGTTCTCATACGAATACAAGTTTACACGTGAAACAGGGAACAAAAATCGAAAGGAACTTCGCGACATTTTTTTTTTATAAAATGTAACTTTGACCCGTGTTTTCCACGAGCGTATTATTTTAATCGGACTTTGTATGTGAAAAGCTATTATTCAGAACATTATTAATATTTGCGTTTGTAATTTCATTCAGATACCTACGGGCTACGACAGCAACAAACTCTTAACAGTGACGCGCCACGGCCTAATTAAAACATTCCTCTTCGTTGCCGTAACATATTATATTTCATTGGATCTTTACACAGTCACACCGTGCAGTATTTCAACAGCGTGTGCAAGCCTATACATTGTGTAGTTTTCGGAATTTACGGCATTTCCGGGACCGTTTCACTGTCGACGAAAATTTCAACGAATTCGTTTACTATAAACACACGAATACGAAAAATGTAAATATTTATTAAATTGTAAGTACGCAATTTGAATAAGCCGTTCACATTACGTTGGCGTATTCATTTGTTATTTTATTACCCGCGAATATTTCGATCCGAAAACGCTCGCGAATCCGGCCGATATGACAACGAACCGATAAAATATATGTAATTATCAGGGTGTAGAGTAATGGGCACCGAAATTTCTGATGTGAATTATAAAAAAAAAAAAAGAAATAACTATGAATGATAAAAAACGAAAATTCGAAATGTTGACATTGACTAATGATATAATAATAGAGCCGTATCTGAAAATATCTGACTTTTATCTAAAAAGATATACCTTAAATTTTCCGAATCGCTCTAATTTCTCTTCAGCATAATATTCTCGATAATTTTTTTTTTTTGACACTTTTAGATTTGTTCAAGCATTAAAAGATGATATGTAAAAACCTAACTATCTGTTACTTCGTCGAAAAAATCAAATGTTAGCAAGGAGGCTATGTAAATAAACAGTGGAAAAGTTACATATACATGTAAATTGCCAATTTAAGGCAACATTTGAAAGATTTAATTTTAAAACTCTAATCATAAAAAAATACCTTATTAAAAGTACTTTCAATAAAAATAAAAGTATTATTTTTATATGGAATTAATCTCAGCAACGTAGGACATTTCGTCACACTTTGTTTAAATTCCACAACTCGCACGTAAAATAACCCAATTTATAAACGTTAAAAATTTGAAAATATGTTTAATTAATTTTTTTTCTTTTAAAAACCTGTAACTTTCTTTATTATAATGTTTCAAAAAAAATGTCTTCGAAACGTATTAATGAAAATTAACGCATAATATATTTTTAAAACAAAACTTTTTTAGTAAATAACATTAACTTAAAAAAGAAATTTATGCAAATACAACGAAGCATATTTAATTTATTGAAGTTCTTTCAAGAATATTATACTTTTTTTTTAACCATTATTATTTTAATTTATCTAAGTGGCTCAAAATGAAAACGGGCATCGCAAAGATATGGTAATATCAAGTTCGAAATGAACGAAAACGCAGACTGCAGAATGTAAAGTCAGTGGTGAAAGAGTAACCGTAAATCGGTTTGTCGGCGAACGAGACCGCGAAAACCCCACGTCGATAATCGTCGATTTTTTGCATTTGTACGAGAAATGTTTACAATTTACCAAACAATTACTAGTTCTTAGGTTTGTGATTGTCATTTGTCTTCGGGTTTGTCGCGGAACTGCACGCGTATTTCCTTCCTTTCATTAGCTGCGTCCAACAGTCCGCTATCCTGCATTTCCGTGGTATAATTCGAAAGTGCCATATACGGGGTCGTCATATACGAAAAAGCCGAGCAGAAGAGCATTTTCGAAATGTTTTCGGTCTTTAGTCGCGTTCCGGAAACAGTTCCGTAGACCGCCGCCGCCGACTGCAAACAACAATAACTCAGTGACGGATCCAATCCGAAAGTCTCGCCCCCTCGGATACGATTTACGACCAAACGCGCCGCCGCCGCCGACCCCTCCCTCATCCCCCCTCCCCCGTTCACCGGATACTTTCTCCGAGTTTTTAATACTGCAGCCGGCGAGTCAGGCGGTCGTCGGCGAGTCGCTCCGGCAAAGGCGGCGACCGCCGCCATACAACGGGGCGACGGGAACACGGTGTTCATAAATCAGTCGGCCGAACCGCGTTCGGATATTATTTGTGTTATTATCTGCCCGCAGTCGAAACTCGGGCCACGACATTTGCCAATGGCGAAACGATCGGGTGGCGCGCGAAATTCTCCGCGACGTGTCAGCCCGCGTATAATGCGCCGGACTCGCGAACCGATGAAATTATTATTTACCGGCATGTCGATCGAACCGCTCGGAAAATGCCAAACCAGCGTGTGCAATATTATAATATCGGCAATTGTCACGAGTCTATTTGACGTGAACGACCATTTTCTCGAAGTACTCTTTTCGTGGTTTTTTTTTTTCACGTGTGCCACATAATGACAAGTACATCGATAACATCAATAGAATTTGATTCGTAGACGTTTTTTGCTTTTAAATTTCACAAGGTTAAAAACAAAACGGTTTTAATCGAAACGAAAAAAAAAAAAACCATACATCACTGCCGGACAAATACATTTATTGTTATGCCCAAAATCTGAAATTATGATTGGTAAATTTAGAATTATCAAATTAAAGTGCACACAATTGGTTTTCCACTGATAAATAAAATATTTATTTTTTCCAAAAAAAAAAAAAGGAATTTCCTACGTAAAAACTTTTAGGAACCATATATTCTAAAATATTATAATGTCTTTATTTCGATCACCTTTATTCACGAAGGTGAAACCACTACCACTTTTTATTCAGATGGCACGCACCGCTCATACTCCATTACGCTTTATTTACCAAAACTTAAAATTGGAATATCTCGTCAACGGAACGAAGAAAATTTAATATATCGCTACTAAAATGTATTAAAACGAAATCTCCAAATATTAGTGGAGTTTGTAATAAAGGATTCTATTAAAAAAAAACAAAAATTAGTAGCGGTGTCAACCCCGAGAATAAGGTATGACTAAAATAAGGATAATCTAACATTTTAGAATTTACGGTTTCAAAGGTGTTTACATAAGGCATTTTTTTTTTTTTTTTTTTTTTGTAATTTGAAATATTGTATCCGACGGCCCGTAAAAAAACGATTAAGATTTATTTATATTTGTAAAGAAATATTATAGTATAATTTGTCAAACTTTTCGTGAGCCGTTTTGCAGCAGAGTTATTCGGCCGTGGGAGGGGACTACGTCACGACCGGAAAATTATTTAGCGTATTCGTTTCGGAAGATTATTTTTTATAAATAATTGCCGAACTCTTTTCTGAGTAGAACGAAAGGAAAAACAAATTATATATTATAAAACGTTAACATTACATTTTGATTAGCGCCGTCGGGTGATAATAAATCGTCAAATCGAAATGCGTATTTGAACGGAGTTCGATGATTAAACATTTTTTTTTTAAAAATAAATTTAATTTGACAATCATTACGAAACTACGAAACGAGTTATAATTGTCCGTGAGTTTTCGTCTACTTTTTACAATTGTTCACATAAATCGAAAGTTTACTGAGTGGTACGCAAAATACTAAGATGAAGAATACTGGTTTTATCGAAATTTACACTTTGAATGTTTAAACATATAGCGGCAATGCGTCGACGAGTCAAAATTCGCTTTTCTAAAAGATGCCCGTGAAAAGGAAAAATATAGAAAACCGTAGACGGAAAAAAAAATACAAAATACACACTAGAATGGATCAAAACAAATGCATGTATGTATACATTAATATTGTGTTAAAAATAATATTTTTAATAGTAATTTCATTTGATGATCTGTCAAAATTACGTACATTTTTAGGTTTCGCGGCTAAAAAATTCGTCAATATTGGTTTTCTACTTATCAACTATAGTGTTTTATATGTTTTTTTTTTTTATCAAATTTTGATGATTTGCGTATTTGCGTTCATACCATTTATTGTTCAGCGATAATTTAACAGTAAAAATAATTAAAATATAATGTGTACAAATTGCATTAGTTGACTGAATTCACTGTTTGTTAGCTAACATTTTTTTTTTTTTTTTTGTCATGAAATAAGATTTCATGGCATATGTTTTACCCGTACAAATGAAATATTAAGATGTGTTGGCCGGAAGAATAAAAAAAAATACGCTCTTTTAGTCCACCCTAATACGCACGTTATCGAAACAACGGATACATAACTCGTTTCGCTTAGGTCGTAAAATAACATTCGGAAGAACGAAACGGATTGTGTACGGCAAAACAGGAACGGAAAAACGTGCGTTTTATCGCTCGGCGGCCTTTTATTTCGAAATAATAATATTTAAAAACGAATATTTTCGCCGGTGCGCCGAATAAAAATACGCTTAAATAATAAAACTTTTCCCGTTGCTGGTTATTATTATAATTTATGAATTAGACTGCTGCTGAGTTATGTGAGAGTTTTTAATTAACGAGCGCGCGTCGTAAAAATTATGTTTTATTATTCAAGTCCGTCAGCTATTTCGGTGCAGGCTGATCGGATTTCAGACGGAATATAGCAGCAGGTCGGCCAACCCGCGGCGCAACGAAACGAATTTTAAAAATCCGGAAACCCTATCCGACTTTCTTCTATTTTTATGAAACCTCTATACGGTGGACAGTCACGGGGAAGTTCAGAAATTTCCGCTTTAGGGAATCGCCTGCCACTGAGAAAACTAACAGTTCTACACTATGGTTACACATAGTAGCGACATAGTGAACATTTGTGTGAAATGACAACATTATAACGGAAAAATAATTTTAAAAAGTACATACATATTAAAATCGGTAGTATTGTAATTACGTAAATGAATTAATTTTAATTTTTTTAAGAGTTAGTTATCATTATGTTGTACTGTAACTTATGTATATAATTTATAATATTTAATTTATATTGTATTATGTTATATCAGTTTTTTTTTTAAAAATATTTTTTAATATAATATGTTTTTTTTTCGCCCCAGTGGATTGTTTACTTGGCCACCGGGAGTAACCTCTATTTGCTTGTGCGAAATCGCTGTGTTACTTTAATAGGTTCTTCGTTAGAAAAAAATGGATTTAAAGACCGCCTCTTAAATTCTGCTGATCGTAGTTATTTTAAACCGCAATTTGTTCAGTTTCGAAAACCAAGCTAACCGTTTTAACCGAACAGACCGTCTAAACGAAATACGAAAACGGGCATGAACCAAATATTCGTCTAGGCTGGCTAATATTATCGTTTGTTTGTTTTTCTTGTCTACCACTTACCCGACCATTATAGTTAGACACAATGATATGGGTACGGTGACCTCTTGCGTGTCGTTGAAGCTCAACGACGAACTACCGTCGGTCGTGCCCTCGTCGTCGCTCTCCTCACCCTCGGTCAGTACACCCGTATTTAATTTCAAATCCCGCATGTCCATCTGTAGTAAAAAAAAAAAAAAAAACAAAAAATACTGTTGTCAAAGTGACACGAATGTCACTGCTGTGCGCCCGCTTTTCATATGCCAAGCCAATGCGTCGTTTATATCGACACCGAAAGCTGCGGCTGGTTGTGATTACCTTCCATTGTTCTTTCCGCTGCAAGGCCAACATACGTTTCCGGCGCTTTTTGCAGCTGCGACATAGACAGCACTTGGCATATATCCACTTGAAGCTCTTGGCCAGGATGTCGCCGATGTTGGACAAATACAACAGGAACAGCGGCATACCTACGATGGCGTACAGTATGGTGGCCAGCTTGCCGAGCAACGTCCGCGGAGTGACATTACCGTAACCTGAAAAGAGGATAACAAAATTATACGAAACGATAATATAAAGGCCCCAACACACTATATGATCTGCTCGGGCTGAAAGAATAATTTGGTCAGATCAGATATCATAGAAGGTGGTGTGTGCACCTGATCGTGTATGACGTCTGACTAAAATTATGTCAAATGGTCTGTTGGCCCGCTTTATTCATTTAAATAAATTATTATTATATTTTTCTCATTAATTCTGATCAAATCAAAATTGCAAATTTCAAATCAATTCTGATGAAGTTTTGTATAAAACACATGTTTTGACACATGTCAAATACATGACATTAGTATGAAGGACGTGTATTTTGAGCGTTTAAATTTTCAAACCTCTTACAACTATCTTAATGCTCAAATGGCACAATCAATTCAGCCCTAATTTAATATTAAAAACGAATTGTTAAGGCAATTTAATTTAAAATTATATTTTAAATATTAATGTTGCAGTAAATTTTAAATTTTGTGACTATTTTTTAATAGTTTAAATTTAAATATATAATAATTTAATTAATTATAATTTTTCATTTTGAACGAATGAAATGTTAATGTTAAAAAATTAACAATAACACAGTTGATTTTAAATATTTAAAATGAATTCAATAACGTTATTGTTTCAGCTTTAGACATAATTCAACGTTAATAGTTAACTAAATTAATATTAATTTTTAAAAATTTAAAAATTAATTATATTGCAACATTAATTTCATATTTAATTTTGCACAATGTTTGCCGAAACATTTACGCCACATTCGTATAATTTAGTAGCCAGTAGATAATATATTATTTCGGTCTTCGGTTACTTATTGAATTACAAAGAATATTTTTATAATACGAAATAGGTAATCTATTCTAGTGTAATTTATACTACTCTCAGATGTTTTCGCATCGTTGTAATTGTTTTTTTTTGTACTCGAAAAGTATTACCAAAAGATAATGTCGAATGGCGAGCAATATTATTATGATGAAGACGGTGTTTTTCGCGGGGAGAAAAATAGAAAAATTTCAACGGAGTTGCGATTAAATTAGTTCTACACAAATATAAATGAAGACCGCCGCCGCCCCGGGCAAGGATGAATTATTGTCGGCTCGGCGGTGCACGGCGATTTTTTTTTAAATGAAAATTATTATTCTCATTAACCGCGCAGTGGTGTGGTGTACGAAGCCGTTTTATTATTTTATCAATTCCCAAAGATAAATACAGCCGCGCGAAAACCGCGATAAATAATTAGACGCGCGGCTGCAGTGATGGCGTTGGTCGCAATAAAATCTAATAAATCATCATCTTCCGTCGAGATTAAAAAATATAAAACCGGGGGAAAAAAAAAAAAAATGATTAATTTTTAACTCTCCGCGCGTACAAATTTTAAAAATAATTGATTTAATAATTCGTCCTGGACGATTGTTGCGGCTATCGTGGTACGTCATTCGCGAAATTCGGTCCCGCGATAGCGACTATAATATTATCATTAGCAAAATTTGAAAATCGTATTAGGACCGACCCAACGATAATTACGAAAACAAATTTTAATTACAACTCTAATTCCGATTATGACTACAACTCATAGATCACAAACCACTTGTAAGGTGGGGGGGAGAGGGGAAACAACATACCGTTACTCGATACAACATATAAGTAAACGTCAAACCGTCCGTATTCGATTAAATTACAAGCGATTGCAGTAGGTACGAATAGTGTTTCCCGTAGATTACGTATACGCGTATATGAGGGCTAATCAAAAAGTATCGAGACTGATAATATTACTCGGAAACCGAGCGTTGAAGAGCAAAACGGTTTGTAAACCTTGCTTCTATGACTTATACTGAGCACATCTATTCGTATAAAATCTCTATAAACTTCTTCGTTTCGATTTGACGATAATTTTCTAAAATTTGTTTTTCACGTTTGGCGATTTCGTAATGAATCCAAAAGAAGCGGAACTCGCTGCCACTCGAGGGCATATTTTCAGTTTTTCAATTGACATTTAATGGAGAAAACCATGAAATTCTGCATCCCTCTGAAACTGGAAAACAATGCGGACAAATTTTCTAAAATCTCCAAACCTGTCTAGTTACTCTGCTTTTGGGTTTATTACAAAACTCGAAAAATATATTTTACAAAAATATCAGCGAAATCAAACCGAAGAATTTTATAGAGAAGCAATGAAAACAAATGTACTCAGAACAAGTCATAGAAGCAAGTGATACGAATCCTACTGCTCTCCGACGCTCCTTTTCCGAACGCTACTATCAGTGTTGATACTTTATGATTAGCCCTCGTATATTACGTATTTATCCAAGCAAAACACTGTGTTCGTTTTAGATGCGGGAAAAAGGTTTCTAATTTACTGTTCTTAATCAACAGTCGATTCATCGGTCTGCCGTCGGGTCGGACGGCATTACATCACGCCGTTGCCGGTCCGGCCCGACCCGCAGTTTCGCCGTCGACCAACCGTCGCGAACTACGGCTTTATCGTTATCGTTATCGTCGCGGGTCGGGTCCTGGCGTGATAGTTTATCGCACGGTGCCCCGCGCGACGGCCGACAACGGTATCGGTATCGCGGCCGACCGCGGTAACCGTTACGGAGCGTTCGGACCGCGCGTTACTAATTGCCGTTGTTTCGGTGTCGTTTCTCCGTTCGACGCGTTCCCCACACAACGGGCACAGTGCGCGCGCGAACGTTTTCCGCGCCGCATCGCTCAACCCCGCCGTCTCTGGTACGGTCCGTGTAACGGCGCAAGGCGGGGGTGTTTCACAAGCGTTCCCGTACGTGTATATTCACACATTCCACGGAAACTCAGTCCGCCGGCACAACATCAAATAAAAATCTTCGATTGTCATCACGCGGACGCTGTGTTTTCCGATGACAGTCGTAACCGCCGTGGCAACAACCGACGACGCGATAATCACACTGCGACGTCGTGTAGACCTCCGCGTTTCGCTTCCGTGTTACCTTTCATTTTTTTTTTTTACTTAAAGAACTCTCGTCACGGTGCTCCTTGATTTGCGGGAGACTATTAGGATTTTAAAATAACCGTATGGCTAATGCGATTTTCCAGCTTGGCTTTCATCAGCGAGTTTTCGAATTCTCGTACGAACAGTGTTGCTCAGAACTGAACGACTATACGCATTCAATCAAACGGATTCTACTGGTTATTTTTTATTGTGAGCGCACAGACTCGAATAACGTTTCTCACACAAATACGTTTGTAGAAAAAAAAAGAAGATCACTGAAGTCATTTGATATTAAAATATATGATACGGCACGTTGCGTTTGATATTTTGCTGGATTATTTTTTTTTTTTAAATTGTTTGGTAAAATAAAAACTTGAACAAAGTCTTTGGCACCATAGACCACCAATGAGAAGTCCACCGACCACCGATTGGGAACCATTGCTTTAGTCGGAACGGATAGTGTAACATTGATCCGAATGCTGTTTTTAGATTTTTCGTGTTAACTTAGAGGGAGAGGGACGCTATTTTATACGGATCCGCCGTGCTCGCGATCGCAGGACATTAATCTCAACGATTTTATCTGTAGATGAATTATTATTGCGTACGCCACTCGTCTTTTATCATTCGGACGAATAACAAACTTTATATGCATTACTCGTAGCCGGAGCCCATCCGAGTGTTGTCGCGGATAAAATAAACTGCTCCAAGGCCCGTCTCACATACTATCGTAATGTAGTCTTATATAAAAAAAAAAAAAAAAATACAAACAAAATTTACTATTCGATTGTTATAAATAATACTATTGTTTTCGGCAGGGTTTATTTTTACGAATACGCTGATACATCACATACACTGTATACAGTAATCCGTTTCTATACTCGATATTTAAAAAAGTACTAAGGTTTTTCAAACATTTTTTTTGTTTTTTGTTTGGTTTTCTTTTTTTATTATTTCGAACATTATAAGGAACAAGGTCTTCTGAAATGATTCATTAATATTATTTTTTATCGCTGTTAATTTTAGGAGTATCAAAATATCACAATATTCTTGATAAATAAATATTTGTTGCTTGGGTTCAGGTGTGTATGATAAATTTTAAAATCAACATTTTTTTCCTTCGATTTAATTTTAGATTCTGTGTGTGGTAAAATATGTTTTGGTTTTACAATGATGTTTATTATTATTATTTAAACAAATACATTTTTTGGACGTAAACGTTAAAGTTGATTAAAACCCCAGACTCAAGCTTATAATATTTTTCGAGTCATTTTATTTGGATTTGTATGACCATTGGAAAACGAATTTCGAGTGCCGAACCGAGCATATTTTACGATCGCGCTTCCTACGCACAAACGGGTCTGTTCTGGCTACAACCGCGTTAATTTGTCAGAAGGAATGAGAAAACGACGACAGCCTTCGTTCCGGACGGAATAATATTAATTGGCAAAAATTTCGTAATCTACGAGATGCGTCTCTAGTGGTATAAAAAAAAAAAATTAAAAAATACATGGAAAAAAAAAACAGTGAAAAGGAATTATAACACAAAAATGTATACATTTTATGTTGGAAAATTCACATTTTTGTTGATTGGAAGTACGTTTTAGATTTTAAAAGTAACGTAAATATCATATGAGTTTTTTTAAAAAAATGTGTGTATTTTTTTCTCGCGGAAACCACTTTTTGAATTTAAAAAATGTTTCCGAATTTGTTTACATGATACATTAAAAAATATGCAACATTTTCTCACGGTAGTACTTAACTTTAAACAAAGTTATAGATTCACAAAATTGACTCTATAAAATTTAAAAAACTGACAAAAAATGTTGATACATTGGTTCAATTTTTGATAACTGGATTATGCAATCCAAAAGCATCAAAAAAAAAAAAAAAATAATAATAATTAATAAATATTACCTGACTAATAATACTTTATTCCTCTTAGAATCGGGTTTTTATTGCAATGATTTATCGTTGATTTCAACAACGAATTATATTACTCTATCTCTTACATCTTTCAAACTTCCTGCTTACTACAGCGGCTTATCGCTGGTACGAAATAATTCTGGTTTTCCATATTTGTATTTATCTATTACTTGCTCGTTTATACTCTAAGGATTGCTGTTCGCGCCAACTACAATAATTTTTCTAATAAAATACAATAATAATTTATATATTTATGTACAAACTATTTTTAATAACATTGATAACGATGAAAATAATATTATTGTGATTTTTCCCACAGTTTTTGTTTCTTATTATCTTTTGTCAGTTTCGTCGCCATTCTCGGGCCATTGAACCGGGAAATTTTGAAAATGACTTTTCTAAAGTACCACAGTGTTCAATTACCCGTGTGTATACAAAGTTAACCGCACCGAAAACTACTGGTTCCGGGGTTAGGGGGAAGTTGCGGGGAAAAAGCTCATCATTGCGTAAAATCGATATGGGTTGTTTTTCGACAGAATAGAATTATTATGATTGCGAATATTGAAATTTGAAAAAAAAAAAACACGAATAACAATAACAGGTCTCTGTAATTTCGTGCAAAATAAAATGCTTCAGACACGAAATATAATTAACGCTACGATATTATTTTCGGGATTAAACATGAAACGAGACGCAACTCCATCTCGTCTGGTTCGTTTTAATAACTTACGCAACAATATAACTCGATAGTTGGACGGGGAATTATTATTGAAAACAATGTCGCACTTCTCGCCACTGTCGGAGGACACAATACGGCAACACGGGAAGCCACGATGAATCGTCGCAACCACAAAGCTATTATGATCGGAGCCCGTTAAACTGGTAAAGAAACGGTTCCAAGACGAGGAACCCTGCGCACTGCGGACGTGAAACGCGCGTTGCTCGGAGCGCGTTGATATTATTTTTGCTGTAATTATTAGTCACGGGTATCTGTAATGCGTTTTTACAAAAAGCAATCGGTTCTCGCAACTCCGCCGTGTATACTCTTTCGGGCCGCCGATCAATTTTTTATTGTGTTTGCGCTTCGCAATTACGCATCGCGTACACCGGACTTTCGAATATTTGTTTTAAAACCCGATTTATCGGAAGTTCATTTAAACGGACGGTAATATTGACAAATAAAACGGGCCTAATTGTATAGCACAACCGTATTATTTTTACGACAATCGAAGTTTGAAACATACGTCGTTTTAACTATTTCGTGTAATTTAATTTATTATTAACTTGTTATTATTGGTATTCGTTTAAAGAATAACTACGAATAAATCCCGAATTTGGGTGTAAATTCGGCACATTAGAGGACGAGATTTTAATCAAAAGCGTCTCAAAACATCCGGCATTTTGTTTAACAAGCGCCATAAACGCAAAACAGGAAAACAATAAAACACACATACGGTAAGAAAAAACGATCGGAATATCGGATGTAATGGTAAGCATCACAGCAATATCGATTGAAATACAACCGTGACGTATATTTTTACACGCCATCACTGAATGAAATTCTACATAAACTTTTACATTTCACATAAACGAATCGGAACATAATATATTATTTTAGGTTTAATGTTTATATTCGAAAAAACGAATCACAGTGTAAACATTGCGTTTTTATTATTTGCATTAATGTCAGTACGTGTTGATTGTTTATTTTGCCACGAAACGCTTCCTACGTATACTCGAAAAATAGTTGTTGCATTTTTCACGTATTTTATATACGTCATAATAGTACCTAATATGTCGTCCGTGTTTTTTTTTTTTAACGTCTGAAAATTTGAGATTTACTTTCGGTTTTTGTCAATCCGTTAAAAAAGATGCAAACAGCGACTTGCTGAAATTAAACTACCAGCTGCATCCGGCCAAATCCATTTTCCGATACTCTCCTTGCTCGACAAAGGCTATAGTTGAATGTTATATGTTCTTTTGTTCATCATAACGGTTGACCTTGTTTTCTAATATAGACTTTATGCATTGTATTCATAAACCGAAATGTTTCAACGCCCAGTAATACGTGGGGATACACGTCATAAATGTGTGGAAGTGCTGCGTTATCAAGAAAATTCGTATTTTACTACAATAATTCATTCATTTAATTTTAATTCGTTAAATTTTTAACTACACGAGCGTACGTAAACAAATTTCTAATTTTCGTCTTTAATAGAACCATTGAATAAACTTTTTGGAATATTAAAATACACATTTTTTTCGGCGATAATATTCCGCAATGTTTTCACAACAATTCGGCAAGTTTTATTTTGCCCGAAATGCTGTCGGTTTATATTTTTTGTCGAAATTAATAAAAATAAAAACTAATAGGTAACTAGAAACTTCTTGCATTTAACTCGAGAGTGTAATTTGTGGATTATGATCGTAAAAAAATATTATTCCTTATAAATAAAAGAAATAAATCTAAATAAGTGTATTATTCAATTATTATTTGTATTTTTCTATTTATTAATATTTGTCCAATGAATATATTTTTATTTTGTTTACCAGTGTATAAATAAAGTTCTAAACATAGCACACTGTTAATGGCAAATCAGTTCCTCAAAGGTACAGCAAATGTTTTAAATGGAAAAATAGGAGTTTTTACTTTTTGCGTGGCAGGTAATATATTATCTTTTTCAATTAAATATAACACGCCACGATTACTTGTTAACTGAAAGTACTCGTGGAATGTATTATTTAAAAAACAAGTCTGTAGTTCCATTATTTGTTCGAAGATAATCCAACATAAAAAAAACACTATACCAATATAAATTAAATTAATATAATTTTTGGAAACTGTCCAAATTTGTAGAAAACGCCAGTAATTTGTATTCGCGAAACTGACAACCGTAAATTCACTGTCGCATTCTTCTTGTAAAATTAAATCAATCAATTCCTTTGCGACTAATATTTTTTTCGTTCATATTTGCGTGCGCATTTTTTTAAAATAGATTAAAACGGTTAATTTGAAACCATGTTTTGATTAGGTAAAAAAATTATTGCGATGAATTCTTTCACCCGGTTGACAGGAAAAATTGTGTGACAACAACATATCACAACCATAACTACATAACTATACATTATTATACTATCATAGACAAAAATTCAAACACGCATTATATGGACGCACCGGACGTAGCAGTTCATACAATCCACAGCTCGTGCGTAAAACGCATAGTAATAATTAACGTATAATTTTGCAAGCAGAGTACGCGTTAAAGTAACCGTCCCTAAAGGTTGCGGTGTTGGTAGTGTTTTGGATCTGGAGTGAGGCGGGAAACGTTTAGATTTTACAAAAAATGCGTGTTTATTAATTGGTTCGTCCGTAAAGAACTATTCTACTATAGAATTAATGTTGTTCCGATCGTTCGCCTCGGGTTTAGTTTCCGATGGCGAATTTTGTATAGTTGACGCATTGACGAGGTGATTTTTTTTTTTTTTAGTTTCCCACGTAGTTTTCTTGATAATTGGATAAATTTACGCAAAAATGGTTTTTGTTATTTTATACGTATAATAATATTGTGTATAACTATGTTTTTGTCGTCATGCAATTCGGTTGAAATTAATCGGAAAGTGACAACGGACATATCCATCGAATACTATTTTTACGATAATAATACGCATATCAATTTTTGTCCACGCCTATATAAAATTGCTGTATAACAAATGTTACAATAGCATATACGGTCACGCCAAATTGAAATATTAAATCGGTTGTTGACGCCATGGTGATCCGCAATGACGTTTTAATGCAGCAGCGGCATGGGTGATTTTAAATTTAAATAAAAATTAAAAATTGAAAGAATATGTTGTGTTCGCTTTTCATAACGCAGCGTTTTATACGATTTAGTATGTGACGATTGTTTATCCGGTGAACTTCGTTGCGACGGAAGTTTTAACAATTTTTTACGGATGTCAAGAGCGAATTTCGCTAATTTGTAATTAATTTAGTTGGTCGTGAAGTGTGGAAACAAGATACAACTTCAGAAATTCAACACCACTGAAAGATCAACTCTTTTGGCTACCAGTGATTCTCTTCAATGTCTCATGTATCCATTTTAAGTGTCCAAACAAGAAATGTCCATATATACCAGGACGGTATGCTATGATAAAGGTTTACAAGCATATGCAAAAGTAAGTTCAATTCTTTAATCTCCCTGTATCTACGCTTTGAATGAATCAAATAATTGTACAAGCTATTTAATTTTTTTGTCATATTTTCTGTCGTCGATGGAAAACCAATTTTGTGATATAACCCGGTTATATTATGTTCCATAAAATGTGTGTACAATTTGTGTAACGTGCTGTAAAACTTGTTGGTTATACAACACTAGTATACACAGCAAAGGTACACGCTCCAGGAAAAGCGGCTGTACGACTCGGAACCGCGTTATCCTTCCTATCGAGATTCACGTATCGTACACGGTCGTTCCATCAAAGAGCTCGTGTCGTCGTTCTCGTCGTGGTAAAGCTACAATAACAATAAAAATAGTGAAAAAAAAAAAATAATACCGATATGATAACTTCTTCGGCGCACGTTCCGAAGAAAATCGCTTGACCGATCGCCGGCGTCGTTTCATATCCAAATAAATTATTAGTGTTTTGACGATAACGGCGATTGGCCGCGGTCCGGCCGGTGAAAATATTATTATTATGTTTATGTTAAAAATACCGACGACCACGGTGGCGAGTTCAGTGACGATCCGTCATACGCGGCCCGTACGTCCGACTGGCCCGTGTTCCCGGCGTTTTCGGGTGGGGGGGGGGGGNGGGGGGGGGTGTAGGGATGGGGAGGGGAGGGAGAGGGGAGGGGAGAAAAGAAATATAATAAGAAACCCGACAGCTGCTGCTGTCCAATATGTCTCCGGTCGTCGACGACGCGCGTTTCGCGACGGTGATGAGGTGAGGATGAGTTATCTTTATATAAACTACGTAATGTAGCGTAGCGCATTCTTCGCCGTCTTTGTCCCGCTTAAACCACACGAGCGTTGGAAATCAAATAATAATTTAAAAAAAAAAAAAAAAATAAACAAGTTTTGATTATCTAACATCGATATTTATTATCACGTCGATTTCTGTCGAATTTTCCATCGACAAAATACCAAAGTAATGCGCCGTTACGGATATTTTTCCCGCGCGCTTTTAACCGACAATTGCCGAGGCAGAAGGAGTAGAAAAGTCTAATAGATCGCTTATCTATTTTCGAACGATATATATATGTATATATAAAAAACCCTTTATCACTCCTGCGGTATAAACCTCAAACGGTTATAACCAATGGCGTATTTAGATTTTCCACGTCTATAGGCACTTTACAAATTCACCGCATTTACCTAAAGTCATTTATAACACATATTTCAATAAACAATTCGTCATATTGTTTTCTATACAAATTAAATTGCACGTGTATAAACACATATTTATACATCTTTACAGGTATATCTTTTTTTTACAATTTAAAAATCAATTATACACTTAAAATTTGGTTTTTTTTCTTCTACTTTTATCGTCAGCGATTGCACCGATTAAATCACAATTTAAATTCGTCCACACGTCCGCTTCGATATTCAATATTGCTATGTTCCAATCCTCAGTATACGATCAATCGAACCGGCACCGAACGTGTGCTGTTTCGTTATGTACCTATACTGACCTTTCGGGTATTTGGGTTTTTGTAGTAAGGGGTGCCTTGTGCGAAGTGGCTCTGCGGTCTCAGCCCCCCGTGGGTTTTATACGACAGAGCTCAGCCTCCTACCGTTCTCATATTAAAAAAAAAAAACAAATATATCGATATGTGTTATGTACATCGTGGAGAGACTAATTTTATTTGTAACAAATTAATTGGGAAATATAACGGTTTTTGTTTTTGGATTGATAGCGGAGAAAAGTGTAGATTTTAGTAATCAACCAGGTTCCAGGCATCGAACGAAAAAATAGTTTATATGATTTTGTAAAAAAAAAGATTATAAAATGTTGCCGCCTCCGAAATGTCGCCGCTCCGGACCCGCGCTTATAAGGCCCATCCAAAAATTACACTTCTGAGGTGAATCTGATAATGTTATTTATATCAAAATGTCTAGAAAAATATTCCTTATTCGGATCTGTGTTCAAAAATATAGGTTTCTATTAAAAAAAAAAAAAACAAAACAAAAGCGTACACTTATTTAATGTACATGGAATAGAGGTAGAAATTAAAAAACAGCTTGAAAATAACGCTTAAACGATTCCCCGATGATTAAACAAAAAAAAAAAAAAGAAACATAAATTCGTTTTAAATCCTCCGAGAAAATTGCCGGATCGCGACGAAAAAATTCTCCCTCCGTAGTGTATATAAGTGTACGACGATATTTGTTTTCGGATAAGCGCGCGAAAATATTATAGACGCGCAACGGTATTTATATAAAATTATCGGCGGACCGTTGAAAATTATCATAATGTTTTTGGCGAGCTAACTTTTGATTTTTTTTTTTTTCGTTTGTAATTTATGATAATATCGTGTCGTAATTTTATGCGCGACGAATATACGTTATATTATAATATTATCGTTTTTGTCGCGCTCGTAATTCTGTTCGAGATTTTTAATGCACTCTAATATTTTTCCAAATATATTATTACACAGACTGTATATAAGACAGCGCATTTGCATATTCCGAGTTTTTTCGCCGTTATAAAGACGCGGCGTTAAAGAATATTTCGCGCCACGGTCCACGGTAAACACTTTTTGCGGACGGGAAAAAAAAAAAAAAAAAAACCCGCTGAAAATAATTATAACAGAAAACAACAACGGCGGAGAAAAATGAATAGAAATTTAATTGTTTATCCCCGGAAATTCGATTACCACACACACGGGTCGGTCGCGGCGGACGCGGGATCGGCCGGATAACGACCGCCGATCGATTTTCGACGCCGGCGTTCGACCGTGCGCCCGCGGCGCGGGCACGCGGGTCCCGAGTGCGGGCGACGACGAGCGTCCGTCGAACGTCGCGGTTGTCGTTGTCCGCCGGGCGCACCGGTTACGCGAATCAAAACGACACCCGCGGAGACGCGGCGTCGAAAATTGCGTATACGCGGGTAGTGTTCACTGCGGTTCCGGGACAAGTCGCGTCCTCGGAACGGCGCCGACGGAAAAGGGACGCGCGCCGTTCGTCGTCCGGCGCGCTCGGCGTGTTACGTTATCGCGGAACGTAGCGGCGAGCCGACGTGGTAATTAATTGACTGCCGTCGAAACTTTTACGTTTGTCCGGCACGCGCGGTCGCGTGCGCCGGCGTCGCAGCGTTCGGAAACGTTCCGGGGACCGGGCGGTTCGTTTCGATTCCGTTCGCGTTCCGGGAACCGGTGACCGGCGAAAGGGCCGCGTGTGTTGGGTTTTCGTTTGTTTACTGCCGGCCGCTGTCCGAATCGGACGCAACAGCAACGAGAACCGCCGCTGAAAAGGCGGTAAACTAGGTGTACTTCGACACGTTGGCCGAATAAAAATCGAAACATTTAATGTCTGCAGCACTAGATGTAGAACTTGTTCGCCGCGTATACGGAGTTGCGTTTGACGAAACAATAGAAACGGCGTTATCCGGTGCACTCAGAATCTAAAATTTCGTTTTTGAATTTCCAAAATTTCCCTTTGATAATAACGCGTCCGAAACCGGACATCGCCGTAAAGTCGTCCGGTTTTCACGTATGCGTCCGTGCGGCGTACGGCCGGGGCCGCGCGTCGAGTTTCGAACACGTGCCGAATAATAATGCGTGCATTTGTGTACCGTTCGTACACCGCGATAAACACGGTTTCAGACCGTAAATGTCATTACCATGTTAGCACGTTTCCGTTGTTCGACGTCCGTATACTGCCGCCGCCGTTGTTATTTATTAAAAATGGAACTTCGAAAACTCTGAGGTTTTTTTTTTTTCTACCGCGAACCACCGGAGTGGTAAATAATGTGCGGGCACCTGACCGTACCCGTATTGAAGATACCTATATACGAACGACGGTTTTTTTTTTCTTTTCTATGAAATTTATTAAAACGCGAAATTTCCGGGACAAATACGGCCGCGCGATTCATATAACGTATACGGAACGTCTCGGCAACTCGTTCGTGCTCCGCGAAAGGGCGGCGGTGGCGTTTTATGCAATTTTACATTTTAACGGATCCACGCGGCCATATGCGTTGTGTTTGGATAACCGGCTTAGATATTTCTTATTTCACTTGACAATCCTCGGGGGAAAAAACGAAAAAGAATAACCGGCGATGAGTAAATCAAATCGCATTAACTGCATTGATGACGATAGTAATAATTTCACTTTTTGTACATGCGGATATACGATATATTATTATGTACGCCGCCGAATGTTTCGGAAATCGTTTTTCGACGATCTAAAGACGCGAATTTCCTCTCGTCGCACGCATGAAAGATCGGTTTGATCTCTCCGTCGTCATCGTCATCTGCATACGGGTAGTGGCCCGACGACGATAAAAAACTATTATGTGTACGTATATAATAATATGACGGTAGGTATCTAGTTATCGGAGAGGTATTTTTTGCGGGCCGCAGAAAGAATAATAGTCGTCCGTCGCGGCGGTGACTGTGGGTGCGCGGCGGGAGAAAGAGAAGAAAGACGAAGCGAGGGAAATTGGTTTTTTTTTTTTTTTTCTCTTTACTCGGTTTAATACGACGAAAAACCCCAAAAAGCGAGTGTATAGACGACAGCGGCCCGGCGAATCCGATCGAAATATTCGTCAAAGAGAACAGGTATATAGAGTAAGACGTATAATAAGACTTCGACGACGTGAGCCGTATAGCTGAACCCCGCCGGAATGTACAGGGTGATTCAGTATTTTGTCATCGCCAAAAATCGTCAACGGTGACCGGTCAAAATATCTCCGTAATAAAAATGTCCACCTGTTTCGGCTTGAAACCGTATGCAACGATAATCCATGAAGATTCAAATTCGGTTTACACGGTATGCGCGTTAAAATAATTTTGGTGAAAAAATTCGCGAGTTCATATCGGCGGGGTATTTAGTTTTTTTACCATATCTACGCCAATTTTTTTTTTTTTTTTATGATTCTCCCTTATAGATCAGATCTATGGTTCCTCTCTCCTACCTCGAAAAAATGGTAAATCAGTTATACACATTGTTCAATACATGTTTATTTAACCTGTAGCGAATTAAAAAAAAAAAAAAAATCAAATTCACAGCTTTTCATAAAATTTCCATCCTAGACTGAACCGCATAGTTAAGCTCAGAAGTTGCTACTGATTTAAACGTAGACTTTGCGCCTTGAATTAAAAGTCGATATGAGCGTTTTACTTAAAGTTGACGGAAGATAAAACTTTTGGAAAATGTGTACGAACGATTTCCCTTTTTGTACTATTCTGTATCTACGTTGGTTACTGCATCCGTCTTGGAGAAAATTAAAATAAAGTTAACAACCGTGACGGTCATAATAAATTGATCACCCTGTATAGATTTTCTGCCGGCAAAATAATCTAACCTTATTTTCTACACGGAACCTCATTTGTTTCGAGGGAAAAACTGTCGACATTTCATACATATTTTTTCTACTTTTTTTTTTACATGTTGTAGATTTTCGTTTTTAAATCGAAACGCGACGACGATGATCGCGTTTTCATACAGGTACTCGTACCGACTGTGGACGGTTTGTCGGGTATACCACCGGCCTTTGGAAAATCGATGTTTGATGAGTTTGCGAACATGCCGCGGGTGTGTACGCGTGCCGGGACATGGTATACTCGATAATAATATCGAAAATGTCCGGTTCCCGAGTACGCACGCCCAACGCCATATTAATGTCGGATGTCGGCCGCCGGTATAAAAATGAAATTTCTCAATTTCTCTTCCTTCCGCCAGTCAAAGTTGCCCGCGAAACACAATATGTTATTTTAATAATATCCTCCCGCGGGCCTTCAATATCGATTGAATATATTATTATGTACACGTAACACACGCCTCGGTGCTCGTTTTAACGCGGTTCTAAACTCAGAGACGTAGGCGAGGAATTTATAATGCATTTCGGTTTAACTATACAATTATCGTTAATTGCTCCGTCTCCGTCTTACGAACGCGCGGCCCGGCGAATTCGCGTTCAAACATAATCAATTTCCGGGCTGTTGGTTTCAATGTACTAGAGCGTGTCGAATTGATAACGATGGACATCATCTGTGTACGTACGACGGTTTTTTCGAGTTTTTCGGTTTAACAGTGTTCATATTCGTTTTAAAAATTTAAAATGTCGGATGATACTAACGTGCGAAACACACGTGTAAAATAACATTACGAAATGGTTTTCTTTTAAGTTCAAATGATAGGTCGTCAATTTTCTCTAGTACTAAATGCGCACAATTGGTTTTAAATTTTCTTTTGTTTTTTCTAACAAAGCGTTTGAAACGGACCTTTTTGACAAAACTCGTACTGAAATATTACCAAAAATAGTAAAACAATCTGATATGTATATGGATGAAAGTGTAAAAAATTTTGACTTTTTGATAAATCAAAAAAAATAATGTGAAATTTCATAGTTGATCGACTCACGATAAAACCACATACCGAATTTTCGAGCTTTCTACACGGCGGAAAAAAAATATTCGCAGATTTTTAATTAACACAAAATAAAAAATGAAAAGGGTCTAGAAAAAAAGGAACTTTCGTATAACTGCATTATTATGCCAACTCGAGAAGTGCCAAAAATATTCTGGAAATCACACCACGTCTAGAGTTTAGAGCACGTGGCAACAAGTATTACAAACGCAGGAAAAAAAAGGAATACATTTTCGTTCATCGAAACGAAACGTGTGCTTTGAGTTTTAATATTAGAAAGTCATTATCAAACATAAAAACATTATTCTATGTTTGTACGTTGGTTTTTAATTTTAATTTTTATGCGGGGTATGTACAAGAATTTTTAAATATTGTAATATTTTCTCGTTTAATGGTTTTTCGTTAAAAAATTATCCAAAAAATAATCTATATTCCGATAACGGCGCAAAAATCATTTTTCCATCTGTAAATGAAAACTAATAGAATTTTAAATTTAGTGAAAAAAAGTTTAACCGAACTCAGACACGGTTTTTTTTTCTTTTTTTTTCGTATTTTACCGATACTCGAACTCTTCTTTGCGTTTCAATCAACGCCAAGTCGTATAATAATACGCAATCTGTATTTCGCCGATTTCGTCGTAATTTTTACACTAATCTCGACAACGATTACGATATATTATAAATAATATATATATATATATATACGATGGAAATCGTCGAAGGCGAAACTCTCGAAGATTATAATATTTTCAACACGTCGCGTACTCGTTCGCCCGACGCAATTATCATATATTCAACGCGACCGTCGAGTTATATTTTCCAATAAGTTCTTTGCTAATCGTCTCGTATAAGATATTTCGCTTAACCGCGTGTTTAATTACGATTGTAAAACGAGATGATCGATTTCCCGTAAGTGCATTACTACCTGTATATCGCCGTAACCTTGGTAAAAAGATGCAGGTCGGTAATTGTTATTTTAGTTAAACATTTTCACGATAATAATAAACTTTTTAACTTGAGACGTTAATAATAAAAAAAGTAAATATTAATAGGTTGCTCAATTTATAACACAGTTAACCGAATTGAAACAAGTAGAATATTGGAAAAAAAAAAAAATATAATATAGACATAGATATTACTTTTAATAAACAATTTTAACTTGAATTATTTACGTTCTACAAAGTCATAAATCATAACTACGAATGTTTATTAGATAAAAAAAAACTGCGTACCTGTGATTTTCATGTATATTTCACCTATAATATAATATTTATCAACAGTCGGTATTAACTGCTAAAGAAATTCGTTTTCTTGGTGAAATATTAACGGTATATTCTGTCGTTCGCGGATGACGTTACCACGAGATTTAATATTGTTTGAGGCTAAAAAAAAAAAAAAAACACCCACAAATACCTAGATAAAATATAGTAACTATACTACCAAACGCTCTGCGAGAATCGTTCGCTTACATAAGCCCATATTGAAACGGCTCATTAAAATCGTGCGTGCTATTCGGTATTAACAAAAAAAATTATTATTGCCCGTCGTTTATCTCTTATTTAATGCTACCGTTTCACGTCGTAACGCCTTACATATAGACAACTATACATTATCGCTATTGCATTGCCTACTAACAAATATAGCGTTTCGTCAGGGACTTTTCGAACAGTTTCCGGACACATTTGGGAAGATAGGATGCGTACTGTATATTATAGTTTATATGTCCACGCAACGATAAATCATAGACGACGGAACGTGATTGTTAGTGAAGTATATCGTGTAATTTTTACGATCAATTCGTCAAATGCCTATTGACATCTGAACAATTGCCGCCAGGGTATTTCGACATTTTTACTACGTTTAGAAAAGGCTAACATAAGTATTCGATGAAAATGTCAAGTCTCTTACGATTATTTTCAACCGAATTATAGCAAAATGACATAATCGAAAATAATGAAATCGATGTTGCCATAAAATTTCCACTTGTTTCCAAACTAATTAGAAAACAGCGAGGAGAGTAAAAAATCCACCTCTGTAATGAACCAGCTAGATCCAAAATCGTTTGATAGAAAAGTTGTTTACGGACAGAAGAAAAAGCACACGTATTGGTAAAACAAATAAATTTCTTGCTGCAATCTGCAGAATCTGATAAAGAAAAAAAAAAGGTTATCTTGCTGTTCCATGTGCGTATACTAGTACATGGATTTACTGCTGCTTTTTACTTTTAAGCGTGTGCGACGATCGGTGTTTGACCGAAACACGGTTAAATATTATATGATATAAGTTACAATCGTGGCGATTTTTTTTTTATTTTCACACAATCCCGTTTTTTATTTCGTATTTACGGCGGCAGTGGAAACAACGAGTCAATGTGTATACTGCTGATTTCGTGAATATTTGAGTTTCGGTCTCTTATAAGAAAACGAAATCTCTAAAAAAAAAAAAAAAAAAACAACGCACGAAGCGACTCGAAAATTCCAAACGTGCTATTCGGTTCCCCCGGTTCAAACGCATATCTCCCCCCACCCCAAAAAAAAAAGAAAAAAAGAAAAGAATAATAATAATTTGGACTGCTTATACGGCGGAATAACGTTCCATTTGCACTCACGTATAACACGCGAGCTATTGTAATAGTAAAACAGATCGTAATCTATAATAACATAATTATACGAACGAACCGTACAAATAGTCCGTCGTCAATGTTGTTTTTTTTTTTCCTTTTTTGTCTAGCTACAGGTTCCTCATTAATAACAATTTATCTACGAGCTGTCGTGTTCTTTTGGACAAGAGTAATAACAATGAATGTGCACTCCACTCGGACGAGTTTTTGTCTGCCTTCGTCATAGCGCGATCGTCATTTAATTCGCTCTAAGTTGCCGTCGCAACGGACAACACAGTTAAAACGAACGTTCGTCCGGAACGCTATTGAAATGCCATCATATCGGTTATGGAGATAAACAAATCTATTATGCGATTCGCAGACCACTGCATTTTCACAGACAAACTCGTTGCCGTTTTTTGAATTCTAAATTATTACCCATGTACCTACCATTGGTAACGAGACGAATACTCGGAGAAACGCCGCAAGGTCGTCTTCAACATGACGTGATCATCTACGCATTTTGTAGCAGACGTTATTATTATTAATTATATGCGCTCACTGCGACGTCACCTCGATGAAATAATATACCTATTCCCGTTTGTAACAATATCCATTGGATTTCTACAAAATATGATAATAATTTTTATCAGTCGCGAAAAACATGGCAAATTACATTGAAGTCAACTCTCGAACGCTGTAATATCCTGCCGGATAAGTAATTTGTATTCATACATTATAAATAAGTATAGCACAAATAATATAGTACAAAAAAAAAAAAAAAAAAAAATCATATTTCTGTATTATTTTTACTCTAAACTAAACATAATGTATATATATATATATATATTCTTGAGCATTTGTGACGGTTTTTTTTTTTTTTTTTTTATGTTTATATATGTTATACATATCCGCCGCGTCCGACCGGATATCGCGTACGTAATATACACTTACTTCTATTTATTTTTTATACGGCGATATTTTCTCCCGCGGTACGCGCTGCGCGCTGCTGTGTCGTAAACAGTCTCCCGAATAGAAAAGTCAAACGCTAATATACTGCAGTGTGTGTTGCGATCGCGTGTATAGGTACCTTATATTTTTTGAAATATTAATCGCTTATACCGAACGCTGAACAATATATTTACGCGCGCGTATGTAGCGATTAAACGTCGTTTTACGAGCGCGGGATTGTTTTTTTATTATTATTATTTTTTTTTTTTTTTTTTTTTTTTTTTTTTTGTTTTTTTTTTTTTTTACAACGCCGTATTTACGAGACTGGGCGATGATATACGGTATTATATACGCAGAATTTGTGTCCGATGTTGTATTATAGTTGTAGTAAAACTCAAAAAAAAAAAAAAATAATAATAAAAAAATACACTCGATATTGGAATATTGAATTATAGAAAAACAATATAAGAATAATAAACATTTCACTTGAAAAACCGCGCTGAAAATATTACACCATAAAAGTTCCGTTACACGACTCGCATTCGATTTTTATTTTGCCGAACTGATGGGGTGATGGAACCGACACTTATATACGGGCGAACAACTCCTAGGTCGAAGAGAACAAGTTTTAAAATAGAAAATGTGTACTTATAGTGTAGCTGTACAGGACCTATTCACATGAAAGGAGATTGATGTTTAGTTATGAAATTATAAATATATATCGGAGAAGACAGGGAAAAACCTACTGAAAAATTAAAAACATTATAATTATGCAGGATTTCAAAATAACTAATGTTTTTGCAGAGTTGCATTAGGAAACTTTTTGAATTCAATATTTAATTATAACACTGTGAATATTGTTGATATTTATTTTTTAACAAGCCATTAGCTATTTTAGATTCCGAGTGAAGCGAAGAAACTTATGGTTTTACAAAGATGTTTGGTTTTTTTTTTTAATCTATTAACAACTTTTTCTACCAGGATATTCGCTCAGATTCCTAAGTGTAGCACCTTTTCTGAAATTAAATTGGTGTGTGGATGTACTTTCAACAGATCATTTTTCAATGTTCCCAAAAGTTTTTTCATAAAATTTGAAAAACCGAAAAAACCACGAGAAAACTGGGAAAAACGTAGGAAAATTGAGAAAACCAGTACAACACCATACAATAATATATATAACCTATTTAATGATTTTATTATAAAATTACATATATACATATATATTGTTGACAAAGCATCACTGTCAACTGAACTCCACTCAGAATCGTTTTTTCATAAGCAATAGTTTATCGTTGCTTACAGGTGTATACATTAAATTATCTATAACAGTAGTGGCACCCGTCCCCGTTATCTTAAGACGTCTTTTAAATATTTCATCAGTTTTGCTTTATCGATGCACAGTATGTTTGCATTTAAAAAAAAAATATATACCTAATATTAATTTCTATCAAAGGAACTTGCATCAACAAATATAAATAAATTCTATATTTAAGTAGGTATTGTAATGTTATATGAAAAATTTACCAGTAATATAGGTTTATAAATACCTAGGTATATATTTTAAATAGTAAAAAATATATTATAATTACATATTGATAGATTGATCTATTGTATACATTTTACATCAATGCACATTTTTTTTATGATTGATAATTTATTTAAGTGAAAAAATATTTTATATTTGTAATTTTTTTTTTTCAATTATAAAAACAATGTAAAGGCTTTATATTGAGCACGTGGTGCGAATAAGCAAAGATGCAAACTAATGTGAGTAATTATAAGAGACCTCCCAGGGGTTGACCTATAGGAAAAGACGGAGTGATGTTTTGCAAAAAGTCTTGATAGAACGTAGGAAATACACAAGAGTGGAGAGAAATATAGTTGAGTATCATTCTCACAGTATTAAATTACAGAAGAACATATTTAGGAAGTATTTAATTATGAAATTAACCGTACACGGTTTCTAGAATTTCGGAAATATATTACAGTGAAATATGCCAGAAAATGTAGAATGACGCATTTGGATTTTTTGGATTTAAGAACTCCGAATAGAAACAGGCAATATGATATTCCATTAAAATTGTTTAGGTTTTAACTATAGTCTTTGCCATCCACACTGCGAAACGAACTTACATACTTAGCAATAAATTCTGTATGCACGTGAAAAGAGCCGCGAACGCAATGACAACGGTGCAAGCTCTGAAGACTAATATAAATATTTTCCCGCATTAAAATGCGAATTCTTTTATGACATTTTGTTTTGTATAGGTTATTTTAGTTTGCAACACGACTGTCGAGGTTGTCGAGTAGACTAAAATTCTAATGGTTAATTAAAAACAAAAAGCCTTTTATACTCGACGTGCGCTCGTATACGAAAATAAATTCGAAAGTTTGTGGAAATATCAAAGCGCGCCAGTATATTCACATGATTTATTTCATAAACGCACTGCGGTCGGCCGGACAGTTTTGACGCCACTCCGGAGTCGGTCGGCACTCGGGCCGGTTCGACTGCAGAAAACCGTGAAAATAACAAAATATAATATTTACAGGCCCCGCGGGATAGAGCGAACTATATTTTTGAGTTTTCGGCTGTTTGTGAAACTTTCAAATATCAGTTTTTAAACGAAGATTACAAGTGACTTTCTGATCTCGGTAATCAAAAAAAGAAAAAAAAACTCAAATACATATGTATACATACAAGTATATAGTATGCTCGAAAGAAATGTAACAAAGGCTCTTGCAGCCTAACCCAGCTGGTTAATACGATATACTGTACCATATATACCTGTTTTGCAATCGAGTTAACTGTTTTAAGTACATGGACAACATTATAACAGATTATGGAAAATTTAAAAGGAAACCAATAGCAGAGTAGGACAAGCGAAAATTGTATTCCTCGGAAATAAAAAAAATTTCCCATAGAAAATAATACGAACAATACGAATAATACCAAAAAGAAGCACGTAAAAACGTTTGTGTGTATTATGGCATTATATAGATGAGACATGATTATCCTATAGAAAAGAAACGAACATCAATAGATATTCCATAGAAAAGGAGATAGCATGGCAGATTATAAAATAATTGGACGTCGGAACGAATTACACGACTTAATAATTTAAGAATTCGCGGGGAATTCACTATCAAGAAGATGACCAACGAGTTGTTTTTTTTTTTTTTTCAAAAAACTCATAGTGGACAACTCATAGCAGACAACGGGAATGTATGGAGAAAAAATCGTTTGTAAATTGCGTGTATATAATAAACCAATATTCGGATTGATAAAAAAAAAACAATGCATGTTTTGAGATACCTGAAGTTCGGAATTTTTAATTATGAAAATTTTGAGTTTCGAATTCAACGAAAGAACGCATTGTTACTATACCCGATTATCGATAATCCGTCTGCTGCAATATACTCCATTTACGAATATTGTAACAACGGCTTTACGATTCTGTCACGACGAATTAACGTATCGATTCCTCACATCATGAGCTCGAAATCCTTTTGACTTTGCACACAGCAGCTTTCGTGATATCCAATTTAATCGACCCCCTTCAAAAAAAAAAAAAAAAAAAAATTATAAACAAAATACTATATAATATAACGTATAAAGTCTCGTAACTTAAAAGACGACCCTGGACACGATGTGAAAATTTGACTCTACTGCCGTCTAGCCAATTATTATACACGTCCGTCTCAGCTTTGGCCAGCACGCTCGTTTTAAATCAGACTTACGACCTTTTTCATTTTTTCTCTTTGCCCCGTTTTCTTTTGCACCACTCCTCGTAATAAAATAATCTCTCTTAACCATCAACCGATCGATTTTCTGTTTCCCAGAAGCGTTTATTTTGTTTTTTTTTTTTTCAAAAAATAATGTTTTAGTATGTCCGTCAGAAACAAACACTGCACACATTTTATACTAATATTGTAGTCGCTTTTATTATTTTAATTTTTCATTTATATTCGCTAGCATGTTTTACGTCGGTCATCGTTTTTTTATACTCCGAGCGAGGAACGTATTAGTTTACTATGATAAGTACGATTTTTTTTTTTTTTTATAAATAACTTGTTTACCAGAAACTGGTACTTTCTTGTAGCTTTTCAGATCTAATATTTCATATTTTTCATTTTCAGTTTTGTTTCCTTAAAATTTGGGAAAAACTAAAAAGTTTATATAATGGTTATTATATAGTATAATGGTTTCATTATTTTGTTATTTAATTCAGTTAAAAATAACTGTAGAGGCCTGGAACAGAATAATAATAATTGCTTATTTTCAATGTGATTAAATGTTCTAAATTATTCGTCTATTTTTTTAGTTATTTTTATACGTTTAATATTTAAAAAGACGTCCTAGGAAAATAGGGACGAGTGCCACCACTGTTAAAGACAATTTAATGCATACATATAGTAACGATAAATTATTGCTTACGATAAAACGATTCTAAGTGAAGTTCAGTTGATAAAGATGCTTTGCAAACAATATACAAATTTCCTTTAATAGTAAATAATTAAATAGGCTTTATATATTTTTTTTAATAATATTTGTTTAGTTTTGTACCGATTTTCTCAATTTATCCTACGTTTTTACCGGTTTTCCCACGTTTTATCCCGGTTTTTCACATTTACTGGGAAAACTCCAGAAATAGTCGAAAAATGACCTCCTTAACATACATCTCTAGTGAAATTTCCTTTTAGAAACATTGCTATCATTAAAAGTTGAAGCGAACTTTCTAGTAAAAAAGTTATGCACAGAAACAAAGTACCTCCCCACACCGGTTTCTTTTAGAAAAGGCGCTACACTTAGAAATCCGAGCAAGTCTTCTGGAAGAAAAGTTGTTAAAAGATAAAAAAAAAATAATAATAAACATCTTTGTAAAACAATAAGCTTGTTCGCTCCATTCAGAATCTAAAATTAGAGTTTTTTTTAATATATAAGGGTTATAAGATAAATATAAACTAATATAGTGTTTTCAGGATATAGCTCCAAATTATTAAATACATTTACACCTCTTTCAACATTTATTCTTTTCATTATAATCATAATAAGTTTGCATCAAAACTTCCCTCAATATTATCGGGTAGCATTTTCTATTTGAATATGAAAAATAACTCTAGGCATATGGCTACCTATAAGAAGGATCTTACAGTCGATAACTCACTCAAAACCTGACCTATCGGGCAGTAGATCAATGGATGTCTTATCATTAAGGTAGTAATTCAAATGTAAACAGAATGTAATAATTTAAATTTAACAAAATCGGAGTAAATTTGAGAAGTTTTCACCGATCCTCCATAGTTCAGTTCTTTGAAGAAATATTTTTTATATCTTTGTGCTATTAGCTGTTTTAGGTTTTCACGCGCTCCGACGGCACGTTTTCGCGTTAAGATTTTTGAAGAAATTTAAAAAACAAAAAAAATGAGAATAATTAATATGCTGTACGTGTACACCGCACTGCAGGGTCTGACGTGACGTGACAAGGCGAATGACCGTACAGCATATTATGTTTCTGTGGACGTGATTTCACATGACGTGACAAATAATATTATTATCGTTGTGTTTTTTCTGTGCTTTGGTAGACAGGTACACTCTGCGCATTACCCGGAGAATTCATTATGATTATGATGCAATTATAACCGTAGCGCTCGATGAGTTATACAGGGGTGGCCAAGGGTCCACAGTTGTCCTCCGGATTATTCGATTTCAAGATACATAAGCCAAAAAATTCAATAAAAGTTATCAAAAAAAATTACAAAATTAGAATTAAACACAAAGGGGAAAAATTGGTCACTTAAAATGCCAATTTTTCCCCTTTGTTTTTAGTCCATTTTTTTTTTTTTAACTTTTGAGTACTCCTGTATAGGTATATTATATAAAAATATTTGAAAATTTTCTGCATGGTTCACACGACCGCCTCCGGAAAAAAGTGATAATTTAATAATATTTGTTTAGTTTTTGACGATCTCTCGTTCGCAAATAAAAAGCCTGAAAAAAAAAAAAATTACTGTTGAAAAACGCACTTAGCGTACCTCCCCAGTACACTGCCTCTATTATTATTCAACGTGTAGTATGCAAATTTCAATTATAAATAACCCCAGATTTTGATGACGACGACGGTGATAATAATCGTATTAAAATATTATACTCCGGCAGTCGGCCTCAAGAATCATCTCGGTCGAGTTCTTTTATAATATTATTTTATTATATTATAACAGCACTGCGCAGTGCAGCTATTTAATTAAACGTGTTCCGAATTGCGGGGCGGTAATATAAAATTTCGTGCTCAGAATTCACAGTGGCTCGGTAACCATCGTCTCAATGCAGTCGCCTCGAGCCATCATGTCCACCGAAAATATAGCAATAATATTATTTTATAATACTTTTCGTTATTTTTGTTTCCGTGTTTTCGCCGAAATCGAGTGTGACGCACTACCTGTTAAACACACGATATTTTACAGGATGATCGGAATTTAATGTTACAGCGATTTCCTCAAATACATTAAATACGGCGGTACCGAGTGTTGACGTAAATCTTATAGAGAAAAATATGCACGCTAAAAACCCTATCGAATACGTTCTTAGTAATAAAAATAGCATTTTTTTTTTTTTTATCTGGAATCCGCGATATATGCGTTCAGTATATGTATAATACATAATTCGATTGGTTGTTCAATAGGCTGGTTTTGGCGATGCTGCAGTTTTCGGTGGACCGTCTGTTGTTGTTTCGTTACCCGGTCGTAATATCGCGAAAACGTTTTTTTTTTTTCGCTGTACAATATTCCGCCCACCGAAAACTCGCAGTAACCGCACGCAGTAAACGTAGTTTTTAATTAGCTTTCGCTGCACTCGGTAACGCGGTCGTCATAAAGTGCATTCAGTCAACAACAACAAAAAAAAAAAGTTGCAGCAAACAATATCGATAAAGACGGTTTGTCCGCTAATCTATGGTAACCCATGGTTGTAAAAACTGCTTTATCAAAACACGTTCATTCCGCCGTATTGCTCGTAATACAACCGCGTCGGATCGATTAGATTGGCGATTGCGGATGGTGTGACGACGACGATGGCGAAAAGTAGGACAAATAATAATTATTATTGTTAACCGTCAAAGGTTAAACGCGTAAATGTTGTTCCGCGTCCATTAGTTTATTGCGAAAACATCACGTCGTCGACCGACCACCGCTGCGGATTATTAAATTCCGGTTTCCGAACGACCGAAACGGGTAGAGCCCGAGTCGATTATTTTGTCCCTCGAGTCCAATACAGCGGGTCCACATGGAGCCGAGTGAAATATTATAACAAGCGAATTGCTATAGTTACGCCGGAAATTCGTCCCAAAAAGCACTAAAAATGCACCAAAAATTTAACAAAAAAAAAATGTCTTATTCTCTTTCAAAACGAATTGTATCTATAAAAAAACGTCGTGGCAATCGTCATAACAAACTTTTGAAAACAATACAGAGTGCATTGAATTCCCACTACTTATTATAATACTATGAAATTCCTCATACTTGTAATATTATGACGCTCAAAGCATGTAAATCGGCAGGTTAAAACATTATAAAACAGGGTGGATGATATAATACCTTCTCGTAATCACACCTGTAAGTAATGCTATAATATATTCAAAGTATACTTTCGAAGTATCATCTGCCAATTTATACAATGAATTATAGCATGAAACTAAACGACATCAAATCGTTAAAGTCAAACGCTCCAGGGTATCTTGGCCCAGTCTTAAAAAAATGCCCTTTTCTGGGCTACCTCAAACACGAACTTATTTTATTACTTAATATTATTGTCCACTACGACGTTTTACAATCGCTTAAAAATCGTATACATTCTCTAATTTCGTTTGTCAGAATTTTCGGTACTTTTATCAGCAGAAAACCTAGCTTGACAACCGAAAAATTACGGAAAATTCCCCACCACAATCAACCCCGAAGAGTATCGATCGTCGATTAAATGTGCGATTGTGTTTACGAGTACAAAATACAGCGATAAAAAATTAGGCGACTTGAAATTATCAACAATCATTTGGTAGAAACATTTTTCTAGGTACCTACATTTTTCAAAATCTTAAACAAGGCCATGCAACAATTTCGAGAGCATAGGAAGTGTCAAATATTTCTAAAACTCTGCGTGTATGATAAGGGGCTTTGTCAGCAGAATATATGTTTTCTCTATGAATCTCTTCTGTACAGTATAACAAAAAAAAGTTATATTCCGCCTTTTCACGATTGCAACTCTCCGGATTAAAAAAAAAATTATTTTCGGAATATACCAATGGTATTATTATTTTTTTAATTGTATTAAAAAAAAAAACTATTTCAACATGATAATCGTGTGTTGACCATAAAAAAAAAAAAAAAAAAAAATACTCGCCTTTAATAAATGTATTAAAAAATGTATAGTGGTCTTTGTGCACATAACTCAACCAGAGAGTAGAAATCGCAGAAATTCGAAATGCCCTTGTCGCTATATTACGTGCGAGACAGACAAACGAGAAAAAACGACTCTTTAAACAAAGCGAGTAATATGGCGAATTAAAATATTACGTTTAAAAAAAAAAAAAAAATGTAAAAAGGAGGACGTTTTTCGGGCCTACTGAAAGGGTCGCCGCCGGGTTTTCCGGGTATACCGACTGGCCAAGCCTTCTGTTTGGCCGCAGCTGTTGCATCACCTGGAGAAATTGCGAAATAGCTCGAGCGCGTCCCTTGTGCGGGTAAAAGCGTATCTGCGAATATTTTCCATTTTCTGGCGTTTTGTAAGGGCGCCGTGCCGGAGTAGTGTTCGCGCCGGATTCGCTCGGTGTCGATAACGATAATTTATTCAAATCCCGCGCAATTGAATACCTAATACCCACGCGGGTGGCGTTTTGTATAAACTACTGCATAATGTATGTACGGTAAGTAAGTAAGTAAGTAAGTAAGTAAGTAAGTAAGTAATATATATTGTTATAATAATATAATATTACAATAATATGTAAAGTTATCCTTCCCCTCTACTCCTGTACTACATAATGTAGACGTGAAATCGCTCGAAGATTTTTAAGGCGTTTAAAAATAATAATTCGAGGCACGGGAATTAAATTGATTTTGTTTCTCTCTCCGTCGAAAAAAAAAAAATACATTAAAGTTTTAAAATGTTTAACGTGTACTCTGCACGTATTTTTGCGCCGCGTGGTACGAAAACTGCAATGATAGTTTATACATATTATTAAAAAACAACTAAAGCAGTAACGCGTTTACCGTAAAGAAAAAAAAAAATTCATAATAGGAAACTTCTTTCTCCGCGCCATTAATAATGGGCCTCGGCACAAACGATCGAGCAAACAAATCTACACCGTAAGCGAACTTTGTGTATTATATTATAATAATATCGTTCGTAAATCATATAGGTAACGTGTACGGAATCGTTTCGGGCGCTCGGGACAAAAAAAAAAAAAACGGTTCCGTAACGGCAGATTGAATATAAAACAACACAGCGGAATTCCTTCGCTACAGTAAATTAACCCCTCCCTTCCCCCCGTCTTATTGTGTATAGTAATAAAAACGCTATTTGAAACACCAACAAAAACCGAACACTATAATAGTACAATATACTAAATTAAGTGTGGGTACTTTAATATTATTACGCAACTTAAAAAAAAAAAAAAAAACCCCGGTTTAATTTGATCATAATAATTAGAATTGTACTGATGTGATTTGAAAATTGAAACTCTCAAAATGCATATCATTGATACAAATGCTATGTATACAGAGTGTGTCACGATTGTCTCTTGAGATAATAAACATAATCAACTTCTATTTTTTTTTTTATTTTTTTAATATATTTTATATTTAATATTTTTTTTTAAATTACCCGCAGTGATTAGAAATAAAATTATTTATATATTTATATTTGAATTACTTTCTTTACGTTTCGATAAAAAAAATTATCTAAAAATAACTATTCGGTTTATTATTTTCAAAAAATTTGAAGACAGCCATTTTATAGAGTTTAATTTTCTGCAGATAATCACTTTTTAACTTTTCGTTTTTAATAAATAAGTATTTTTAAATTTCGTAGAAAAAAAGTGTACCGTCAGTTTCGGATATGGAATCTAAGTTAAACCGTTGGCTAAATTTTATCTTCACAAGCCATAATTTACAAAATCGTTAGCAATACTCAATGTTATTTACAGATCCACCGGTGAATCTGTAAGTTGCTAGCCGCCATAGAACGTTTATGCAATCCGGCCTAAATCTAATCCATTCCGGAAAAAAACGCTTTATAAACATTCAATCCAACTCGGGGCGAAAAAAAAAAACGACCATGATTATCGCTAAGACATTTATAATATATGTCCCTAGTTATCTGTGCCTTTTGCCGAATCACGATTTTTTTCCATCTTGTTCTTTTGTATACCGAGATTTTTTTCCGACCGTCTTTCCCCCTCTCCCTCCCCCCGCTTACCGTGTGGTTTTTGGATTCGGTAGGTAAAATATTATAATACTTATATACCCATCCATTCGTTCTGCACGTGTGTACGTACACATCAATATTATTTTGATATAAATCAAATTTTTAAAATATCGAAACGAAACACATCCGCATAAATCTACGAGTTGGTCGCTCACGCACGCTCGTAATTTTCGCGTTATTATTTTGGCCTTCTGTCGATGCGGAGATATGAATGGATGTACAAAACTTGAGATTCGGGTATCGAACTTAGAACACAATATCAACTTTCGTAACGTTTTAATTTTCAATAATTTCGAGGAGGACGGGGTGTGGGGTGTGTTTAAATATTCGTCACTTAATATGGTGGAAATAATCTTTTTGTACATAATTATAGATCAGGGTGCATCGGAAATTCGCAGAAAACGATAAAACGATGTTAGTTTGATTAAATATAGAAATATTCTACTGGCAGATCCGCTGCAGAAGAAAAGTATGTATGATAACGTCCCTCCCTAATGAAATATCTTTTAAGAAAAATTACAGCGATTAAAAGTTCGAGAAAATATGATGGTTAAAAACGAGTGTACAGGAAAAAAAACCGTAATATTTTAGTTATATATTTCGTACATTTTCCCGTATTTTTCGGTTTTTCAAATATGACGAGAAAACCCCTGAGAAAATAGAAAAATTACCTCCTTAAGGTATCTCCCCTTTTCTTTTCAGAAAAGGTGTTACAATTAAAAGTCTGAGCCAGTCTTCTGGTAGAAAAGTTGCGCAAAAATAAGAAAAAAAAACATCTTTGTAAAACCATAAGCTTCTTCGCCCCACTCAGATTCTAAAACAAACGAATAGGTAATAATGTAAAAAATTAACAGTGTGATTTCCAATTTTAAATGTTAAATTTTGCGCCTATTATAAGTGTAATTAAAGTAGATATTTTCGAATTCTTAGTTGTTTCACAGCTTTTATGGAGTATCCTATAAAAAATACCAAAAATAGATGAACTATTAATTAATTTAAATAATAATAAAATGGTGATAAAATTTTTAAATTTCATTAACCCATTTAAGAGTATTCCTCATTTAAATTTAGATTTAGGGTGAGTATTGAAACAATATGAAAACGCCATTCACCGTGCCGTCACGCAAATTATGCTTTCTGTTATTCTTTAATAAAGTGAAGTAAAATAATACAGACATTTTTCTTTTAAATTCCGATTACAATATGTTCAGAAAAAACATTCACAACATTTTCAGAAAAATTATCCGATTTACAATATACATTGAAACATATTGTGTAGATTCTAGTTTGAAAATCGAAGTTTGTATTACATCAAGATTCTCCATAAATGTTGTGCAAAAGGTAAGTATTCAAAAATACGGGCACCTAAAAATTCCAAAAATTGAAACTTGAATAATTATCAAAAAAATGTAACCTTAAAAATTGGATGAACATGTTCAATGAGTCGCCCTGAGTTAAATATAAATATTGGTTTTTATTTTCTATCGTAATATCTTATATTTCTCGTGCACATTTCAAATGTTTTAACCCGAAACCAAGTTTCAATGTTGATATTCGTAATTTTATAGTAATAACTACTACGAATTCGAAGTTTTTTCCACGCCTGGCACTTGGCACGTGCGATTATCAGTTATCAGACGATAAAATTGAAATTTACACTACTCTTCATGCGTATATTTGTGTTACGAAATTATTTCAATTTAAAAATTCATTCGTTCTTCTTATATCCACGCGATTATCGTATGCAATGATCGTTTGTTTGATCTCAAAAATATTTAAGTTTCGTCTACATTTTTCGAGCGAGCCAACTCGGGGATGATATTACTCGGTCGGCCGCCAGACGGTTATCGAATCACTGCCGACTATTTCGAGTAAAACGACCGAAATCCAATTGCTGCTAACTTTTTAATTTTTCTTTCTAAATTCTGAAAACGAAAACTTTACGAAAGATAATAATGGCAACGGTCTTTATGAACTTTTCAGACGTGATTACAATAACGGTAATTACGAAATTCTTGCAAAAAGATAATTTTAAGTACATTATTTTACTTTACCCTACGTCAAATATCTACTTACTATAAACCAACGGAATCGTTAATAGAAATAGAAAAATCAAAAACATAGACCACCTTATATGATACATAAAATCGTTTAAATTTTAAGTACTGTGATGTTGACTTTAAGAAAAATTGTTTTTCTACTTGTAAGCAATTTTTTTACCAGATATCTTGCTCCGAATTCCATCGTGTTTTTCTGAACGTTATTTTTCTATTTTCATAGATTTTTCCAATTTTGTTTCCTATTGTAATTTAATGAGAAATAATTGTAGAGATACGCAATTTTTTGCGTGAGGGTTTATTATATGTTGTACTTGGTAAAAAAAAAAAATAAAAGTAAAAAATAATTTAGTGTTTTTAGATTGTATGCGTAACGAGAGATCCATTGGTTAAACTATGTATTTTTTGGGGGGTCTGTAAGCCTTTTTCCTGAACAAAAATCTTGCTCCGGTATATTATGAAAAGCACATTTTCTGAAGGTAAATTATATCTAGTTGATATATTGAGGTCATTTTATGATTTTCCAAGAGTTTTTCAAAATAATTGTTTTAAAAAGCAGTTTACAAATAATAGGGAAAAACCCGAACTAAATTTCAAAGAAAAAAAAAACGGAAAATATTTACAACGTTACCGATTTCATTGTTTTTGATTTGTGAGCACAATATTTTTTACAGAAATATTGCTTGAATATAAAAACTTCAAATGAACTTTTTCGGTGCATTTTCGATCTGATTGTTGATAAATCAAATAATTTTTTTGATTTTCTCAGTATTTTTTAGAATAACTGGAAAAACACAAAAAAGACGTAAAATGAAAACTGACAATTACTACGTTATAATTTCATTACTTCATATTTTTAAGCTTTATGTTTTCTACCAGAAATATTGCTCTATTAAAAAAAAATGATAAAAGACCATTTTTTTTGCATTTTTAATCTTTTTTTTTAAGTATGAAAGTCACTTATTTTTGATATTCCGTGTAGTTTTTTTTTATAATTCAGTGCAACCGAAAAAAAGTAGAAAGAACATGAAATTTACAAAAATAATGCTTTTATTATTTTAAATTTTGTATTTTTGTTGTAATTTAGTTGAAAATACTTGTATAGGCTTGATATTTTGCTACAAAACTTGTATTTGTTTGTTTTAGACGTTCTAAACTTTTAATAATATTTTAGCCTTTTTTGAGCTATTCATAGACATTTTAATTTTGCGAGTTTTTTAAGTGCTCCGTGGATAAAATTGTTAGACCGAACAGGAATATTTGACAATTTATCAGGAGATTAATTTTAAGTTGTACTTCATAGTAACAAGAAAAAGTTTATTTTAATGTAGTATTTACTACTTGTTTTTATATGAATTTAAAAATGTTAACGAAAATCATAAATATTATGACCTTTTAAAACATGTAAAACCTAATTCCTCTCAGAATATATTTTTATTGGAAATGTTTAATCGTGCGTATATATACACATTAAAATCTCCTTTGCAAATTCGGAAGACAGGGTCTCTTTCAAATTTGTTCACCTATAATATTGGCCCACCCCTGGTACGAAAGGTTTTCCTTTTTTTTTTCTAAATTAGAAAAAACCCAGCGGAACGAGAATAAGTTGTTTAGGTTTTATTTATTTATTTATTTTTTTTTTGTTAGAACTAGGCACAGACGTGTATAATAAAAAATTGTCTTATTTAATTAGAATGAAATGCATCACCGTTACAGCGAAAGCACGCGCCGACGACGAAGACGACGTCTGACTGTCGTCGGGAAGAAAATAATATATTTTTAGTTTCTTGTTTTCTTAAAAATATATTCTGCATATAATTTTCTTCCGGCAGTGAATGTTCATAAATCGAGTTTTGTAATTTTATTGCATTATGATAATGCACTAAACGAATTACGTTCATACGCCGTTACAGAAAGTTTTATGTTATAATATTTCGGGACGATTTTATTTCTGAAAAGTTATTAAAAACTGCAATCCGAGATAAAGAAATAACGCTCGCGTATATGTAAAAAAAAAAACCAGAATAATATTATTTTTTCTTAAAAAAAATTATTAAATGATGCTTGAGGGTATTTTAACATAGCTCGTAAATCGATGTTTGACCATATACTTAAAGATTCCGTGTATGAGAAGTGCACCTATGGTTCTATTCAAGATGTGTTATTTCGTTATTTTTTCGGTTTTATTTTACGACGTGGAGCCATCATTATGGTACCGATTAATGCGCTCAGCGGGTAATCTACAGAAAAATAAGCTACAAGGTGAGCTCGAGCCTTAGACTAGACATTTATTATAAGCAGGGTTCGGAGTTATAGAAGATAAAAAAGGCAAAATAATATCACCGTTTTCGTTAAATTAATAATAGACTGAGACGGTAAGAAATAACAATAAATAATTACGTTAAATAATATTGAGTTTTCAATTTAATATCATTTAAAATAAATTGGTTAAGAAAGAATAAAAAATCAATTGCTTTAGAAACTATTAAATATGCGAAAATCAATGACAACCGACGAAATATGCACTTTTTCTCTAAAATTAACTAAACATGCATTTTAAATATTCAATTTTTAAACTCTCCGTCGTAAATTTTCAGCTTGGCCTGCTATAAATTCAGTGCGTACAGAAAAATATGCAACTCCTATAAATTCTGAGTCCTAACTATAAGCAACATTCAGAAATGCCGTAACAACATTTGTCGTAAGTTTTTACAGTACAACTCGAACACGAAAAAAGTAACGTCGTTAATTTTATTATTTCTGTATGCTGCATTGTCTTAAGTCAATATGGCATGCACTTTTAACGAGATAAATCAATTTTCAACATTAGTTAATATCATTTAAAATAATGTCCTTATCACGGAACGTCAGGTCTGAAAGGGTTTTGAGAAACATTAAATTCATTAGTAACTAATAAATCATAAATGGATTAGGCACACCTATAATCGTATCAGTTTACCGAACTTTGTTCGAAATCACGTTTCGAATGCAATGCGCAATTTATTATTGCTTTCAGATTTTACCATACGTATAAATTGTGTTACTCTTTTATCTATCTATAAATTCTCGATTTTCCGCTTACTCGAATAGATGCCTCTTATTACGGCGGAGAGTGCGTTCTAGATTTTATACAGTATTTGGTTTTATATTATTTTAAAATTCTCGCTTCCGAGCGACTGGGCGACGGAAACATAATTATTAATCTCGCGTCGCTATCGTTTATACACTTACTCAAAACCGTGACCGACCCACAACCGACAACTATATATTATATAATATACTAAAACTTAACGCGACCGACCGACGAGTTATTTTATTCTCGTAAACTATAAACGAACTTTCACAACTCTATCTTGTTTCGTAAGCCGTAAACTACAATAATATACCAACAATATTGTATAATTTAATAATATTATCGCCGTCGTCCAAGTAACACCGGGTATTCGTACAACATTATCTTTTATCGTATCAGTTTTTTTTTTTTTTCCGTTTGTTTTACAACTTGTAGTATTCAATTCGATACAATAGTTATCTGTATTTGTAAATACTGCGTGCAATTAAAAAAAAAAAAAAAAAATGCAAATTTTTAAAGCTTACTGTGATTTTCAAATAGACAGCCGGGTTGTACAAGGTACCTGTATATCGTGTAACCCATATAAGGGGTACGAGAGGTATTCAAAGGTATAACCTTTGAAAACATTACAGGTCCACTATAAAGGTCTTATTTCGATTACATTTTTTTTTTTTATTATTTTACGATTGCATAAACGATACGATGTGGATATTCTCGTCAAATATTCGCACCGAATAACCGAGTATTCATAGCGTGGATTGTTGGACGATTTTCAGATGTTTTATATTTCGATATTCGTACGCACGGCGGAATGAAAATTGACAAAAACAGTCTATGATGCATGTTTCTTTTATTCTTCTAATCGAATATTTCATATCGTATGAACATGGTCCCGTGTGTCAAAAAAAAAAAGAAAGAAAAAAAAAGATGTCTGAGAGATTGTACTATGATATCGATTCTTCATTGTTTATTATTTGTTTGTTATTGTTCATTGTATAATATAAAATAGTATAGATAATGATAGATGGTGGATAATGACACTGTCTATTCGAATTATCGATTTTTATGCAGTTTGTTCGGTTCATTTTTCCATTATAGTGAAGACCCGCAGTCGATTTCAAAGCCAGGTCCAGATGTCGATAGTTACTGTCAAACTCGCGATAATACAATTGTCAAACGCCAGATATTGCGCGTGCATAATAGTTTGAGAGGCGCATTTGCCATAGTTCCATAGTTACTATCGTAAGTTGTTCATGTGACAATGTTTCATGACAATAAATATCGCTGTTGCAAATGTAACCACTGTTACGGCAGTAGCGATAAAACGTTATCGTGTGGACCAGGGATATGTGCACAATGTTGACGAACATTTAAAAACTCATTTGCATTTAGTTAATTTCCGTATTGTTTAGAAAAACGCAGTTTCAATAGCAATTGTGCATGCAGTTTATTCGTTGTCAATATACAAATTGCTGGTTTCAAAACAACTCCTAACGATTACGATTGGAGAGAAAACGACAAATTGTCGACGTACAGTTGACACAGTGCCGTGTAGTTCGTGTGCATATTTAATACACACACACAGACGCGATTCTCTCTTTGACCGGGATTATAAATTATAATTTTTTCCAGCGTTCGGTAATTTCACTGTGGCACAGCGGAGTAAATTGCAGCCATACGTCGGACGCATAAAATTGTTCGAGTAGAATATTTATTTAAATTTTTTGGGCGGGCCCCCGAAGTCATGGCGCGCGTTGCGAATATAAAATAACAGATCGACCGCGATGAAGGTATGCGCACGTTTAATCTGATAAAACCCTAAATCGGTAATAATATTCGCGAATGTGCAGAGCGAATCGCATCGGCGCATCAATAATACAAATGGTATTATACTGCGGGAAGCAGTTATGTAGGTGAAATATATTCTACGCGGTTACCGGTTTCAAACGATTCACAAATATAATATTATTATTATTGTTATGCGAAACGAACGCGATTTACGGTCTTGTATCGGCGGTAGTGTTTTTATACGTGTATGTAAAATGCATATCACAGTAACGATAGATGTATAAATGAACTCGATATCTGACTGTACGAAATATGATAAAATTGCATAGTAAATATGGAGTCAAACACCGTCATGACGTATTGAAAACGCAAAATTTTATTGATTAACCCATGAATTATATGTAACGATTTTCGATAATTTTTTTTATGTTGTTCATATTGGGCATCCGGGAATTGGGCCACGTTGAATCTTTTTTTCAAAAAGGTATACGGTAATTGGGCCACTAAAATTTTACATTTATAGCAGGTAGACTCAGGGACTGGGATACTATTTTAAACGATTTTTTTTATTATTGCATCCGGTAATTGGACTTCTATGTTTCAATACATTTTAGATTAAACAAAAGGCAAACCACTATTTAAAACCACTATTTTAAACCATATATTATTATTTTTTCCACGATTAGAAATTTAAATTTTTTATATTTATTACAATCGATTTAAGTTGACGGCACTTTTGAATACTGTGCAAAGCAATTTGTATCGCATTATTTAAAAAAAAAAATAAAAAAATTATTTGACTTATTTTATATTGTATTTTAGATTTATAAAAAAAAAAAAAAATTGTATTGTACAAAAAATTGCATGCAATTACTATCGTGTATGAGAAAAATTAATAATTATTTGGGTAATTTTATATTATTTATTTCAATATACTTAAAATTATACATTTTTGGGTTATACATTTGTAGTCCAATCCCCGATACCCTTTAAAAATACATTTTTTATTTGTGTCCCAATGCCCGGGTAATTAAACATACGAAAATATTGTTTGCGAAGTAGGTATATAAAATGAGACCCGATTCCCGACCTCCCGTTCATATTATCACGTAAGTCCATATTTATTACGTAATTCGTAGCATAAATAAATTATTACATGGGTAATCAATAAACCTCTCTTATTAACCTATAATATATCGCTGTCTAACATGGGCGCAAATGGTTCAAATATTTTGTTTTTAATAAAATAATAAAGTAAAAACGAAATTATTAAAATGGTTTACACTCGTAAATAAATATATAAATAAAAGACGTATGCATAGTAATAAAAAAATAAAAAAAAATGAATAAATGCGTCGCCTGGAGTACTATGACAAGTGTATTATACGACCGGTTTTGAATTAAAAATTCATCATTAGGTCTATCACAGTCAAATGTAATTTTTTTTATGATACGAGGCTTAAGCCTTTCATAATAATGATTAAATACATTTAGTATTCATTAGATAAAACTTGATTTGTGGGGGGGGAGGTGATTTTAATTGAGTTTCGGTAGAGCTTATTCTTTAATTCCAATTTTACTATAATAGGATCAATTTTCAGATGTACTCGGTGTAGTATCGTACATCTGTAATTAGTTTATGTCTGTGATAACAGTATAATTTTCGTTTTAGGCCTGGATTAGTCCAGGTAGGGTGGCCAATATCCCAGATATAAAGATGGCCCTATTCTGGTACATCACACTACCAGAACGGTAGTGTTGTAATTCAAAAAATTAAATTTAAATTTATATCATAGTACTTATAGTAAAATTGCAGTTATTTACAATGCACTGCCGTATATTATTGTATCCACAAGATTAAATCATTTTAACGAGAAAATATGGCAAGATATTAACGGAAATAATAAGTTGCTGTTTATGCAACATTGATAGTGTATCGTCTCAAAATAATACACAATTAAATAACAATAATAATAAAACTAATGTTTAATTAAATATTCCTAATATTATATTATTAATTTGATTAAATAATGATAGTTAAATTCTGAAAGAAAATAATAGCTCTAAATTAAATAAATCCAATCGTCTAGTATCTAAAAATAGTAGTAAAAACAGTAAAAACACTACAGGATTAGAATTAATTTAAACAGTTGTAGGTTAGGTTAGGTTTGTCCATTGTATAAGTAAAGTTTATTTACTCAAATAGAAAAAAAAAAAATTACTATTATCGTAAATGCATCTTAACTTTACATTTTAAAATATAGATATCAGGGGTATAGTGAATTAGTAACGCATATTTTTAAACCGAAACAGATATAAAAATATAATATTATATACCCGGTATATGTTCAAGTCAGAGCTTTACTAAACACGTGTGTCTCGCATCACTCTGTAGACCGGTCGTGATTTATCATTCGTCAACGCACAGTACATTTGATATTCTCTTTAGTCTCTCAATCGGATACAAATATAAAAGCGTTTTTCCACACCCTCTCACCCTCCCTCCCACCCACCCGCCGCTATGATGACGCATAATTATGTATTACACTCGACGAATAAACTAGATTACAGCTGCTAGTGCAAACTCGATTAATGTTAAACGACTTTCGGCTAAGTTAGGTTTAAATAATTAACAGAGCGTTCAATTTTAGGCGCAGTTCTACTGTAAAAACTCCCGGAAACGTCAAATTCGTCGAACCCGACGAAACCTGACTAAATTATTGTAGCGAATATTGCAGTATAGGTATTTTATATTATTTCACATGCGATATTTTATTATTGTTGAAAACCCCAACCTATGACCTAACCTAACCTTGCCTATAACTTTTAGGGACTAGAATAGTGTGTAGCACGACACACTTTGTGTAAAACGTAATGTTAAATGTGGAGTACGGAAATTAAAAAGTGCGGCCATATTAAAATATTTATTTGTATTCGTTTTTAATTTTACATGTTCTTGCACTTTTAATAATTATTATTGTAGAAAAATGTATCTTTGTTAAAATTTTAAAAAACAACAAATTGACTCGTAAAACATTGACAGTTGTCACATACTGTTTCAATAATAATGAAAGCATAAAACAGATTAAAGGTTAGATCTACTTTTATTGCCTATCGATTTTTAATTATTAACTAACAAATTATTATGTTTACGATGAGTAAATTACGTTAGTTATTTATTTTTTAAAATTGTTTTAAGTTAATTAATAAAAAATAAAAATTTAATTAATTCACTAATTTAATCTCTCTCTGAGCTAATCTAAAATAACGCCTTTAAAGTAAGTAGATACTATATTAATTTAAAATCCAGTCTTTGAAAAAAAAATAAAATAATAATAATAAAATTGGCTATTTGTCTTAACACGATAACACCTGGAGGGAAATGTAAATTGAGATTAATTTACTAGCGGTTATTATTTCGTCGATGCGCTGTTCAAATATTCCCCCGCACCCCTATCGAATACCGAAATGATTCCATTGTAGTGGGAGGGAGTAATGGTGCCTACGGACACAGTACGGTTTGATATAAAGTGTACATTACGAAAAAGTGTATATTTTAGCCTTTTTCCCCGGGGAAAAACGTATACTTGCGTGGCTCTACGAGCGTGTGTAGGTGTCGTAACGACCGTTGTACGAATATTGAAATATGTTCGGTTTCGTGTCGGATAAAAAAAAGGTCTTCGAATATTTGACACCCGCGCAGTTCCGCGGGCGTCCCGCGTTCCCACGTCGGGGGACTGCACCGTCGTCGGGTCCGAAACGCAAACCGCCGCGGCCGTTTGTTTACCGTGCGTATATTGTGATAAAAACAACCTGAGAACGACATAATGTGTACGTGTAACGAGAAGTGTACGTCTTAATAACATACCCGTGCACGTCACAGTGGAGTCGGCGATCTTTGATGTGGGTTTTCGACGCGATATCCAATTCGCCGCGAAATTCAATTCCGACGCAAATCTTTAATATTATTACGTGTCGCCTGCGCGGGGCCGGAAATCCTATTAAATTCTCGGACGGATCCGCGATGGTAACGATGTGCCGGCACGACTGATATTTCAGTGACGTGTACCTATATTTTTCACCGATTTATGTTTATATCGCATACTTACAGAGGTCATTTGCGTACCGAGGGCACGGTCGTCGCGAGACTCGATATTTATTTTTCGTTTCAGAAATGTTGATATCAGAACTTACTGTCTCGGTACACCGTAGAGAATATTTTTTCCTACCAGAATTCTCGCTCCAATCGAAAACCGTATGACGTCTGCAGTTATTACTGATCTAGTTGTCCCGTTGAGGTGGTTATTTTTTATTAGTTTGTCTCGATTAATGTGATAAACTGGAATTGTTTGTTGATTTTTGGTATTTTTTCGGTGACACCGAGACAATACCACTAACAATACTCTGCTCGGAATCGTTATTCGATAACGACGATTAATCGTCACGTACACAGACGCGAGTTCAATTACTCTATATATCCTCCCCTTCGATATTCTTCCTAAAACACCGGCACCGTCTATCGACAGCGTCTGCCCTATCGTTTGCATTGATAGTTATAAAGACTCTAGTGTGGCTTACGTAAACGGCATTCCGTTGTACGGTCGCAATGCATTTTTATCATTTTTATTTCGATCGATTTTTAATGTTATCCGTAACAGTATACGCGATATTACTATACAGCGGAACATTGGGCGCGAAGCATTTCGATTATCCGGACTGTAACGTATTTGGATACACGTAAACAGGTAGAACGAAAATCGTTGAAAACGAGCCAATTTCCCGGAAAGCGTAAACGAAAATTTCGCGACGATCGTTTTCGCCGGCACGCATGCTTAACGAAATCTCGGCGTTTTTAATTGAAAATGTTTAGACCGGAAGGAAAAAAATACGTTATTATTATTATTGTAAAAAAAAAAAAAACTAGAAAAACGAAAATATTATAAACTGTCACCGCGGTTTTATTATTTATTTTATGATACGTATATTTTTTTTTTTTTTTTTTTTATAAACAATTCGACCGAAAACTATAACGAAAAACCCGGGACGGCGGGTCTGACGTTTAGTAATTTCCGATTTTACAAGTCACGGCGCGATAAATTAATATTTATATTAATATTACGTTAAATTATTCTAAAAATTTGTTTTTTAATCCGAAAACAGTTTTGAAAAGAACGCGTTTCAAAGAGTTATTTTTGGCGAAATCTCATTTCGAATATTATTATTATTTTTTTTTTTTTTTTACTTTATGTTTTTTTGTCCAAGTGAATTTCTCAAAGGAACGTTAACGATATTGTTTATAATACGTAAGCACGGACCTTTGAGACATTTGATTCTGTTATTTTATTTAGGTATCAACGGGGGACCCGAACAAAAGACATCGGCCGCGAGAGACGGCGGAGATGAGAAACGTAAGAAAAACATGAAATACCGTCTACGTGAGGCCGATATTTACGTGTGTATATTATATTTTTTTTTTTTTTTTGTTTTTTTGCCAAGAGGATCCTAGGACGTTGCGCTCTCGCGCGACCGATAT